>VZSE01004306.1:411306-752098 GCA_013398275.1 Promerops cafer | reverse complement strand
GGCGGGGCCGCCGCGGTGGCCTGGGGGCATCGCGAGGCTCGTCGGGCCCGGCCTGCGGGGGGCACGGCGCGGGCAGCCGGTGCCCGGCGGCTGAACCTCTCTGGCCGTCGCTCCGGCCTCGCTGATGCAGGTGACGGGGAAGAAATTCCATCCGTTTTTTGTTTATTTTTGGCGTTTCTTCTTTCCGTTTTCCCGCTTTTCGCTCCGTGTGTTTGTGTTAGGCAATCTGCAATTAACCTGTGAAAACGACAAGAAGTGGTTTCAGAAATGGGAATGGGTAGGGCCCGGCCACTGGCGGTCATGTGTGACCTTTGCCATGGATTTGGAGGCAGGAGCTGGAGGATGCTGCATGTGCTTTCCAAAATCGCATGGCAAGCTTAAAAAGTGGAGCAGATGGTGATGGTAGTGCTTATTATGGAAGAGGTTTACGGAAATCCTTTATTTTCTCTAGATAGTTTTTTGTGTTGCCTCTCCTAGCTGAAGAGGTTATCTTTGACTTTTGGCAAGGAAAGGATGTTGCTGCAAGTTGTCTTGCAAAAGAACGGGGTTATTTTGCTCTTCGACAGAGAAGGGATTCCCCCCTCCCTCCCCCCTCCCTCCCAGCTTTATGTCTCTGTCTCTCCTTTGGGATTGACAGCAGTAAGTGTCTTGGCATAGACAAACTGCAGTATGCTTTATTTTCTTATTGCACACCTTTATAGTTGAATGTAACTAGAAGGGAGACTCTCTTATCCTTGTCTATGCCAGATGTGTTTTTCTATCTAGTATATATTGCACTTGAAGTGTTAAACTCTCAGGGGGCATGGAGGTGGGGATGTGAGACAAGGTCTAGTAGTTAGTTCAAACAATTCTCCTTGCTCATACTTAAGAAGGAGAGAAAGGAACATGTTGTAAAAGCAGCTGAGGAATATATAAAAGTGAAATATTAATGAACTGAAAAAGCTCAGATAGCAAAGACATTGTGCCTAATCATTCAGGAGGGTTCTTGTCCTCTTTACAGCTCTTCATTGTATGTGTTCCTGTACTACAAATGCAATTGGTATAAAGGATGGTAACGTTTGTATTTATTTAGCTGAAAGTAGTATTAGTACATTTTGGGGGATTTTTTTGGCATTAGTGATCATCTCTGGAGTAGCTTTCTTTAGCCGTGATTTTTCAGGCTGCTGTAAGAAAGGGAGTTATTACAGAAACAGTAAAAAATATTTCAAGAATGTTTTCTTGGAAATGTAAATGGGAAGGGCTGACTCAGACCTGGAATAACCCAGAGAAACAACTAGTCTTGGAAAGTCCTCTTAGAGACATCATGATGACGACTGAGATATTATTCATCTCTTGCATCCCAGAAAGTAGTATCCCATAAATAGGCAGCACTGTCTCAGGAGAAGGTAATAATACACAACTGTCCAGGATCTGCTGAAAGTGAGACATAGAAGCAAGGGGTGTTTTCTGCAAACTGAGGTTCCTTTACCTCTTTGAGTCTGGAGTGCAGTGGTCACTGTAGTTTGATGAACTTCCTCAGTTTGGCTTGGAAGGAAACTACGTGCAGCAGCTTTCTCCCATAGTTTGGTGGGGGGATTTAGTTCAGTGGCAAAGTCAGCACACAGGCCAAGTCTTGTAACCCTGGCTCTAATCCTTGGCAGGACTTTCTGGAGTAGCTGGTGGCTTGAATGAGGCCTGCCTTCTGGAGGGCTCAGTGCAGGCCTGAGTAGGGCAGCAGATACGGGGAGCTGTACCAGGAGGATGACCTGGAACAGCACACAGGGCATGTACCATGTCTGACTTCAACGAGTTGATGTTTGGTTTTTAAGTCTGTTAGTCACAGAAGATGCTGAAAAAGCATCTTGTATCCTCAGGTCTGTGCATGTGGTTGTGTGGGAGCACGATCTCTTGTGCTGTGTGAGCTGTGTGTGGTTGGATTTCTCCTTTTTGATTCAAACCTGATGTCACATTAGCCTTTGCAGTTGACATTGAAGAAGTTTGATTTGGCAGTGTTTTGGAGCTTTTTTTTGCTTGAGTGTTTCGTAAACTGAAAGGGAGATGTGGAGAAGTGGCTTCATTGGGAAAAATTCCCAGTCTTCCATGAAAGTTCATGGAAGATACTGTGGCTTTGCTGGATTAGCCCATCTGGAGTCCTAGAAAGAATAATGGCCACTGTATGTTTTTTATGATGTTGGGAATTGCACAGCTACAAGTAAGTTACTGAAAAAAGCGTTTTGTAAAATTAAACTCAATGATCATTTTTAAAAATAATTAATCTGTCTGCATATTCTAGAACCATGATACTTTCATAGTGTTTAATTGGGTTGTTTTCACTGTACTTTTGGAGGCCTCCTAATAAAAGGAGGCTGCGTATTTACCTTCCCTTGAGGCAAGGGAAGAAGTGAATGTAGCGCTGTGGTTTGTCTGAGGTTGATTGATACTAGTAAACAACATAACATAAAATAACATAACATAAAATAACATAACATAAAATAACATAACATAAAATAACATAACATAAAATAACATAACATAAAATAACATAACAGAAATAACATAACATTCATGTGTCAGTGAACATATCAATGGAAAAGAAACCCTATGAACACTTACTCAAATTAAATAGCTACCAGCTTGTTGTGGTGAGGAACTGAACTATATCTTCTATCTTCTATCTTCTTCTAAGAAGTTACTCTTTGTTGTAAGATTCAGTGCCTCAGGTCTTCCCCTTGAGAATAGTTTTGCTGTAATTGTTGGGGCTCATCACTAGGTGGGAGGGGGGCAAACAAAAGGAAATAGACACATAAATAATGGCAAGTAGGGGCGGGGTTTGTTTTCTGGAAAACGACTGCAGTTTCTTCAAGTTTTTCTCCCAATATTGCCTTTATTTGGCAGTTCTCTCCAGTGACAGTAAACTGGGTTACCTTGATAAATATACTTTTGTATTAGACCTTAGCTATTGAGTGTACTGGCTGTGTGAGACGGCATGTAAAATAAGGCGGGGTGCAAGTACCTAAAGTATGTATTGTAGTTTGTACTGCTAAGTTTTCTTACATATTCCTGTGCTTTAGCAAGGGTCTGTAACTTTTAGAGTATGGAAGATGCAGCTGTATATTTTACAGGCATCAGTATTAAACCTCTATGGCTGTTTGCTAGTTAAATATGTGGCTACTTTTACTTCCTGCGGCTTGGCTTGTTCTCACTGCACTACATAGTGGGGTATGTTGGTTAGATAATACAAACTCACTCCATGACTGAAGGCTGTACTATCATTTGTCTGTTGTATGGCAGTGAAATGGTAATAATAGTAATAATAATAATAATAGTAGTAGTAATAATGCTTTCTATGAAGTCTTCTGCCTTTAGCTGAAATGTGACTGTCCTATAGAGGATAGTTGGTTTATAGGGAGGGAAAAGAGGCTGCAGGCAGTAAATAAAAGTAGTGAAGTCCTAGATGTCAAAGAAGCAAGATTTTTATTAAGTGTGTACTGCAGTCTTGTTGCATGTGCTTTATAATTCTGCACAGAAATGAAAACCTAAAAATTAAAAGCACACTGTTGAGAGGGATTACCAGATCTGAGTGATGATGGTTTTGTATCCAAACACTGTATGTTGCCTATACATGGGGCTATGTTTTTGCCCTGATTTTTGCTATGAAGGCCCACATGAGTGTTGAGGTATGGATGTGTAGTTCTTTTCCTCATACGTGGGACATTGACACAGTGATATGTGGAAGTCACACAGCTGATTTGTGATAAAGACAGTTGAAGTGGAATATGCATCCCAAGTCCCACAGTCTTATCTTAATGGATTAACTGTGTTTATATAGTTTGTTTGATAAATTGGCATAGATGTGGAAACTTCTTACAGATCCAATTACAGGATTGTGTGTAAAGTCATGCAGCATTTTCTCAATAAAGACTAATTACTATCAGATGATTTTTATCTGTCTGTGCGAAAGAGCTTTTCTTGGAATTTTTTTTGTTGTTGAGTTTGAGAGAAAGCAGTTCTGCACTCGTAGAATGTAATGATGCTTTTACATTATTTAAGGAAATACCACTTAATTTTTTATAATGCTCTAGCATATCAGGAATTTGAGATCTGGCTCAGTCAGTAATGCTTCTGAGGATCACAGCTGTTTTCCAGTGTGAAGAACCAGTTGTGACAAGCTTTTGAAAACACTCCTTTATAAATTTTGGTAGTGCAAATCATTGCTTCTGAAAGTATATTGTTTGATTCTAGTGCATATCCAGCTGTGACTTTTTTTGCTTATTTCATGCTTGTTTTTGGGCCTCTTTACTGATCCTAGTTTGTGCCATCTTTATGTGATCTCTTTAAACATTTTAATAAGAAAATAGCAGCTCTAAGTGATGTACTGATTTTGTGTAGTGCAGTGGCATTTAGATTTGGGTAAGGGTACAGAAGTATTCAACAGGTTTCTCATCTGTGTGTTGCTTGTGGCATAGTCCAAACCTTGTCATTTACCTAAGAAGCAATGACATCTGTTCAGATGTCACCTCCCAACGATGTTAAACTGTCACTGTGTGTTATGCCAGCCGAATTTCACACTGAGAGAAAGATGGAGTCACCCACTACATGCAAAATGTGGTCAGAGAGAGAGGGATGCTGTGCTCAGGTGTCAATGGCAGTCTCTGCCTACTCTGCCAATATCCAAATACACCAGCGGTTTGTGCTTTGTATTTTGTTCTGTGTGCTAGGTATTAATTCCAAATTCTACCGTGTCTCCTAGTTTTAATTTAGTGCAGTGCCAGTTTGTGGGGCTATATTTCAGAGCTGTCCTGGCTCATTTATTTATTAATTCAAAGTGTTTTTTCTTCTTTTTTTTACTAAATGACTGGCAAAGAGAGAGGAGAAGAGCAAAGTTTTACCATCTATCCTTGAAGAAGTTTTGGCCAGTGGCAGAATTGCTGCTGATTTGAATAGAAGCCTTGGTAACTGTTTTGTCAGGTTTTATGCTTTTAAAATATACTGGCTAGATTCTTGAGATGACCAACTGAGCATGTTGTGACACAGAGGCAATGGAAGTAGAGTAACAGTCCTGCCAAGAATAGATTGCCTTTCATTATTTTTTATTAGTTGTCACCACACTTATTACTTTATTCTGTGCAGGAATATTTATTTCGTTGTTAACAGAGAAGCTTTAAATAAGAATGGAGTGTATATATTGGAAAGATGAAAATGCTAAGAAGCTAATTTCATTTGGCGTATTCAGAAATATTAATAAACTGCCTTGGAAAGCAAATCCTGAAATAATATATTCATGTTTTTTTCTCTAGATTTTGCTGAAGGGAGGTGAGTGGAAGAAAATGGCAATAGAAAAAATTGTGGCTTTCTCCCTATTTATTTCAAGTAAAGGGATGCTGCAGGATGATGTACATTGCTTCACATTCACTGAGACCTCTCAAATACCTTGCGTGCAGATCATGCCTTCAGCTGTGAGTGTAAGGTATCAACTGGGCTTCAAGTGACATGTTAAGCTTTTAATATTTCTTCATACTTAAACCAAGCATGTTTTAAGTTGGGCGACTCAGCATCTGCAGGAAATGGCATGTCCAAGTTGATATCATGTTACATACATCAGTTTCAATTTGCATGTGGAAGCACAAACATTGTGGTGTAATAGAATCATAGGATTATTAAGGTGGGAAATGACCTCCAAGATTGAGTCCAACCTTTTATCAAATACCAATATGCCCACTAAACCACATCACAAAGTGCTGTGTCTCGTTTTTTTACTAGTTCCAGGGACTGTGACTCCACCACTTTTCTGGGCAGGCTGTTCCAGTGCTTAGCCACTCTTCCAGTGAAGAAGTTTTTCGTAATATCCAGTCTGAACTTGAGGCTGTCTCCCTTTGTCCTGCCACCAGTTGCCTGGGAGAAGAGGCTGACCCACAGCCTCATTTCAGGTAGTCCTGGAGAGTGATAAGGCCTCCCTTGACACTCATTTCGTCCAGCCTGTAGAACTCAGCCTCTCCTCATAGGGTTTATGTTCCGGACCCTGTACTTGTTGCATGACTATTTGGCTACTTGGAAAACAACCCACCCAGCATGTGAAGGCACACCTGCATGTCTTCCAGAGGCAGCCTTTGAAGGCATTCAAAGTTCATTTGTAGTTAGAGGCAGTTGATTTCTTCTGTTAGAGGTTAATGAACTGTCAGGGATCCTGAGCTGGGAGAGCCATGTAGGTATCTCCTATTCTCTTCTGGTTTTGCTGTTTCCCTGTGTGAAAGTGGATGTGGTATAAGGAAGGTGATAGCAGGCTCTGCCATCTCTGTGAATAGAAAAAGAAAATAGTTCTGTTTTATGTGAATTTAAATTTTGAATTATGTGAATATGTAGTGTTTTGTAGCTAGTTAGTACAGGGGTTGTACTGTGCCTAGGACACTCAAGCATCCTGATTTGTTACGGTTATGAACTCGTTTTTTCAATGTAGTGGCTCTGAGCTCAGAGAGAAATGTTGGCCCCATAGCCCAGCAGCAAAACTGCTACTGGTTTTAATGAGGCCTTGATTATACCCTTAAATAATATTTTAATGTATGTCTGTTTGCTTTGTACAACATTTATTTTTTTTCAAGGACTGATTTTCAAACGTTACCAAGCTTGTACTGTTTTCTTGGATTTTTTACATCATTAAATTCTTAGTACTTCTAAAAATCAGGTTATAACAATGTTTCTTACAATAAGTAAGTCAGAAAGAACAGGAATTTTAGAAGGTTTAAGACTGCAAATACAATTGATGTGAATAAGTTCAGTGTCTGAAAATAAACTGCGTTGTACCTGTAGGTACCTATTTTATACTAGTGGTGATTATGCAAGGGGACAACACAAGGCATTTAGCTTTTTTATGAAGTCCAGATGGAGCAGAGATTCAAAAGACCAGGGTAGTTAAAATGATCGCCTCAATTTAAAATTTTCAGAAATAGATGAATAATGGGAAAGTAGAAGGAAGAATAAAGATTTAGGAAAACCATTTCAAAATAATATTGGCTGGAGAGTTGTGAAAAACATGCATATGGAGTAGATGAGGAGGAAATAAAAGAAATATGAAGAAATTAGTTTATCAGGTGATAAGAGCTGACACCACAAATGACTTGTTTGTCTGCTAATCTTTTTTTTTATAGCCAGCAAACTCTGGGGCATTTGCTGAGATGGGAAGGAAAAAGACACAGAGGAGAGGTGGTGGGGAATGAAGGGAAAATCAGTAGTTCTGTTCTCCCAGCCCTCTGCCTTTGTTCTACTCCACCACAAAAAGGGTGTTAGGTGAAATTTAGGGATTAGTCACATGAGCCGCAAGGTAATCTCTATTGTCTTTAAATCCTCGTCCCAACATCCTGATCTTGGTCAATTATGGTTTTAATGTCTGTCTGTGGCAGCATCTCAGCAAATTTCACACCAGTCTTTAGTACTGGCTCATGGCCCTTAATAAGGGCATAATATACAATTGTCTGTTAATGATGGGTTTTGTTTCAGATTAAACTTTTAACAGGCAGAAATCAGAACCAGAAGCTCCAAGGCTGTTTTACACTGTCAGATCTGCTGCTCTGAAACACTTGTGTCTGTTTTTAATAGTCAGTTTTGCTAGTTAGCTGTTTTCATTTAGTATTTGGCATGAGCTAAGAACATGCAAATAACCACCTTACATGGCTTAGCTAAAGGCCTAATAACTTATGCATCTGAATCCTCTTTGTCAAGAGATGCATATCATTTTTACCTGTAATAGTTTCAATTTCAGGCTGTTAGCAAGTGAAGAAGACTAGGATGTTAATATGACGTGAATGAAGTTTTTAGTTAACCCATCCTGTGAGTTGCTTACAGGGATACATAATATTCCTGAGACACTGTGGGGATGAATTTTCTGGGGTAAATACTTCATACATGTGTGTGTATACAAAATACAAATGTTTTCAGTGAAAGGAGGTCAGTGGTGGTGGTTTCAGTTGGAAGCTACACTGTTACTAATATGGAATAGTGAATGGTTCAGAAAAAAAAAGCATTTTTTTCATTTATTGCTTTAGCAACAGTAAAATTGAAACAGAAATGCACTCTCAGATATCCAAGTAGTTAATAACTGGGGGCAGGGGTAGGCAGAAAACAGCAAAAGCAAAAAAAATGCTACTCATCCTGGTTTTAAGGAGTTTATTGTGTTGTGGGCAAGATGCTTCTCAAAGCTGTGTATTGCAATACACACATTATTTGTAGCCTTGATTTGAGAGGGCCTTAGGATGATACTGCTTGTTGAAGAAAGTAAGCAAGTTACTGTTGGAAAAGGGTGTGAAAATTTTAGATTTTTGTTTATTTCCTCATGCTTTCATTTGACTTTTATTGATATCTTGCATTGTAAATTGTAAACGTTTCATTGTGATTCTGTATGCTTTGAAAATAGTTAAGGGGAGGGGAAATATATGTGTATAAAAGAAGCAATTCCCTAATCACAGTAATGATTGTTTGCATAGGACAATGCATGTGACTTCCAAAATGCTGAAGTTGAACACCAGAGAAACCCTGAAACACTTACACAGCACTATATCTTCTGCAGCATTTTCTAAATATAGACTAAATCCTTGTCATAAAGAGTTTGTATAGTTAAAACAAGACTTGACATGACACAGAACAGCTTGAGAGAGGCATGAGAGCTATAGGTGAGGAACTGTGAGAAATTAAACAACTGTTTCAAGTGAAGGATTTTTAGAAGGCTTGGAAGGACAGTTAAGATGCCCACCCCCTTCAGTTGAAAAAAAAAGAGTTTAAACTGCTTTTGTTGCCCAGTTTTTTATTACTAGGTTTTTAGCAACCACTGTTTTTTTCTAATTTAGATAATAAAAACAATAACTATATGAAATCTACAGAAGATTTTTTTTTGGCAATAAATAAGAAAGGAATTTAAAGCTGTTGTCAAGTGTACACTTGTGGGTCTAGATCCTCAGCTACTTTTACAGCACTGCTTCCTTCAATGGACCTCAACACAGGTATTGCTTGTAGCTCCTATTTGTATTTATTAGGCTGAGCAGTGGCTGCTGATGGCAGTGAAAGAAGGATGGAGTAGGCAGAAAATGCAATAGCTTTTGATCTACAGTGCCTCTAGCACCCCTTCCTTGGTATGTTGCTGGTTCTCCTCTGTTCCTCTTGAAACTGGTTTTCTGTCCTCGTAGTTAAAAATGAAGCTTGCAAACCTTTGGTAAATTACGCTGCTTGGACAAAAAATGAAAACACGTTACAGAGAAAACAACTTATCCTGATTTTCTATGGAAACAATACTTGTTTATTGTACCGCCCAAGGATCCTACTGCACAAGCTGCATCAGATGTTTTTGAACTTCTTGGTTGCTTTCAGCGATGTTTGACAAAAGATTGGAAGTCTTAAAAATTAAAGTTTTATTAAGTTTTGAGAAATTGGAGGAGAGAGACTCAAGTAAATTCTCTGGCTGAGAGAAAGGCTGCATTTTATGATCAGTATCAGAGTCCACGTAGGAGAGGAGTCTTGTATGTGTCCTGGCTGCTCGGAGCTGCTTAGACATTGAAATGAACCAACCACAGCATGCAAATCTGTAGGTAACTAGGCCTTTTTAGGTCTGGCATTCATGATGGCATATGAGAAAAAAAAAAACAACTGAGTGCCATTCTTAAGTTGTCGTTTGTTTGGGGCTTGGGTTTTTTTGTTTTAATCGTCTTCCTCCCTTCCCTTGGGTTATTTTATATCACCGTTTTTGAAAGTGTGGGGTGGAGCACTTTTTCAGGGTGTTGAACTGACGCCTGCTTGATGAGAATTGATTTGTTTATGCCCTTCTGTTGTCTTCCTTTACAACACCTGAAGATTTGCGTCTTATTTTTTTTCTTAATTACTTGCTTACCTGAAGTCCACAAGCAAGCATATTGCAGCCATGAACCTTTTATTTAACTCAGCTTTTTGACTGGAAAGATAGCACGTATTGTGTTTTTTTAATTGGTCTGTTCACATTGACACTCAGCGCATCTATTGGCAGAAGCAAAGAAGGCCAGGTTTCTTTTTGTTCTGCAGTGTCAGAAAAGAATGGAAAGCCAAACAATCCCTGCTGTGAAGGAGGCAAACTTGAATTGGTTTTGCTTTGAACTAACCTGAGTGCTTGAAAGAACAGATAGAAAAGGCCTTAGTGAAGTGTGTATTGGGCTGGCTGGCCACAGTGTAGTAACAGGGGGAAACATCCCAGTTAGAGATACTCAGCTGAAGGTGGGAAACCAGTAATTTATGCTCTGTTGCCATTCAGCTTCTCTGGTACCTCTGGTTTGAGAGGGTTTGTTAAAAATAGGGAAGTAGGAGAAAACTTCAGAGGCATCTGTTTTTCTGTGCAATAGCAAAACACTTAGCAATTAGTTGTGAATGCAAAATCCAAATATTTGTACTCAAATAGAGTGCATTCCTACTGAAGCGTTTTAAGTGGTTTGTTGCTCTAGTAGAAAATGAGCTTAGAAATAAAGCAAGGGAGTCTTTGTGTCAAGAGAAACTTAACGGAACGTTATGTTTCAGTACTTCAGTCTTTATGCTAAGATTTGGAAAGCATATTTTCTGAACTGTACCTGAGCACAAAGTATGGTGAAGAACATGCAGAAAAAATGTTGAAGAGAGTGACTGTGAAAAATAATGATCGTGTGTAAGTGTTTGGCACAGTAACAACATCAAAATCCTCGTCATGAGTTTGCTTATTTTGGAAAACAGTTTGGGCAGGGCAGTACTGTGATTATTCAAGTCCTGTTTGGATATAAAATGAGCTTGGTTTGCTCTGACAGGCAGGTGTTTCTGCATTCCAGTAAAAAATGTCTGCTGAGCTTGTGTGCAAAAAATGCACCTGTTTATGGGAGTGACAATTTCAGCTGAGATAAACTGGTGTGCAGGCTACAGCTAAGTGACTCCAGGGTGAGCCATCCTTTTTTAAGCTGGGATTCTTCCTTTGGCACTGTGACAGTTTTGCCTTTGCTCCTGTTAGTTGTGCTTCAGTCAGTGCTGGCTGTACTTCAGTTGAGCTCTGGTTGCTGTATGTGTGTGTTAAAAAGACCTTTTGTAATTTATCTATTATGAATGATGGTTATTGAGGAAAGTTATTTCATGGGCTACTTTATTATCTTGAGTACAGCAGCTTGTAATACTTATGGGTTTACCAGAGGGATTTAACGAATCTGTGACAATAGAAACAATTACAGGGGTGGTAGAAAGAATCCTTGAATGTATTATTTTTATTTCCCTGGAGTTAATCTCCATATATCAAAGTAAATTAACCAGAATATGCTGCGTCGATGTCTTCTGGATTCCCAAGTCAAAAGCTATTATGAACAAAATGTGATTCTCTTTATTCCCTGTCCTACAATCCTTTCTCAAAGTATGCTCCTAGTGAAGTCTGTATAAGTGAACAAAGTAATATTCTGCACAGGTTTGTGGTATTAATGGAAAGACACTAGTCACTGGGATATGTACAGGTAAAATTATTTCAGGAGATATTTTAGCTTCCTGAATCTTTGGCTCCTGCCACCCTCTGTCTCCATCCAGCTGGCTGGTATCACCCATCTTCATGCTCTTTGTTATTCCAAGGGTTGGCAGTTCGTGGCCTCTTGTCTGGGTGTCCACCCAGAGCTCAATCTGCATTTCAATCTGCAGCTTGCAAGCCCAGCTACCTGCACCAGGTGTATTCCTCAACATGGCAGTAGGGTGTTTGCATGCCTCACTTTGTCCCTTTAATGCCAGCGGAGAGCCATTTGCTGAAGAGATCAGGTTTGATGGAAACTGAAATCCTAACCTGGCTGGAGATTAAACAGAATATATTTTGTATTTGTTTATTTGCCTGGGAGTAGATACATGCAGAGATGAATTTCAGTGTAATCCTCAAACTGCTTACCATGTTGTGCTAATCTCTACAGCTACATCTGATTACAGAAGAAAAAAAGGCGACTGGTAGGTTTTAAAAGTTTCTGCCATCTGTCTTGGAGCTTACCCTTCGTTCACCGTAAAGATGTATTGTGAGAGGCTAGACAGCCTCCCTGTGTGAGCAGGAAAGCAGCCTTTTAGGCTGTTCTTACCTTCTGTCTCTCTTTTGGACTCTGTTCAAATGGAGCAGCATGTGGGTCTTCTGTTTTACCAGAACAATGCAGATCCTCATATCCTATGCTTCAGTTGTTTAACCTAGCAGCTTTGGGTTTGGGACCTTCTTTTTGTTGTGCACCTCTTTGCAACAGCTTGCAGAGGAGTTATCACAAGGAAGAGGTCTTGTAGGTCTGTTGTAGCAATAGGGACAGTGTGCTTTCCTGCTCCTTCATCTTTGGGATTTTAGTGCTTGTGGAATGGTTGCACACTGCATACCCTTGTTAGCTGAGTGCATCTCCAGAATCCTGCCGTGTAAATGACTGTATCCTTTGGGTGTGCTCTGGATCAGGCTCGTCCTTTGTCCTCATCTGACACTTCAATGTTTCTGTCTCTTGGGGAGATCTGCCTACATTTGAAACCACAGAAAGAGGGGGATAGCATGTACTTCTAGCAGGACAATCGCTTTCCTGCAGCTCCTAGCCTGCTTTCTGGTGTGTATGACTTACTGTAGTTGAAAGGAATATGATTACTTGTGATTGTGTGGAGGAGCAGACTGAATTCTTTGGGAGAGCCAAGGAGGGTGCACTATTTACAACAAAGTTGTTCATGCTCATGTGCTTCATTCATCGAAATCACATTTTGGCCATGTACTGAGTGTAATAAACACTATGTTATTAAAGCTAGTAACAACCACCATGGCTTTTGAGGAAATATGATCATTACTGAAAAGCTGAGTTAAGCTCTCCCTAAATTCAAAAGTGATTCAGGCTGCTAATGGGATTTCAGGACTCTTCCCTAGACAGTGCAGACCAGGCAAGTGATGGAGAAGAAAATAATAGACAGATAACAAATTTGAGAGCTAATCCCTGTATTTTTAAACATTCAATGAATAATTTAGCAAAATATTTTAAATATTTAAAGTGTATTTAAAGCACCATTTCAGCAATTGCTGCATCTTTGGATCTTTCTTTCTAATCTTTTTTGTTCATGATAGAGGTTTCAGGTATGCTGTTATTTCTACCCCTTAGGCTATAATGAAATGAAGTATTAGTTCAAGATATGAAATTGTTGATGTCACTGCTTGGGCACAGTTAGGCATGGAGACCCAAAAGATTTTAATTTTATGATGGAAGTCCATTATACTAAAGTTGTGGCTTTCAGAGAAAAGGCTGGACTTAATTGGAGTTACTCACCCAACTTGATGGGAGGAAAGAGTGCTCTTAGAAAACATAATGATCAAGTTTTAAAGATTCTTGGCTTAAAGTATTTTTGCCTCCACAATGTATACATTCTCTAGATCAGTTGTGGTGTGAAAAATGGTATTGGTATGGTTTTTTGATGCTTAAAATATATTATTTTTGTTTACTGTTTGTCACTGTCTGTGACAAATGACAGTAGGTGTAGCCAGTTTAAAAAAATGGATTTAACATTCTCTTCATGCAGTGGGTGTGTAAACTTGAAGCTTCATGCCAAAATGTGTGTCGATGGTTAAAAGCATTTGTGTTCTAAAGGGAATACAGGACAAGTTGATGTGAAGTCCAGTCTATTACCAAGTATGCAGAAATTCTGGCATGAAAATAGGAATAATATTTTGGTGGGGGGCTTTGTGGTGGGTATCTTGGGCTCTTCTTGAGGATAAGATTTTGCATGTGCATGAGATGGGCGTATGGCCTGGCTGCATCATAGGAATGGCTGCACCAGACCCAAGTTCTGCCTTCATACACATCCTCAAAAGCATTTAAAATTGTAGAAATTAAGAACTGAAAGTCTCTGTGAGAGCTGGTTATTTCTGCAGTGGCCAAGGTAATGCAAATTGCATGAGCTGACAGTCTTATTCTGTGAGCTCAGGGAATGCTGCTGATCTTTTTTGTTTTTTGAACTTTGATAATCCACTGTCCCACGTGGCTAAACAACAGAGAGAGAGCTTGTTTTCTACGTATCTAATGATGGCAGTAATTTCTTGGCAGCTGAATTAATTTCAGATTCTGTAACATGACTTAAGATTAACATTAGATTTCTCATAGCTAATGGTATTTTAGCCTCTCAACTCTATTTAGGAAGAAAAAATCCTCTCTCTAGAGGTATTTGTGTTTTACATCTGATCTCCCCTACTTTCTTATATAGCTTGTGTGTCACAGTTTGACCCTTTAATAGATAGAGGTGTGAAAAGCACCATGGTCATGACTAGCATCACTTCTTCTCAAAAATTAGTTCTTAAACTTTGAGATTCTACCTGAACAAAAAGGTTGTTGGTGTATACATAATAAGAGGACTTCAATTTCAGAGTGATCTGTGCTGCATAATGAGATGAACTCACTTGTACAGGGTTCATTTTAATAAGCTAAATGAAACATTGAATGAATAGGAAGCAAAGATTTAGGTCACTCTTAAACGACATTAGAAAAACAGTGACTCACTGAAGTAGTGGGTCACCAATCCCCTTGTCGTACAGGGGATGAGGCTACAGTGTGTGTCTGCATGGGGGACTACTGAGCAGAAATAATGGTGTTTTTTGTGCTGTATATTTTGTTAGTGAGGCTTGCTGGAGCAAGTCAGTTTGGTGTCTTACATGGAAAAATAGGATGTCCTTTTGTGGAGGATTTAAAGAAAATGAGGGAAGCTTATTCAAAAATCAGAAAATCTTTTACCCTGAGGGGTTAAAAGAGGTCTGCTTGTTTGATTTAACAGGGAGGAAAAAAGAACCTGATGAATACAAATATGGAAGTGCAAATGCAGGTGAGAGGAAGGCTCTTGAAATAGAATGGTGTTTAGTAGTTGGAAGTACCTAAAATGCTTCTATAAAACCTGGAATCTGAATATGAAGGAACTAATTGGTGTAGACTGTTATATAGGAGGTCGGAAACAGTGCTTATTTTGGTTACTCCATCCCTAAAATCTGAGAATAATAGAACTATTCCTGGAATGCGCACAATCACATGGAAAATTTTATTTTAAGACTCTGAGATGGATGGATGAAGAAAGTAATTATTTTAGAAGAGCCCAGGTATTTTCTGTTTAAAATATTTTAAAAATGGAAGCAGTTTGCACTGCACATGCTGATTACTCTGTCCGTTAATTTATTTTTTTTACAGCTTAGAATAGGGAAATGATCTAGCCTCTTCCATCTTCATGTTCTTACACATGAGGACGGACTTAATAGAAAAGTTGATGGAGAGAGGTTAATTAATTTAATTGGTTTCCATGGGACTTATAAAAATAAATATGGATACAGCTCATTTTCTCATAGAAAGCTGTTTTCTTTACGCCTAAAAGAGTGAGTTAAATTTGGCTTAAAAATCTGTTTGGAGGAATTCACTTTGATGTGGCCTAAGGGATAGGATGGCTTGTGTTTTTGGGGTAAAGAGGGATCCAGGACCTGAGAAGTGCTTTCCTCCATCCCTGGCAGCAAATGTCATCCCCCAGACCACTGGGTAAGTGGCACCTACGTCGTGTGCTAGACTGTGCTCGAGAGGAGGTGTTCAGCCGCTACGTGTGCGATCCCTGAGCAGCTGTTCTGTGTCTCCTGCAGGTGACAGGCCAGATGGAAGTGTCTCCTGTGCCTGGTGCAGCCCACAGGCTGTCCTCTGGATGGTCCACATGGCTGGCCAGTGCTCATGGTGGCTTCTCCTGCTGGCATGAGTGGGTTTTCTAACAGCAATGCTGTTGGGTGTGAGTATGCTTAAAAGCCTCGCTTTGCTGAGAATGCTAAATGAAAAAAAAGTAGGCATCTTTATAACTCAGAAACTGACTAATTATGGATTTTTCTAACCAGGAACTTGTGTTTCTTCTCCCTCACTCATGACTGCAACTTCTTTCCGTGTTACCTGCTGGATTTTTACCTTTTACATCTGTGGATGCATGCAGTTAGTCCTTATCCCGCGTTAGCATTCTGTGCCGGGAGGAGCCCTCGGAGACCATGGCTTAGCTCTGCTTAGGCTTTGCTGTACAAGCCTGTTGCTAGACAAAGCTTCACACTGAATTCACATTTTCATTATGAAAATGTGCATCTAATTGGTTCTTTCAGCTAACTGAAAGGAAAGATGGGTGGCATCTGTTTAATAAAGTCCATTATCATCTGGAGATTAAAGAGGGAAATATTTCTACTTTGCTGTATCTTAGTGTATCAGCTCTGTGTTTCTGTAGGGGGTTCAGTGCTGACCTGGAGTTTTATAAGAAACTTCATGCAGTAGTACATATCCTGAAACTGTTATAAACATGTGACCATATTGATATTTTCTTGGTCTCTCGTGAATATCTAAATACTGTACCTGTAAATTTGAACTCACAGAAAGTGAAAGTGTGCAATTACCAGTCTTTTATCTGAGCTGTCCCATATACAGATCCTAATTTAAACAGGTCTCTCTCACTTATTTCCACTGTGATTCACTGTAAATTTAGGAACTTAGCATATGATATTTTTTCTTTCTTTATTTCTTCAAACTTTGAAAGAAATTTTTATGCTGAGAGTTTTAGTCAAACACATTGACACAAACTTGAAAAAGTATGTAGGTACTTGAGGAATACCATATGTTGTCCTCAACTTTGCTGCAGCTGGCTTGTCAGCTTCTGAAGCTTGTCATGGGGTGAAGTGTATGGAGGACACATGGTATGTTTGTTGGCAGACCATGGACTTCTGATGTTCTTGTGTATAAGCAAAGACATAATGCTTTCTTTATATAGGTATTGTGCGTTTATGTGTGTGAATATGTATATGTATATGAGAGCTGATTTTACGCTGCGCTATTGCAGAGTAAATGTCGTAAGGTATAATTAGACAAGCTATCATTAAACTACTACTGAGTTAGGTAGTTTAGGATTATACATTATTTCATTTTGGATTGAGGCCATTTGTCTCATGTGGTTTCCATGTCTGTGATTTCTTGTTCTTCAAAATACAATTAAAGACTCAGCAGACATATACAGCTAATGGCATAGAGAGAAATTCAGTGTTTTAATGACTTGAAGTATAAAGCGCCATCCATTTAGTTATTTATTAAAATATTATTTAATACTTTATCTATGCTCATGAAATAACAAAGATGTAACCACAAAATACTGCATCTGTGGCAAAGCTGAGCCTCAGATGTTTAGAATATTCTAAGTAAAGGGTGTGTTTAAAGGCTGCCCTTTGTGCATCAGCTGAAACTGCTGTTATGCCGTGTCATAGCAAGAGACTATAGTGGGAACACTGGTTTCTGGTTGAGGGGTTGCTTGTAATTGTTTTGGTGACTGAGGGATTTTGGTGGAGGTCCCCTGCTCCAAGGACTGTCCTTGTTTCTGCCCAGTCAGCTGTGGTGGATAAATTCCGGGACTGGTTTGGATCATCCTCTTCACTTCCATAGCTCAGGTTATAGCAAAAGAGGAATTCTCAGGACATTGGTGGTGCCTGTGAGAGAAATGGAAACGTGCCCTTATGGAAGAGTGTGGACAATGGGTGATACAGCTAGAGAGGGACAGCATTAAAGGGCTCAGGAGGAGGAAATGGAGAAGTTTGGTCTCAAGGGAAAGATGTTTTGGGTGTACATGTACAGGTTGTGTGCTAGGAGCTTGATACTGTCTTTAGGGGATGACAGTACAACTGCTGGCCTTGAATGATGCTCTTTTTGCCACATAACAGCTGGACAGCTGTGGCTCTTTGAAATTAACCAGTTGAGCTGGACACCTGCAGAGGCTTTCAGAGAAAAGGCAGTATCAAATGGATAGCTGACAGTGAATGTTGCTTCCCTTCTCTTTTTATCAGGAAAAAAATCTGAACAAACAATTCACACTGTGTTTGTGCATATATGCTGTGCAAAATGTACATATTTACATAAGCTTCAATCCTTTTGCATGCATGATTTCTATGATAAAGGTATTTATTACTGCCTGTTCAAAATTGTATGTTCAGTTTGAATAAATCTGTCAGGATTTCTGCAGTAGTGATCTTAGAAATAGGTTGTTTTTTTTTTTTTTAAATTTACTTTTCTCTATGAACTGTGGTTTAGTTAAAGGTGGCTTAAAACTTAAGAACAAGTACCTGTTCTGCTATAAGAATAAATAATGCTTTCTTAAAACAAAGAGCAAATATTTTTCAGCTACTTAAAACGGTTCCCATCTCCTTACCGTAGCAGTAACTTCTTAATGCTTACACAATGCTTGACTTTTCCAGAAGCACTTTACAAAATACTAATTAGCTGTTTTCCTGGGTTGGAAAAGCTGCACTGGGCAGACATGTGGGGAGGAGTGGTTGGGGACAGCCAGGCCAGCAGAGCAGTGTGTCTTGCTACTCCTCATTATTTCCTGTTGTAAAGATGATTGTCAAAGGTGCCAGCCACCTTTCATTGTCCTTCCCTCTTGATAGCTCTTATCTGGAGGAGTCCACCCTGTATATTTCCTAATGAATCTCTCCTCTGGGAATACACCATGAAGTCTTGCCTCCTATATAATTTTAGGCCCACTAAGATTTTCACTGGAAAACAATTAGTACTGCTGTATTTTCACAGTGTGCCTCAAACTAGCAGTGATTAGCATTTGCATGGTGCTTTCCAAATAGTGATCTTGAGGCGTCTAATGAAGTTGGCATTTTCCTGTTTGGGAGATAGATAAAAAAATTAAAGTTCAGAGAAGATGGAATTGGAAATAGCATATTGGACTTCTGGCAAATAGCTTCTCTTAAGGTGAATGAATAAGGTTGTCTTAATGTGGTAAACAGAAGTGCTTTGAATTATGAGAAAGAGTAAGATTACTGGAGTTAAGAGATGCAATATATTTCACATCCCACGCTTAAGTCAGGGAAAAGCCAATATCCATGCATGTTGAATTGGGTTCACAGTAAGTTAGTGAGTGCATACACCTGAGAACTTGTGTAGAAATTAATTGCTATTTAATTTCCTTAATAGATTATTTAGCAATGGCCAAGTGAGTTAACTGAGTAGCAACAGCCAAAACTTTTGTCTCAGGCCACATCCGTGTACTGCTGACAACTTTGTGTTGCATTTTGGCAGCAGAGGAGTCAGCATAAATCTGTTTAAATCCCAGTTTTGGTACCAAGCACATTAACCTGTGTTCCTGCTGAGCGCTTCAGAAGCACTGAAATGCTTCTTTCCATTGCTCTTTTTTCACTGGTACATCAAAACCAGGACTGCTGCTGCTACAAGTTCTCCTCACCTCCAGCTGCCAGTTACAGGCATAGCTTTGGTGTTGTGCTTCCCTGTGTTTGGTGAGGTGTGGTTATCATGTGTGCCCTGGGTTCCCTCTCATCTTCTGCGTTAGTTGCCTGGACTGCATCTTGCAGGTTTGAGTCTTTTTTTTTGTGCATCGTGCCCCATCCTGTCCAAGGAGAACAGGATGTCATTTCCAGTGATCCCACTTGGAGTTAAAAGGTTGAGTAGGAAAGGGAAGAAGGTGTCAAGAAAGGAGGAAATTCAGATGAATTAAGGGAAGGAGATTAATATTCAAGTGAGTCAGGCTTTTTTTTTTTTGTTCCCATCTGCTATTAGGTTTATGTAGAAAAATGTCTGCTACAAATTGAGGAAATTGAATTGGCAAACAAAAAATTGTTTGGCTTTCTATGTAAAGACAATTTTTCTTTTATCTTTTAGAAACAAAAATTTGACTAGCTGATGATTATGACAAATGATTATTTCTTGAGAATTCAAACTGACTCAGCTGAAATGATCACAGGATCATAGAATACCAGGTTGGAAGGGACTTCAAGGATAATCTGATCCCATCTTTTCTTGGCAAAAACACAGTCTAGGCAAGATGACCTAGCACCTGGTCCAGCTGATTCTTGGAAGTGTCCAGTGCTGGGTAACCATCCACTTCCCTGAGGAGGTTACTCCGGGGGCTGATGGTTCTCATTGTGAAAAATTTTTCTTTAGTGTCCAACCAGAATCTCCCTAGGAGTTTTCTGGTTCTTATCTCGGGAGGCAGCTAATGACCATTTGTTGCTGCTCTGGTAGGCCTGGCTTGTTCCCCAGCTGGGTACAATGGCGTGAGTATTGCCACACCCTGCTCCCTGAGCCTTCCAGTTTAAGCCTGCCTCTCCAAGTGGGCTAGCCTGCTGCCAAACATTCCCTTGCTTCTTCTAGTCAGATGGATCCTGTTCTTCCCTAATAGGCTGTAGTCATTGAAGATAACTACTGATGATAATTATTATTGATGACAAAATCATAGACTGGGTCAGGTTGCAAGAGACCAACCACAGAGTGGTCATCTGGTCCAACCTCCTCGCTCAAGCAGGGTTATCGTAGAGCACATGGCACAGGATTGCATCCAGATTGTTCTTGGGTATCTCCAGCAAGGGAGGCTCCACAGCCTCTCTGGGTGATCTGTTCCAGTGCACAGTCACACACGCAGTACAGAAGTTCTTTCTTGTTTGTTCCAGATTGAACTTCCTATGCATCATTTTCTGCCCATTGCCTCTTGTCCTGTTGCATGGCACAGCTGAGAAAAGCCTGGATCCTCTTGATGTCCTTCCCTCAGATACTGACAGATATTGATAAAGTTCACTCTCAGTTGTCTCTTCTCAAGGCTGAACAGGCTCAGCTCCCTCAGTCTTTCCTTGTAAGAGAGATGCTCCAGCCCCTTAATCATCTTTGTCAGTCTCTGCTGGGCCCCCTCCAGGAGCATCTGTCCCTTCATGCAAGTCATAAATGACTTGCTAAAGGCCCTGAAAGTTGAGATTTAACAACATATTGGGACAGGATGCTGGCATTAAAGACTCCAGTCATCAGTGTTTTCTTCTTCATAGAACTGAACACAGTTTTTGATTCATTCCGAGATCTGGCCTTTACAACTGGTAATGGGCCAGGTATCTGCAGTTCTTCATACCCTCAAGAAATGAGAGCTGGAGACAAATCTCTGTGTTGTAAAGTACCTAAAATTGTGCTAAAATCCTGTGGAATTACAGATTTTGATAATTATGTGCAGCAAAATGATTACCTTTAAATGACAGTTGGTTTTTTTTTTTCAGTTGAAAAAGACAGCTAGACTCCTAACACCATAATTAGCACAGATTATCTTCAATGTTGGTCTGTTTGTGCTTTTACTTCAAGGGTGTACTTAAGGATGGATGAATATTTGTTAGAAGCACCTTGTTGTAGTAAAAACCATAACCAGCTGGAAAGTTAATGTATATATATACAAATTAGTTGTAGATAAAAGTACACTTTGCTTTTTAGATTTTAGTTTTAGTTCTCTTTGCTTAATGATGTTCTCCAGTTCAAGTCCTCTCCATTTTTGTGTGCATAGCTTTCTTGACAATAGTACATACTAATATTTAGGAATTTTTTTCTTTTTAAAAAGCTGAAGCAGCTACTAAATTTTTTTTTAAAAAGACTGGTCCCGGTAGGTGTAATTAAACACCCAGTTTGTCACCTCAGTAGGCAGCAATTCTACTCTTGTTCTAGTATCTTATTGCACTGTGTCTGGTCACACTTGGTTAACATGTTATCTGAAGGTTTTGTCTGATCTGACAGTGGTGAAGTTCTTAAGTTGATCTTTGGATTGCTAAATTCATGCATTGCTTATATGAATATAAGTAATGCAGTGTTACACATAGGCCTATACTTCTAGTCTTCTCTTAATTCAGAGAAATAACTCTGCTTTGTTTTTTATCTACTTATACTGAAAAACTGACCTTTGGAACATAGGATTTTCTGTTTCTTTTTTTTGGCAGCTGAGGTTCTTGCAAGAATGGTAAATCCTGTGATCAGAGAAGGAATTCTGAGGTTTTTTTTATATGTGAAGTTCTAATTGCTGCTTATTAAGAAGGCTAAATTTCCATATTAGCTAGGAGGAATTAAAAAAAGTGACATGCTGAAATCTCTTATTTGCAATCCTAAGCTTTTTAATTATCTGAATATCAGATCTGATTTGTTTGTACAATTTTTTAGAAAATTGTTGGAGTAGTGTTGTGGGTAGTAGCCCTAGAAGCTTAACAGAAGTTAAAACATTTCTGCAGCCTAAAAATATACATCCTGGGTTAGTAGATAGAGTATCAGATATTTCAAAACACATGCTTGGGCTATTTCATATACAAATTATTATTATTGTTATTTCCAGTATTAAAGGAGGTACAGTGTGGTTGATCAGTGGTCAACCGGGGGCTGCTTGGAACACCTCAGGTAGTGAGAAGACTGATAATGTGTAAAATTTTGTCTCAAATTTAGGCTATTATGAGCCTGCAGCAACTCTGCCAAGGACAGTAGGGTTATTCTGTGTTTATGTCCAAATAGATGATTATCCAGTTAGTTCAGTCGAAGAAAGACTAGAAACCATTGAACTGAAAGTTGTTTGGCTCTATCAAGGATGTTGATATTCTTGGTTAATTCTAAAATATAAATGAATATGGAAAAAAAAAAGAGTGATAAGAACAGCCGTTTTTTTCTAGCCATCTGGATGTTACTAAGAGCTTAATGGTGAGATAGGTGTTTTGCATCTGTATTGGGACATTCCTTGTGGAAGCATTGAGCATAAACACTGCATACCCAAGCAATTTTTGCAATTTAAATTGTTGGATGTTTTCTAGCAGGAAATGTCATTGCATACTGCCTGCTTGAGGTCAGTGAGTTAAATATTGGAGTTGGATTCTAACAGGGCTGGATAATTTAATAACCCATAACAGCATTAGCAGTTATGCATGCAAAGATAAAGGTTATCATACTTTGCTCTATAAGCTGATTGCAGTGGGACCTGTGGGGTCTCTCATCTGCTCACTTGAGAGCAGCCCAAGAGAGAGCTCTGCTCTCTTAGAGTCAAATCACCTTTGTAAAAAGAGAAATAGCAGACTTAAAAGTCTAGTGATCTCAGCTTATACAGTGGGTGTTGCATCACTGTCTATTCCAATAAGTTGCTTGAAATGCAGAGATGTTACAGGAGGGTTGGTGCAGCACCACGGAGCGATAAAGTGCTCTGCCTGACTAATGCCCAAAACATTATTTAGGGTAAAGGAATAGGAGCAGCTTTGTATAAGTTAGAGAATTTGCAAGTGGATTAAGACCTCTTAATCTCCGTGTCAGTACAGATGGATACCTCGATAGGGGGAATCTGGTAAGCTTTTGGGAAAAGATATGTACAGCTGCCATACTGAGACTATTACAGGAGCTAATCAGAGCTGACCAGCTTTGATCTGTTTGTTTACTGTTGAAAAAGTACACACAAGGAAACGTAGAATACAAATTGAACTTAGAAGTGAGTAAAATGCTTCTTGTTTGTTGACTTTTCATACTTACTAAATAAAATTTGCAGCCAATAAGGGATGTGAGAGAAGGAGGCAGGGTACCTGGATCTGACAGTCAGATTGTGAGAAAAAAGCCATTCTGCTTCCTAGTACCTGCTTATTTAGGATTGGTTGCAATTTTTAAGCATGTTCTCTTTTGATCAAGACTTTATGAAAGAATATTGCACAGAAGGTACCATGTTCTTTGGAGATTAATTGATGATAAACACACTGATCCAGCTGAGTATGTGCTGAAATGTATTAAACTCTTATAACCAGTCTGGGTGTATAGAGGATTTCATTATAGTTAGGTTTTTAACGCTTAGGGGGGAGCTGTTGGCCTAAAATATCATTACATTGTCATGCAAAATATTTATTCTTGTAGTCTGTTCCCCTGCTTGTTACATTGATGCTATTTTCCCCTCACATTTTGCTGGAAGTCTATTTCCTTCTTTATATTTCCTTTTTTCTTCCGCATTTCTGTAATTAATGGGGTGATGAAGCAATATTGGAAGTGTTGAATTATTGTTTGCTGTCTACTGACCTTGCAGTAAACTGAAATATGGACTTTTTACTAAACCAAATAAAAACAATAATCAAAAAAACCCAGCTATATTCTGTCTCAAGTCATTTAGAGTTGAACTTTATCCCTCATTGCATATTTAATTGGAAAATTGGAACCTGCCTAGGCTGAGATGCTTTATTGAAGACAGTACCCTGACATGTGTGGGCTATTGCTCTCCAGCACATCTGTCTTAATCATTTGGTGCATTGGGGCTGCAGGCCCACCTAACATTACTCACTGTCCTGATCAACAGATACTTCAAGGAGACTTGGTGTGTGAATAAGATAAGCTTTAATGCTGTGCACATTTAATGGATAAGTGAAAAAAATAATGCATACATTTTTTGCTTCCTTTTATAGAAGCCTAGTTAGAGGATTACAGAGGGACTTGGGGTTTCCCCCCCTTTCCACCTTTTTTTCATCTTGTAGTCACAAAAAAAAAAAAGAGCTGGGGATGTGCAGACGTCTTAAGCTTGCCATTAACAGGGATTCCCTCCCCCCTTTTCAACCTTAAGCTGCAGAGCAAAAAACAATCCCCTCATCTAACGGAGTATCTAACTCCTTTTTTGTGCTGGCGGTTACTCTAATTCTCATGTTCTGAAACTGGTCTAGCAGTCTCTTATGGGACACAATAAATGACTTCTTATATAGCTGTGATTGATCTCTCAGAGAATATGTAGTTTGTCTGGTGCCAATGTGAATTGTCAGAAACAATGCACAGAAATAAGCATTTCAGCAAGGATTTTCACCTAAGTCTTTGAAATTGCAGAGACCTTTTAAATCTGGTCGCTTAGATTAGAGGCATAGGGGACAGAAGAAAAGCTTGGTTTTTAGTGTGACTGCATTGCTACACACCAATCCTCCGATACTATAAATATTTGCACTTCTATTCTCTTTAATTAGTGAGAACTAATTAATTAGTTTTAATAATGATTAAAAAAACTGCTCTATAAATTGAAAAGTATTTCATCCTCCTTATGCCTCCTCAGGAAGGGAGAAACTGACTTAGCCAGGAAATAATGAAGTTACTCTAACAAAAGTGTAGCATAGCTTTGGAAAGAGCTAAAGACAGGTGTATTTATGTATTTATGAAAGTGTAACTTCTAGCGTGGATCTTTTGCTATTCAGCTATGGTATTAATGTTGGAAAAATAAGTAGAACCTCTGTTAATTACTGCAATAGGTGATAGCATTCTCTTTGTTTATGCCAAATCTTCTTCCATAAAGAAGAGTAAGTCCAGTGTCTTAGGTGAAGACTTGTGCAGGAGAAGCCTATCAGCAGTTTGTTTACAATTTGGTGAGGATGGTTAGTAAGCTTCCTATGTCAGTTTTCCCTTGGAAATATATTGATGGCACATGGGCTAGAAGGTTCTCATCTCTTCTAACCTGACCAGAGGTTAAAATGCCTGCATGGTTGCCTCTCTTGGAAGCAGCCTAGTGTTTGAACAGTAAAACCTGTAATGCTGTTTAAGTTCATTGCCAGGAAGAAAGGCTGCCTGCCTTGTTGTGGTTTGTGTGATACGTGAAGTTAGCATACAGGAATTACCACTTGTGGAGAAACAAACCGGCTTCTTGAAATGGGTACAGCTGGTAAAAACTCCATCCATAGCTAGCTCAGAATCAACATGCAAGTTACAGGGTGAACATGGGTGTGAAAAAATCGTGGTTGGTTTGGGCTTCAGGTGAAATAAAAATAAGACAACAACTCTTTTCTTTTCTTTTTTCTCCTAAAGTATCTGCTGTTACATTTTTCTTTAAAATAAACTCAAAAAAATCAAGTGAAATTGTTGCTTGAAAATTGGCATGAAGTTCATTGTGTGTCATTTACACAGAAACAGCCCTGGAATGAAAGCATTACAATTTTGTACAAAGGAATTCTATTTCCTTGTATTTCTAAAGTTGTTAATTTAAATGTTTTGGCAGTAGCAGTGTTTCATTTTAAAAACCTTACTGAAAATACTTTGTGTGGGCAACAATTCCAAACTTTTATGCAATGGACTATATTTCACTACATTTTTGCAAATTAGATTTTTAAAGTTTTTTTCCATTTTCGAGTGTGTTTTAATTTTTCGTGTTGGTTAAGAACAGATGGTTAGCTTAGTGCCAACTAAGCTTAATATGGCCAAACAGGTTAATTTTCTGGGTTTAATCCTCTAATGCGCGTCAGGAAAACTTTAGAGGATTTTCTGCTACCGTTAAAATATGGTGGGCTATGTTTGTAAGGTTTCTAAGGCAATTTCTGCATAGCATTGCGTTGTAGATAATGAATAATTTGACATTAGTGGAACAACCTCCTGGGAGTGATGTCTTCTCCATAACCCTTCCTAATCTCCTGTGTCAGTAAATACAGGCTCTGAGCTTGCACCTCTCTGGGGCTATGGTGTTTGATTACAGCATTATCACAGCCAGGACAGCAGTGGCAGTGAGCTTGCTGGTGGTGTTTTAGCTTTATTGAGCTAAAATCAAGTGACTTCAAACAGAAAGTTTGTGGAGAAGAGGGGGCTTCTTGTCATCTCTGCTGCATGTTTGGATTGGTGTGACGTGAGGAACAGGTGAGAGTGGCATTTCTGCTAATGGTACCAGTGAGAGATGAGTGTAGACAGTATAGAACTTAGCCTGGGTTACCTGCTTGGAGAAGAAGGCAGGGTTTTATGTGACAGCTGCTGTCTTGGCTTACAAGCCAGTGAGTGAACTGGTCCTGTGAGTTACTACAGTGTTACAGAGCAGAACTGTGTACCTGCAATTGCCACAGGTCCTGGTAGCACTGATACCAGTGGGGGATGCAACACCAGTTGGTTTGCTCTTCAGGGAAAGTGAGATGTGACGTAGGGATTTATGTTTTCACGATGTGTCTTCAGCTTTGCGAATCAAGCAGTAAGTAGTTGTATTTCAGAATGTTTTGATTTTCAAGATGTGCATTTCTGAAGGGAAGAAGCATCCACATCTTCTAACTTCAGCCACATAACTGAGATTATTATATTAGAAGTCTGTTCTTCCTCTGTGGTCAGTGGACACTGAGAGACTTCTCTGTAAAGCAATTCAGAACATCTAAATTGGATAACTTCCTTTATTTGTTCCCTTATGGAGCCCGCTGTTCTTCACAGAGGAAGCTTAGGGAAGCTAAAGTCATTATGTACTCTCTCATGTCAGGTATGGTAGAACTCCTTTACCCAACTTCATTAATGTTTGCATTACATGGTGGAAAACCACCTGAAATTTGGTATTATTCATTTGGTATTATAACATTTTAGACCAAGTTTTCCATAAAAGATTGGTGATAATGAGCAAATATTGCAATTACTATAAAAGGGTACTTTCAAAATGTGTTAATATATTGTCTTGGAAAGTAACAAACTCCAAATGCCTTCAAACATCTCATTCAAGATGGGATAATAAAGTATTGTGGTACATGCTTGGAAATATTTATTACAATAACGGGGGACAAAATGAAATTAGTCAATTGTAATGAATGTGTGATTATATCTCTGCAAAAACAGTCTTAATGCTATTTGGGGCATGTGCATTTCAGTTTTAGATGTTTTGCAAATGAGAAGGAGTTATGGTCAGAGATACTTTTTAAAGTATTATGTATGTGCTTGGAGGTTTATATAAAGTAATTAGTTGACTGACTTTGAGTAATACTTCTCTGTGTATTGTACAAGTGTTTGGAGTTATCTGGCTTGCTAATAGATGAAAATGGGAACAATTACAATGTACAGAAGTACTGCTTTTGGATCTCCAGTGCTGACCTACAGAATTGGCACACAATTGCAGGAATAATTGTGAACAGCCAAGTTTTCTCTATGGCTGACAGTTAAGCAGATTTTTTAGTAGCTTGGTGAGAGCTGCATAGGATCACTTTATGTACTTGAAGTTAATCACTGGTGAAGTGCTTTGTTGGATCAGGGTCAGCGGGTACATTCTCCAAGGAATCCCATCTCTACTCACCATAATCTGTTTTTCTGACTTTCTGTAATTTTCAGTTCAAGGGGGACTTGCTTTGTTGTTTGGTTTGGGGTTTTTTGTTGTGGTTTCTTTCTTTTTTTTGGTTTGTTTTCAAAAAGAAAAAAACTGAAATAATTTATTAGCAAATGCCTGGCAATGAGGTGACTTCTCTCAAGTCTATGTTCCTTAAAATACAAGCAGCAAGTTCCTAGTCCTAGGGACTTGCAGCCTGATGGGAGGCCATGGGAACCAGGGAGGCAGTGTTCAGTTGGCCAGGCCTGGGAAAGGACCCCAGAGGTTGCTGCAGTGAGATGATAAAGTTACTCAGTTTATGAATATTTGCATCTTGATTCAGTTCCTTTGGTGTGACAAATGAGTTTATCACTCAGCTGAAATAAAATTTACTGAAATGCAAAAATACCTTCTTGGAACGTCTTGCTTCAGTGATTTTCATATGAAATAAGAAATGATAAAAATTAGTCCCAAGTTGACAGTGTTTATACAATCTGTTGTTCCTATCTCTTGCAGTAGCATGTTCTTAGTGCTCTTCATCAAGCAGGGTATTTTCATGCAAAAGAAATGTGCCATGGTGAGCAGCAGAATGGCCAAAGACACTCTGGCTGACATTAGAGAACAGTATAAAATGAGCAAATGTTTAGAATGATGCTGTTGGTTTGAAATATGTGTGCGTATCGCTTTATAATCCCATAATGAAAGGAAAATCAAACATACAAATCTGAGAGTGGTACATTCAGTTGACAAGTCTGGCTTGTCAGAAAGGACATAAACCAGAAAAATATCTTAATGAACTATAACTCTTTCCTGGGAATATTTGGGTTTACAGTAGAGGCAAACATAAATAAAATAGTCTTAGAATAATTTATATGATGCTAGGCTAGTGAGTGCAGTGGACTTGCAAGGCTTCATCCCTTTGGAGAATAATACATATATCTGGAGATAAAAATACAGTATCTCAACGACTGAATTTAGGAGGTGTTCCATTGTCAGAAGCACAGATCTGCAAATTTAGGGAATTCAAACCAAGAAAGCTGCTGTCTGACTTAGAAGATTGAGTTAATTACAGACTGCACAGGCTTTGGCATTATTCGTTGCATCCTTCCAGTCTATGAAATAACTTGACACCAAAAAAATGAGGTGCATGACACTGGTAAATGGCCTGAGAGCTCAGAGTGCGGCGTGGCAGTGACGTGTAGCATCCTCAGAGCTGCTGGGAGAGCCCTGCCGTGGGAGTGGGGCTTTACCTGGCCCTCAGTGCTCAGCGAGGCAGCAACGCCCCTGCGAGCTCAGCACAGCCTTGCCTTGGCTCCATTTGGGGTTCAGCTCCAGCTGCTGTGTCCTCTGTGCGCTGCTTCCCACTCGGTCCTGACAGCAACTGTTGAAAGGTCACAGAGCCATGGCATTTGTTAAAATGACTTGATAACACAGTCTGCTACATGGAAACGTGAAACAGGGTACAAGTTCGGGTTGCAGTGGTGTCTTTTTGCAGGATGTTTTGATGGAATCTGTTTTTTCTTTTTTTTTCTTTTTTGACAAAATGTTTTATGGCTATTTTCATCTGTTACTTGAAATTAAATTACTTTAGGTTAAAATGAAAAACTGTTGTTTTAGTAGAAATGAAGGCAGACTAGCAGTCATCTATCTTCAGGTTTAAGACACTAGTATTTTCTTGGGAACAGGTATTTTCTGCAAATCATTACATTCTGTCTTAGAAACTCATTACTTTGAGAATGTTTAAGTGGAAAACATTGTTCCACGTGTGGAATATTCTTTTCTGTTCATTAATTGCAAATGTAATTGGTCCATATAAGATTCAATCATAAACTGCTTCCTATTTTATGCCAATCTCTGAAGACAGAACAGGGAACGACAGGGCTAATTATGATTTGCCATGCTTAGTCATCCAGATACACTTCTGTTTTCAAGGGTAAAAATTGAACTGTTGTATGTGCATCTCATTACAGTCAATAAAGATATATTTTCTTGGGAATATTAAATATGTGCCAGAAATACTTGTAACTTAAAAAAAAAATCACAAGTAAAAACTAATTGGAAAATCATGCAAGTTTTTTACTTGATTCTGTCTGTGGCAACTCTAAAAGCAAAAAGCAGGGAGGATGAAAAGAGTACAAGTTTTTTTACGGCTTTTAATTTGAAGATCAGAGTTTTGAAAAGCTGGTGTCTTTTTTCGAGTGAGCCTTATTTTTTTTTAATGAATGTCACAATTTATAAGCATGCATAATATTTTTATTGTATTATAGATTACCTGCCAATAAGACTTTGGAATGCCCAGTTGACTATTACTATTCATTGGTAGAGATATTGCTTGCCTACAAAGTTGATGATTAGCAGAGTTAATTACATCTAATTGGATGATCGTATCCTGGTGCTGTGTCTTGAGTTCAACACATTTTTGGAAGCTGTTGAACAAGTGTTTGCTCTCTTATGGAAGTTTTTTAATCCTTTTCTTCTGTGTGGGTATGCTATGTAAAGCCTGTGAACTGTACTGCAGAGAGACAGGCAGTGAGATGAGTCCAATCTCTACAAGCTCATTCTCTATGCAGTGCAAGGCCAGACCTTCCCAGAGCAATAGCTAGATTCTGATAAAGTCTGAATTATACTCAGTGTGAATGTTTGTACCCTGAGGGCATCTGTCCCCTGCTTGAAGTGGTGTATCAGATCACATCTGTGAGCATATGTAGCCACTGTTGAGATTGAGAGAATTTAAAATGCAATTGAAAGTGATTTGTAATCCCCTTACTGGAATTATTTCTGAGTTTTTTTTCTCATATTAATTTAGTTTAAAGCTGTGTCTATTAAATTAAGTTGCCTTTTCTTTTATGTTTTCTTTCTCAGCTTCTCAAGAAAATGAGTGAAAACCGAATGTCAAGTTGTGACCTTCTAGAGTTCTGTTTAGGTGCTCCCGATCCATCACAAAGATGTTTGTTATAACAAATCCATATTTAACATGCAGTCTGAACACAGAGGTGCAGTGGTGAAATGGTGCAGAATCAATCAAAATCAGCTCCAGGCCTTGCTGTTCAGCTACATTGTGTTTCTGCACCGCAGGGAGGGAAAGCTCAGGTCCTACCTTTCAAAGGAGAGGCACTGCTAGCATGGGAGCTGTTAAAACATTCCTCCTGCAGAGCCCAGCTTGTGTTGAATATTCTGTTCATTCCCTGTAACTGCAAACCCGTTCCTTTGCAGGATTCTTCCCCCCTCAAGAAGCATTTGCCTCAAGTGATGTCAGTTCTGTTTGGTACCACACAGTGAGGTGTGGGGGTTGATCAAATACTATAGCCAGTTGGTGGGAGCACCAGGCTTCTCAAACATCACTCTAATATGTTTATTTCACTGAAATTTCTGGACACAATTGAAAGGTGTTTGTTTGAAATTAGGATCCTCCAATTCCTGTGTTTCTTTGGTGGGGTTAAACTGACTCTCAGTTTCCAGCTTCACAGAAAATGCCATTGTGACAGGCACTTCAGTCATGGGGCTATTAACCCTCCCTCAGAGAGAAGGTGAATGTTAAAATTAAAGGCACTGTCAAAGCAGATGCAACTTTTCTATACAAAGAAAGAGTCTCAGAGGTGGAGTATTTTTCATTGGCTATTTAAAACACTAATTTTAATTGATACATATTTTTAGAGGCATTCATGGGCCTTATTTCAGCATTCTGACAACTAGTGTCTTCATGCATTCCCTGTTCAGAGGGAAATAGCTTCAAGTATGATAAACTTGTCTTCTTACAGCTAGAAGAAGGAACTTTTAAGTAAGATTGAACGTGCCAAAAGAAAAATTTACAAGAATCTTATCCTTTAATGCAAACCTTTCATAGATTTAGAGTTGAAAAAAAAAAGGAAAAGAAAGACATGGCAAAAAAAGAAGTGCAGTGCCTTTAAGAGATGGTCATAGGACTTGGAATTTACCTTTTTTTGGTTCTGTTGTTCTAATTTATTGAAAGCAGTGTGTATTCAAACCAGTAAGTGTAAACATAAACAGTAAATAAACTGATTATCCTTAGAGGTTCAGTAAAACTGTAGAGAAGTTCTATTAGAACTTTTATTATTACTTCTATTAGTAGCAATAGAACAGGAAGAGAAAGATGTATCCTCAGGATATTTTCCTGAAATTCTGGAGCCTTTTTTTCCCTTACTTCTAACAATAATGTGATAAAAGCTTCCAGAAATCTGTTTGACACAGATGTTGTGCCATCTTCCCACTATCCTTGGCATCGGCCAAGGGGAGCTGGAGCTCTGACAAGAGCAGGATTTTTTCCCCATACTTTCTCTGGCAAATGGCCCTCGAGAAAATAGCCTTCATTTGTGCTTTAGTCCCAGAGCCAGCACATAATTCATCAAATGCATCTCTTACCAAAGTGCAGTGGAAGGTTGAGAAGGAGGGAGTTGTATTTTAGATTATATGTAAGAAAATGTTGCTTTTCTTTGTGGTGCCTCTTTTTCTCTAGAGAGCTCATGTCCTGGAGCACAGAAGTGATTGTTTTGGAAAACTAACTGGTATCATGTAATAAACCAGTTTCTTTACCTGTTTTGACTAGTGGAAATTACTGTTGCAAGGTAGAAAAATGAATGCTATGGACAGCTTAAAATTAGAGGCTATAGAGGAATTAATTTCCCTAAAAGCTTTCCAGAAATATACCTTTTCTATGAAATGATATCTAGCGTTTGACCATATATAGTTCTTTCCTTCCAATCCTGGGAGTGGAAATGCTTTGAACAGTCCTTCAGTCTCTTCCCATAGAGGAAGCACAAGAAATGAGGCACAAAATCAGACTTGGAAGGTGGAAATTTGTCCCGTGTTCATCCCTAAAGGATAGAAGGCGTGTAATAATTATCACAAAGCCTCATACATTAGTTCTTAACACTGCATTTAAGGGGATACATACTGTTCTCTTGAAGTGGCATGAGCAGGTACTGGCCTAAATAGAAAATGATGTGAAAATTTGTGAAGTCTTCCTCTTCCCCCTTCTTGGAACTAGTCAGAGTGCTGCTAAGGGTGCAAGGTGAATGTAGGATAAGATTTGACAGCGACTCCGATTAGGATGCTTGAGAAGTGGGAGGATGTGTGTGTCCTAGGTTTGGCTGGTGCTGGCTGCACAGTTTTTGTACCTGGAACATTATTAGTGGTGACAGGGCAGCCTTCCTGTGTGCAGAGAAGTTCTCTTTGCAAACCAGCCTAGAATAGCTTGCAAAAGTCTCTCTGCTGCAGAATACATGTGAGGGAGAAGTAAGGTCTGTGTGCAGCTTTATGGTTACAGGAAGGAGATGGTGAGAGCAGTGTGAAAGCTTCCTGCGAAAATTTGGAAACAAGCAAAGGTTAAAATGTTATCCTTTGCTCATCTCACAGGAGAACAAATTTTAGCCACTCATTCTGAAAGGAAGGAAGGAATAATTTGTTTGAAACTCTGAGGAAATGGTAGAGTTTCCTTACATGTATACAGGTGTTTCCTGGATAGAATGAGAACTATCCATATATTAGTGTATAGTTTTGCATATCTTTGTGCCTTCTCTGGGGCTAAATAAAAGAATGAGCTTTTCTTGGGCTTTAAGCTGGAGAAGTAAATGATCATCTTTTCAGCTATAGTGTATACTATACTGAACATTATTATTATAACACTAGCATTATTCATTTTGTTACAAAGCCTTTCTTTGTCACTGGGTTAAGATGGAGCAGGGTGCTTTCTATAAGGGTTGCAAATTAGAAGCAAAGAATATTGATGGTTAGTGCTTTTGACAAAGCCTTACTTAAGTCAACCCCTAGAGGATCAGGGTGAATAAACCATTTGAGACATGTTGTAAAATTAAACTGTGCAAAAGTATAACAAGACAGTGTACTGCTGCTTCATTTTTGACTATTGGACATTATTACGTGTTGCAGCCATGGTTAGAATTACTTCAATTCCTCAGATGTCCATGCTGCCACCAGAAGGATATTCCTGTAATTCTTTTTGTCTCAGGCCCTAGCGTTCATTGTGTGGCTGTTCCTCATCATAGCAGCATCATAATTAAGCTTGTGGAGAAATCACTCTGCTTGTGTCTGATTAGATTTCAATGGTTAAATTCTCTAATTTGATTTATTCTGTGCTCTAACTGTGCCCATCCCTGAAGGAAGGGGTGATGGTGCAGTGAGACCCAGCTGAGTGGAAGAGGCAGCCAGGGCCTGTTTGCAGTGGGAGGATGGGTTGAAGTGTCCCTCAGCTGTTTGTGGGGTGATTTGACAGGTCTGAAAACGAACAAAAAGCAAAATAAATGGTGTATTTTGTTTCTACTTTAAGAAAGGAAGTAACTAAAAAGGAGAAAAATTAAGTAAAATTATTAATGCATTTCTTTCAATACTGAAAACAAAGATAAAATTTGTAGTGCTAGATTTGGTCTGCAGTTAGTATCCTTTTACTTTTTGAATATTGCTGAGGCACACACATTTATGATGAGAAGCTTAATGGAAAGCAGCATGTCCAGACAGCAGTGTGACAGCCAGGGGAAATCTCCAACTGCTGCCAAATGTGCTGGTGCAACAGCCAAGTAGAGTGAATTGCTTAGGATGCAGGTTGCACCTCCTGCCCCAGATGTTGTTCTGACTCCCTCTGCAATTCAGACTGGACTGCACTTCTAAGTGTTGGTCTTTGCACTCCCTCCCTCAGCTGGCCTTGTGTGAAGGATTACAGCAGGGGAATGTGAGACTCCATGGGAATTTGCTTTTTTAACACTTAAGGCTTGTCTGACTTGGGCTTTTGTGTTTTAGAGCATTGCCAAGTGCATCACTGATCTGTGTGGCCAGTGCACTGCTGACAGGTAGAATTCCTGTTGCTTAGTTTGAGGATTCTTTCCACAAGTCAGTGGAGTTGTATAAAATGTATTTAACACTTGGTGAACAAGTCCTTGAGCTAGCTCTTGTATTTTTCCAGTTAATGCAGTACTTTACAAAGCACAGCTACACTGTCCATCTTAAATCTGGTATGTATTCTGTTTCTGGCCATACACATTTAAAAAGGGTTTTGCTAATTACAGTTCAGTAGTTCAGACTTACTGCATGTTGAGACCACGCTGATTAAATTCTCAGAATGTGCATTAAGCTTGGTGGTGATGCTTATGAATTTTTTTTTTAATTGAAATTGCTACCTCTTGTCTCATCCATGGAAATGCTTTCTCTCTGAAACACAGCTGCATTATGATTTTCTGTGATTAATGTTAATTGATAAATGATAGTTGGAGTCTCTTGTTTCAACCTTATTAGAGATTCCAAATTAAAACCCAGAAAGCATGTTCCTGAATGCATGAATGGTACAAGGAATGAGGAAAAATAGCATTTGGAAAACATATAAAAGATTGCACAAATGGATGGGCAAAACTCTTAGCGTCATTTTTTCAGCACATGAATGATTCTTACATTAATCACTAAAGCAAACTCTAAAGTGACTCCTTTTCTAATAGGTTCAAGTGATACACTTAATAATATGTATTTCCTGTTCATTGATGTATGAAAAAAAAATCTTTGTTTCCAGATTTTGTGAATATATCTAGGAAGGAGGTAATTTATGCTCCTGCTATGTGCAGTTGTATTGTAACTGAAAGCTGCAGCTGCCATGTAAATTCAGCAAACAAAATCTCTTAATGTTAAAAGCAGTTTACATGTTTGGAAATAGAGTAATTCCTGAATTGGGAGAAATCTACGTCCTGATTCTAAAGAGCAGATCTCAAAATTATAACGCTTTAGTCAGAAGTGGGATCTCGCTGAAGTAGATTTCTGGCTGTATTCTATATGTTAGCGAATATGTGTAACTTCATTTTGGCAGGATGATGTAGCTGATGAATGTATGGTCCATCCTGTCTCCCAGCCAGATCTTTACATGTTCATTGCCTTAGAAACCTTGTAGTGGGAATACAGTTGCACCATGATCAATTTGAAGACTTAAAAGATGATATAGCATTTATATATATATTTATATATATTATATATATCTGTCAATCCCATTCATGATTTGTTGTCAGTGCAAGGTCTGCTGCGTTAGTGTAAAGGTGTATTTTGACACCACCTTTAATTAGGAAGGGTAGGAAGGTACATTTATACATATATATACACACACACTTTCCTGGTGCCAGACTCTTCTGTTGATTTAACTTGAATGCCATAATTCATTAGAACCAATTTCACGGTTACATGTACAGTAAGTGAAACTTCATATTGAGAAGTGGAAAAGAGTGAGGATTGTTTTCTTTTTCTTTAATAGTACACACAGTTTTGCTAATCTCAGTATTGATCTATGTGCGTGTGTCTAATTTAAGATTACCATTTTTGTTACTTGAACACCTATCACTCTGCGTATTGGAGTCTGTTGACTTAAGAGTGTAATTGTGTATGAAAAGATTATGACCCTTTCCACTTAATTCTGAGCTTTTTGCTCCCTTTTAGAAAACATTGTTGAAGTAAAAAGGGAGCTTTATCCCAGCCTGTGTCACAGCAATGCTGCTTTCAGTTTAATAGGACTGCACTTATATGTGTTTAGAACATAATGCATGTGTTTTTATGAATGTTGACAGTGCTTGTGTATTTTAAAATGAGCATTTTGTATTTTAAAGATGGGATAAGAGGGCTGGTTTCTGTTACCATTTGGTGCAGCAATGTTGCTTATACTTCTTTAGGCTTCTTGCATCGTATGTCTGCCTGTTCTCTTTTCATTTATTGTCGAATGCCTGTCTTTCAAAAATGTGTAAGTCAAATTAAAAAAAAGTCTAATGGGCTGTTACACAGGTGGGACTTTCACCAAATTATTGATTTTTGGTTTCTAGATGTCTTAATCCTTGAAAGCTGTAGAAGTTGTACTGAGGTACTAAAAGGCTGAGGTCTGAAATTTATTTGATGTTTAGTTTGGAGGCTGAATTATAAAATAATTGAAAAAATATTAACTAGTCAAGGATTATTCCTTTGTTATATGGCAGACTGAAATGAACCAGGAAAAATTGTTTTATTACGACAGAAAAATCAGTATTTTATTATGATTCTTGGCCACATTTGAGTAGAAACGAAAGGTTTAAGGTTCCCAGGGTTTGCAGGAAAAAAGATAGGACTGTTGATACTTGTCTTCCCCCTCAGGTGTCCTGATTTGACTTCTGTGAGATAGGTGACTCTGGGATCACTCACTTCAGTGGGACAGCTTTCTTGCTTTTCTCCTGCTGAGCGTGTGTTTGTATTTGGTACAGAATGGACTTGGTTTGACAGGAGAGCCTGCTGCAGAGGGTCCCCGGGATCATTACTCTGTCAGTGAGACACTGCCAGGAGAACAGTCCTTGGTTCACATCTCTGCTCGGACCCGTGCAGAGAGGGAGACTGTGGCCCTGGTCTCCTCTGTGCCTGGCAGCTGGATTGCACTCCCGTTCATGGCAGGCAGTTGTAACCTTGCCACGGGCCAGCTGGTCCATCAGCCTGTCCCAACACCTTTCTGCCTGCCTGCCTCCTTCGGTTACCTGCTCAGTTACACCTGCAGCATGACTGCAGCCACCAGGGAGGATGCTGTGGGAAAAGCAAGAGGGAAGGGCTAGGAAGCTCAGCACAGAGCATGGGTGAATTTTTATTGGTGTTGAAGAAGGTGGAAAATCTGTGAGGTGAGCAGTGCTTCCTGTTTTCCCTGCAGAGGTAGTGGACAAGTTTTTAACTGCTTTAAAAAAGCAGTTTTGATCTGATTTTATTTTAAAGGATTACAGCCTCCACAGCAATGCAGTTGCTGGTTGAAAAATCATGCCCAGAAGACCACTCAGAATATGGAATTAAAGGGCATAGGAATGAAAGACTAATCAAAATTATTGGGCTGCGAGGATATGGGTTTTGGATGAAGGGAATGGAATGGGTATATGTGGCAAGTGAACAAGGAGGAGGTGGGTGATATGGAATTACGGAGTAAGATTACACTGTTTTAAAAGTGTTTAAATAGAGTTTTAGTAATGCCTTTCATGTCCCTAAAATTGATCAAATTACTGTGCCATTTAGCAAATGAATCAGGCTTCATTTCTTTGGTCTAATCTGCCCAGATGTAAAAGTGCAGTGTTCAGTTAAATTAGTGCAAGCTCCGTGTAAGTCCTGGGATCTGTGCACAGACAGCTGAAATGAGGCAGACTGAAGATAGCTGAACTTCCAAAAATAAAATGAGGAAACCAAAATTCTGCCTCTGCACTTCTCTTAGCAGTAAGGGGGTTTTTTGTCTGTCTCTCAAATTTTCTCAGTCTTTGTCTCTTCTGACATACCTCACTCTCCTCTTTGTAAGCTCACTTTAATCTACAAAACTTATTTTCCCTTATCTTTTCCCTAGTCCTCTTCTTTTCCTCATGGTTCTTGTAGGATTCTTAGCCTTTCTTTTCTGTAACCTTTCTTGCTAACTCTGCTGGTTTCTTGCCTGCTGACTTGTGATTGATGACTGTGCTTCTGATGCTTACCCTTCAATTTCTACAAATCTATCTGGCACCAGAAGCACCTTTGAATGTCTGGAGCTGAAACCTGCATGAACAGTTTTAGCCTGTTTGCCTTAGGGTGGCCATAAGGAGAACACTGCTGGTGGATCTTGTTCAGGAAATGCTGTCTTTCATTGTAAAAAATCTCTAAGTGTGTGAACCAGAAATGCAGTAGCATAATTTTTCATGTCTCGCTTCTTCATTTATTTATATATTTAAAATTATATTTAAATTTAAAACTGATTCTAGGAGTTCTTTCCCATGACTATTGTTTAGATTCCAATTAATTTACTTCTTCATATACTATCCTATTCTGCTGAATTTTGTAGTAAATCCTATGACAGTCTGCTTAAGAGGTAAGGCCATGTAGTTCAGAAGTTATTTCCTTGTCTCACAAGAATTTTTAACTTGAATGACTATCATATGACAATATTTACAGTAGAACTTTGAGGGGCTTTGTTCTTTTTTCTTATTTGAGGTAGAATAAAATTTTGTTGTACAAAATTGGCTTCTTTGGGACAGTTGAGTAGTTAGCATTTGTAGAAGTATGCAGTTAACACATCTTTATATTTACGAAGAGAGAGTAAAGCAGCGTACAAAACTGAGTAGCTGACTAATACCAGTCACAGATAACTCATTCTGCAGATAATTGGTTTATTTTCTTTCAGGCCAAAAATGAAGATGTGGTACTTTTTCACCTGGTTAAATCAACAGGGTATTAACTTTCTTTGCTGTTATGGATTTTCTTTATCAATATTGATTTTGGGGAGATAAACCTCTTACCTTATTTGCTTATGGAAAAGGTGAAGCAGCACATATTGACTCATTCCTTCATTCCAACTGCAGTTGTAATTTGGTAGTGAGGTTTGTAACAGACTAAGAGAGCTGCCTGAACTTTGAGCTCCTTCAATAAGATTCAGCAAAATCTTCCCAGTTTTTAGAAGAAAGAAGGTACTGAAAAATGGAGATTTTTATGTACTTTGCTGTAAAAGGACTAAATTTATTTGGAGATCCACACAGACGTGTGCACATACTCTCTTTAACTTATTTCTAACAATGAACAAATTTTATTCTAAAAATTACCGTGTTTGTGGGTTTTGGTGTTTGACTGTCAGTGAAAACCTTGTATCCTTTGTTTCTGTTTATCCTTCTGTAATGTCACTGTGTGTAAGGTGGGTGAGTGGCTTTGGGAACACCTACAAACCACCACAGTGTTTATATGAAAAAATTCTGAGAGGTCTTTAAATGGATGAGGATTTTACAATGTAGTTCTAAAAACAGCACTTTGAGGTTTGAGTGTTGTCTTTGTTGGTTTTGGGGCTTTTTTGAGGGTTGTGGTTGGGTTTTTTTTTTGTTTTTGTTTGGGTTGTTGGGGTTTTTTGCTTGGGCTTTTTTTTGTGGGTTTTTATTTGTTTCTTTTACATTTTTAATTTCTCTCTTCCCGAAACAGTCTTTAAAACTGTGATAAACTGTACTCCTCTGACCTCACACAGTTATTTGTAGGTGTGTTTTCTTGGTAGTAGTTTTTCTTGGAGGCTGTTTGTTGCTTGCCAAGTTTATTGTGAATCTGATTTCATTGTAAAACATGAAACCTTCTTTCATGGCTGTAAATTGCTGGGTCATCTTGTTTGATTATAATATGAACTCTAGTGTTTGGTAAACTGACTAAGCCAACAGCATTAGAGCAGGTGGAGAGAGACAGGCTGTTGGCATGGGCTCCTTGTGGACAAGACCTTTGGGAGTTGCTCTTCCTCTTCAGTGTTGGGTGAAGGGCTGAAGAGGCTCAAACAAGGTAACAGCCTCCCAGGTTCTGCAGTGGAGTTCACAGAATCTAATTCTCGTGATTGAAATGCCAAGTGTTTTCATAAAGTCTTGCTGACATCGTTAGTGATGTCAGCAAGGAATTTATGTTGATAGTTTGAAATTGTGTTGGTTCCACTTACCAGCAGGAAAAAAAGGACTTTTTTTTCCTTTTGTGTTTATTTGGAGGAATAATGTAATTCTAGTAGTGATATAATGGCAGTTTTTAATGTCTCCTGAAGTTAAAACCAATACCATTAAAAACAAATACTGTATTTTTATACCTAAAGAGAGAACGTATACATTATAAGTGGTACTAGTACAATGAAGTGTTAATTTCAGCTATTTCACTTGTTCTGATTTCTGCTGTTATTTAGCTCATGCCTTAAGTACTTCTGGAGCAGCTTTTAAAATGTTTTTAAGGGTACTATTATAGTCTTAGAGAAGTAGCATTGGAAATATTAAATGATTGTGAACGTAGTGTCAGAGGATGGAAACCTAAAGCTCATTTTCCCTGTACAGCTATAACAGTACTTTATTCTGGTCAGTATTATGCTGTGGATAGTGATACCACAATCCTCAATGACCGAATCAAGTCAAGCAGAGAAAATACAATGTTGAAGAGACTGATAACTGCAATATCTCTGTTTGCAAACTGCTTTGAAATTCTATTGATGGCATGACTTGCAGCATCAGACTTCAGGTCTCTTGATGTGAGTCCTTCTGTTTAAAAACCCTCAGGAAAGAGATACACCTGTGCCTAGTAGAGTTAATTTGTCCAGAGTTTTGAAAGTAGGGCAGTTCTTTTAATGCTGCTACTTCCAAGAGCTCTTCTGTTGTTGATTTACCTTTCATGTATGAGAGATTCTGCTTTTGAGAGATTCTTTAGAGTTTAAAAAGATGAGTTTTTATGACACAGATTTCTGATGAGGTGTATGGAGGGAGATAGCAAAAGGTTTTAAAATCTTGGAGTAAGCCAAAGCTTCATTCACATTTTTTCATGATTGATTATACAGCTTAGAAAAAATTTCTGTGTAGAGTTAAGTGGGTAGTTACAAGCAGTTAGGCTATTGTCGTATGCTGTTAAGCTCTCTAGACTCCTGCAATTAAGCCTTCAATATTCTGGTGTAGTCAGGATCTTGAAACTCTGATATTAGCCCTCAGTGATTGTATGGGACAAGTGTATTTATGAAATTGGCCTCAGATGTCCGTAGGTGGCCTGACTTGTCGCACACACAGGATCTCTAAATGGATCCATGTGAAGGAAGAATACCAAGTCTGCAGATGTGCAAGGGTCAGCAGTCATATATTATATTAAAAAAGACATGTCAGCTACACAGCGTGTTCCCGAGGTTTCAGTGAGCGCGTTTCATGTGCACATCATTACACCCATTATTCTCCTTCCAGAGACAGGGAAGGTGAAGCACAGAGACATTACCTGCCTACAGACACAAGCGAGTCCACTGGCTGGACTCCATATCTCATAAAACTCTTGTCCGTCTTATGTCCACAGAACCAAAACAAGACATTTTTATTGAATCATTTTCTTAAAAATCTTTGGAAGGGCTTCTCTGTTGTTATAGGCACTGTATTTCAGAATGCTTTTAGATGTTTTTAGGCATTATCACTGTCTGTATTTAGAGAAAAGTAGAAAATCCCCAGTCCCCTTTTTTTTCCATGCAGTGAGAAAGGCATTCATACCTCCTGACAGAATGAGAGGACACAGTCTTAAGCTGTTCCAAGGGAAATATAGCTTGGATATTAGGAAAAAGATTTTACGGAAAGAGTGATAAAGCACTGGAATGGTCTGCCCAGGGAGGTGGTGGAGTCACCATCCCTGGATTTCTTTAAAAAAAGATTGAATGTGGCACTTTGTGCCATGGTTTAGTTGAGGTGTTAGGGCATGGCTTGGACTCCATGATCTTCAAGGTCTCTTCCAACCTAGTGATTCTGTGGTAGATGCAAAATTCCATCCCAAAGCAAATTTTACAGCTCAATTATTAATCCCTGGGTAAGAATTCATAATGAAAGTGCTGACAGTTCTTTAATTACAGTGATTATAATAGAACCTGTAATAATAGGGCAGCACCGAAGTTTTTGAGCTGCTGTATCAGCTGTCGAACCCAGGCTCACAAAAATCCCCTTCTGAGTGGAAATGTGGTGTAATGCTGTTCAAGGGGGACTTGCATCTGCTCTTTCCAATGAGCACATCAGCTAATGTATGAAACTGTCTTCCTATCATTACAGCTGCACAGAAGGTACATCTTAGTGCACTTGCAGTTATTTCTGCTTCTTCATAAGAAAAAAAAGCATTTTATTCATAGAGGAGATAAAAGCCACTGTTGTTTGCGGCAATAGAGGAAGTATTAGCACTGTTAAGAATGGTAATTATTTTTTTTTGCTAAAAATATCTTTACAGCAAACTTTACTTTAAAGCATTGGCATTTCATTTATGCATAGGCTATAGTGGCAAAGTCTTCCTAGCAATACTTGCCCACCCAGTGTGGAAGATGACACACCAATGACCCGATTTATCAAGTTCCGCCCATTTTCCATTTTGCTCCATCAGCACAAAAACACTATCTCAGCTTGTTTACTTCAGACTACAGAAAAAAGTTCATGAAGTTGAACTTGGTGAGAACAAGGGCCATGAACTGGCATTGAATGTCCAGTGCTGACAGCTCATCTGTGGAAGAAATCTTTTCCTAGGTGAACAGCCCTCCTGAAGTGAGTGCTGGGTTACAGTGTAGGTAGGTAGGTGAACCACGGTTATTGAGTCTCCAGGAATGGCTCATATTTGCAGTTTTTTTCTGGCTCATGAACATGTTGTCAGTACAACACCTGATAATTACCGTGGATAGTTCTGAATTAGGTTTGTTAGCGCTTAAAAATGCATTCATGAACCAGTACTTCTTTGTGTGATTATTAGCTATTCTGTTTGTTTGTTTCTAAAAATATTTCATGTTGGGCTAGTGATGAAACCCCTCTTGACATTGCCCATCTCAAAGTTGATTTAATTGGGCTTTAACTGTAAGGCTCATCTGTAATGTGACTTTCAGAGCATGAAAAAGTTAAAAAAGATTGCTGCTAAAGACAAACTGATTTTTTGTCCATGATATTTTAAAGACATACTTTCAAGGTGGTATGAAAAAACACCTTTTAGAATAATTTTGTGTGGTAAAGGAATTCAAGATAAGTCATGGTAGTGTTTGTGCGTGTTCAAGGAGGTAATTCTTTTAAAAATAACAGCTTTTCAGAAGACTCTTCAGCTGGTGTATTGATCACTTTGCTACTGAGACATATACTATGCTTCAGTAACACTTGGGATAAATAACTGTATAAAATTAACTTTTAGTTAATTTTTCTAGTTTTGTTTTTCAAGTGTTGTAGTGTCAGGAAAAATAAGGAAGTCTTGACCAATATTTAAAAACTCAAGTTTTATTTGTTATTCAGTAATTACAAGATTTTAATTGACCTTACTTCATCAGTAAAAAAAAAAAAATAAAAATTCTAGTTATTTTTTGAAGGTAAGCAGTTAAGTACTAACTGAAACAATTTCTTTGGCTTTCTTGGGGGCAAAAGGAGCTCATTGTTTTTTGCAGGTGGATTCATAAACATGGCTCTTATGGCTCATAATGCAAAGTCTCCTTTTCTTTGTTGTAAAGTGAGAAAAAGGCCACTATCTGGTTTTGATGCTACCATGTGTCCTCTGCTGCTAACATTCATTTGGGAGGAATAATGACTGGAAAATGCTTAATAAAGGTGCAAGGCCTGAAGCCATAGGCTGCATTCTCATAGACATCTGCTTCTTGAGGTCAAGTCCTTGAGGAGCCCTCTGAAACATCTGCAAGCTGCCATTGACTCACACCCATGTTTATGCTGTTGTAAAAACCAGTGGGAAAGTGGTGGCTACCCTGGAGTCTGGCCCAGGGGCACAGTATGCAGTTCCTTGTTGCTACCTTAAATAACAGTATTGGCTTTTAGGTGCTAGGGACTGTGGGTGCCTGCACCATATGCTAGCAGTCAGTCATTTCTAGTGCTTTGATATCAATGCCACCAAAATAACAATTCAGAAAGAGACATCTAAGTGAAAGCTGTGCTGTGCCCTACAACCACCAACAGACAAGTGCTGTGCAGTTTTCTTACTGTTTCTGTGTTTGCCCTGTGTTGATGGTTGTGATGGGTGCTAGTTGCGTCTTAATGATAAAAGCAGATGAAATGAAGATGCTGCAGAAACCTGCTTCTTTTGTCACCTTATCAACAGACAGGCCATTGTGGTAATGAATAATGAACATCTGTGTTTCAGGTGGAGTCCAGTAAAGCCTGGCCACAAAACAAAGCTTCTCCAGATTTTGAAGTTGAAGTGATGTAAAACCGTATTAACGTTCAATGATGTGGGTACATGGGCAAGCAAGGTAGAATTGGGTATCATCTGTCCTTCCTGGTATAACTTAGTATGAGTTGTGCACTCTAATTGTGGGACCTGTTGTGCCTTGGACAGTTCTGATTGTGAGCTCTCTACTGTGTTTACAGGTCAAGCTTCATAGGACCCTTGTAGCTGAATCTTGTCAGGTTGATGTCATTTCAGTTGAGATGTCACCTTCTCGTGACACAGCTGTGGCCATCCTCTCCTTGGAGCCTTGTAGCTCTTCACTTCTTTGTGCCATCACTGCACCTGGCCTGTTAGGCTCAGACATTTGTCAGGACAAGAAATGTTTCCTCCTTCCTCATAGTGGGAAGGAGGAAATATATTCTCAGGTGTTGAATTGACTATTTATTGACCAAATTAATGAAACACTTTCCATTTGGCTTGGCCCATGCAGTTTAAAGTGAGGCTATCAGAACAGGAGCTTGTCTTTGGATTTTTCTTTCTCTCAAGTATTTCTGTCTCCCTCAAATGAAGACATAAAATAATTCATGTAGCCCAAAAGAGAGCAGCAGGGACTTGATTCCAGCTACTCTTCTAGTTTTGCTTTGGAAATGCTTCCTCTTAGGTATTGTACTCCTGTACAGCTCATTCCTAAATGGGGGAATGACTCAAGTAAGTATTCCTGGCCAACCTTAGAAGCCTTTTCTTCTCTCATTCAACATAGCCTTTTACTTATGTCTAGCAACAGTAACTTTTGAAACTATTAAATGGTCTTTGTTGTGTAAAAGGGTAGAGAAGACATTTTATAAAATCTCTTTCACTTGATCTTCCTTATGTATTTCAGCACTCTTGTTCACAGCACTGAGATTTGGTGTTTTCATAAGCTCCAGAGGAGTGGTATAAGCATAATGTAATGTTATGTTGTACTGCTGTCATCTGCACATGGTCCACGTGGCCCTGGAATTTGTGTCTCGAGGCACTGCTTTTGCCTTGGTACAGCACATTCTGCATTTACTGCCTTTCCAGAAGCTCACTGTGCTGCCTGGTATTCTCAGCTTCGGAAACTGCAGAGGGAAACCCAGGTTGGTGCTCTGTGGTCAGTTCTGTCATTTCTGTTTGCCAGAGCTTGAGGATTATAGTTGTCATTTTGGCTATTCACTTGGGAAGCTTTTGGAGGTCTTTTACATGTTACAGGCTGAAGCTGGGGAATTTTGGAGCAGGTCCCTGGGCATGGTGTGAGAGTTCTGCTGGAACCATGGATAGGTGTCAGGGCCAGATGAGGGGCAGCCATGCAGGTGTGTGCCTTGTGCTCATGTCCCCAGCTTGGAAACTTTACACAACATGAGCTACTATCCTAAAGAGAATAAGGCCAGAGCAGGAGTTGTGGGAACAGAGAGTAAAATAATAAATGGATTCACCTCTTCTTTCAAACAAGTTTATTCTTTCACAACAGCTTCAGTGATTGCAGATGACACATATGAACTGGGTGGTCAGGGGCAGGTTTAGCACTTGATTATTTGCTCTTTCCATGTAACTTCAGCCTGGTCTGGATTAAAGAACAGATTCATGTATTGCAAGTACATATATGTGTAATAGCTTAAAATTAGCTGCGGTAAGGCTGGCATTAAGCTTCTGGATTTTTTTGCCAGTATCTTTGGTGTGGGTACTCCCAAGAATCCTTTGGTTTTTGTGGACTGAAAGTTTTGTGTTGGGCTGTAATGGACTATCTGTAGTGCTTTCTTCTATAAAATAACTATAATTACATTTTTAGTACAATCTGAATGGTCTGTCCACGCCTATCTCCTGTGTATCTTTAGTACTTTGATAGTTTGGCTCCACCTCCATTTTTAATTACTGTGTGCCTAGACCTCACTTCGCTTGTATTTTCTTTTTACAGTTCCTATGTATTTTGTTCCTTGTAATCAAACAGCCATCTTCCTGAGCAAAGTTTAATGTCTGAGTCATTAGCTGTTTTCTCCATTTCATGGGTGTGTCAGCATTTTGTTTGTAATTTTCTTCAGATCCTCCTTATAAACGGAGACTCTTAAAGTTGCAGTCAGAATCCATAAAGGTGAGACCATAATGGTTAAGGTAACCCATTAGCCTGAATATTGCAAACATTTCCTTGTATATGGTGTCCCCCAAATCAGCCGGGAGTGTGTGAAAGTGCCGTGTGCACTGCATGCCTGCCAAGTATTTGTATAAGAATGCAAATAACTTTAAACAGGCACACCAGCATTTGAGCTTTGAACTGTTAATGACTTCCTCATTCAATCAAGTGTGGAATGCCAAATCCCTGTGCTTGGCAAATTCAGACTGCTAATTTGTTGAAGCTGAGTAAGAGGAAAACGTGTATTTTGCAGTTCATTGTAAGAATGTAAGGAAAACAGAAGTCTCAGTAAAAGGAGCATTAAGATGCTGAATATCCCTTTTATCTGTTGAAGGCAGATAAAAGACAGTAGGACTAATCCATAGTGTCCAATATTTCCACTCTCTTTTGTGTCAAATTAGGCAATTCATCTGCTCAAATACACGCAGGAGTGTTTCGCTTGGTGAAGAGTAGGTGGTGGTCCAGAACTGGAGTAATAAAAAATTGAAGTAAATATGAAGTTGTTGACACTTAACTATACATTTTAAATTGGTTAATCTAACAGAAATTAGTTAGAAGGTTTTTGATGGGCTTATGTTACTTACAGAGATTGGTGTAAACTTCCAGAACAGATGGTAAGTCTGATGCTGTCACCTAGAGACTCTTTAAAAAAAAGAATTATCAAAACAAAGATAATTCTAAAAATGCTTATTTTCTCTGGAGTTTAGCCTGAGGTGAGAGATATTCTTTACTTCTGAATACTTTGATCTGTTGAGTGACTTTGTGTCCTAGCTATGTATTCAGAAAAGAAAAAAATGTAGATACATAATATAGAACAGTTCAAAACGGGGCCATGCAAACATGTGTCCAAATCCTGATGTGCAATGAGTGGACAGTGGAATGAGAGCAGCCCTGAAAAGAAAGATTTTGGGGTGCTGGTGCATGAGAGGTTGGACATGACCTGTCAGTGTGTGCTTGCAGTCCAGTTGTGTCCTGGACTTCATCACAAACAGTGTAACCAGGAGGGTGAGGGACAGGATTCTGCCCCTCTGCTCCAGTGAGATCCCACCTGCAGTGCTGCATCAGCTCTGTGGCCTCAGACACAAGAAGGACCTCGTCCGGTTACAGCGTATCCAAAGGAGGTGACAAAGATGATCAGAGGGCTGGAGCACCTCTCCTACTCAGGCTGAGTGAGTTGGGGTTGTTCAGGCTGGAGAAGAGAAGGCTCTGGCAGGATCTTATAGCATCTTCCAATATCTTACAGGGGACCTATGAGAAAGCCAGAGAGGGACTTTGTGCAAGAGCATGTCAGGGTAGGACAAGGGGTAAAAGGCTTTAAACTGAAAGAGAGTTAGACTTTATTAGATACTAGGAGGAAATTCCTCAATGTGAATGTTGTGAGACACTGCACCTGATTGCCTGGAGCAGCTGTGGCTGCCCCATCCCTGGAAGTGTTCAAGGCCAGGCTGGATGGGGATCTGAGCAACCTGGTCTAGTGGAGGGTGTCCTGGTCCATGGGGTATTGGAACTAGATTACATTCAAGGTCTCTTTTAGCCCGTTTTATGAACGGCAGAGCAACTTGCACGTAGTTAATGAAAGATGATGAACAATGCAAGTGCTTCTCAAATAAAGTGCTGTATTCCCTTAGACAGCAGTTCCCATTACAATTGCACCATATGTTCTCAGCAAGCAGCAGATGTACAATCTAACATTTAGCAATGGAACTTTCCCATTTGAACGTTTGGGATAATACTAAAATAATGAATAATTCATCTTTGGCATTTCTAAGGAAGTTTCTTTTTTTTTTGCTATTTGTCCCCACTTTGCTGTGCCTATTTGTTTAAGAAGGTCTTGTCACTTAAAGATTTTAGAACTCTTATGTAGACATTTCCTTATATCTCTCTAATAACCCTGAAAGCATTATCCATTTTAATGCTTGGATGACTAGGTGGCTTCCCTAAGATCACACCAGGCACCACAGAAATGCAGGGGCCATCACTGGTGTCTTGAAGACTGATGTGTCTGTCGAGACAGCCACAGCTGCAGGGTCGATGGGGAGCTGCCAAGGGCATGGCATCTGGTAAATGACAAAGTGCCACCTTGAAGGCAGTTCTCAAAGACATTGTCTCCTCACTCTCTTTCCTTTATCCCTTTTGAATCCTTTATATTTTATTAATAAAGGGAATTCCAGGAACTGGATATTAATTCTAGTATTCTCTACTGATAGAAGGAGCTTGCTTTCTAATAGCATGGAAGGTAGGTATAAAGTTATGTCAGACCAGGGTGCAAGATAATTAAACCAGGGAAAAATACCTAGTTTCCACTGCAACTTTTGATATATCAGCTCATGCTTGAAGTATTTTGAAGAATATAATCTGAATTAAAAGTTCACTGAAATCAGCCTTGTTTTGGGAAGTGGAAGGGGATTGATTGGCTACGATGTTTTAAAAAGTGTCAGTTACAATCATTTTTGTCTGGTCATGCTCTTTAAGAGGGATCTTGTTATGAGTAGTATGTTAACCTTTATAGCCTCCTGAGGAATGTATTGATTAACTTCCTTTTTTCAATTCAGCCTTACAGTTCTGTGGAAAATATCCAGTATGAGTATAATATGTAGAAACGTGTATATTTCCTTCATTGGAAAACTGACGATCTTGTAACTTTCTTGCATTGCCCTTTGCTAGAGATACATGTAGTCTTACGGGACTTTGGTTCTTATGATTTTGAAAATAGCAGCAAAGCTGTAAGAAAAGCAAAACACTTCATTTTTATTGACTATTTTTAACTGTAAAAGCTTTTCTAGCAATTTTGTCAAGTGTGAAACTTGATCTGTTCCCTGCAAAGTTTTGTGGTCTCTTTCTACCGTTTATTTACAGTTCATTAGAAGTTCATGACCTGTTTTTTTTTTTCCCCCTTAATTCTGCTTAAGCCAGTCAATAATTGTCAGATCTTTTTTTGGTAGTAATTTTGCAGGCTGGTGTTTGATCTCTATCCCTTACCTAACTGAGGATGAGTCAAGGCTGAAGACTCATTTCTTAGTTAAGCACAAAGTTATAAAGAGTACAGTAAACGGGGACAAGTGGCAGGTGTTCTGTACACAGACAAACTTGTAATAGATTTGTTGCCTCTTGAATTATTTTGCCTTATTGTGTCACTGTGTTATTCAAAGTGTCTTCTGAGAGTAAATTATAAGAAAAAAATCCTTCCTTTATTCAGTGATATTTCTTGATGATCTGGATGAGTGATCAAAGCAGAATGAGTTAGTTGCATTAGTATTCTGTACATTCCTGGGATATGGACTCTAGTTCTGGTGAAGCCTGGGTATTATGTGCTCTATGAAGACTGTCATTAAGTTTAGCACTCAGCACATCTTATCAGCTGCACTTTGTTTTCTAATGGAGCTGAAGGAGCAGCCACTCAAAGTCACTCTCACTTTGTTGTAGTTCCTCGCACCATTCCAGACCTTTTCCAAAGGGAAATGCCATGCTGTTAGCTTTTTTTGCCCTGAACCTTCCTGAAACTACCTCTAGGGATGTTGACGTCATTTTTGAGTTGTCCAGTTATAAGATTCATCAAAATGAAGGGATTTGTTCTTCACTACCTCTGTTTTTCTACAGTTGTCTACAGCTGCATTTGTAGAATGATCATTTTTTTACTTCTTGAAAGGCTGGGGTTTTTCTCCTTTATCCAACCTCTCTGATGTCCCTTGAGGAGTTAAAAGTGCAAGAAATAATCAAGCAATGTGCTTCTGCTTTAAGCTGACTTTCTATTACATGCAAACATGAAATCCTGGCCCTGCAGAGGTTTAACTCTGACCATTACTAGAAAAGAATGCAGTTTAATGAATGTCCGTTTTGTTAAGAAGGAAGTTGTTGTGAGGGTGAGAAAGTTGCTGTCATTAACTTTCCTCTCTGCTATAGACACATGGTGTGATTCTTGGGGTTGTCCTGTGCAGGCCAGGAGTTGGACCCATGATCCTTGTGGATTCTTTCTAACTCACAATATTCTGTGATTTTACAACAGGCATCTCTTGACTTTTGCCTTACTCTACATTTTTGCGGGACAGTCAGATAGCTGTGGCTCTGAAGCACATCTCTTTTGCTTCCATGTCTTTCCTTCTGAGTCTAAATCGCATTATTTGATGAAAAAGTGAAGCTCCTAGGCTTCATATTTGAAGATTATCAGCTCTCTTACAGGTATGAAACTATTTGTCTTTAAAGTCATTTACTGAAGAAGTGGTGTCCCATCTTCTCAGCTGGAGTAACCTGCTTTCATATATGTACGTACTTCGCTTTCCTTATTAGCACAATATGCTTAACAAAACTCAAAACAGTTTTTCTGGCAGTATTTCTTTGTTTGGAGTATAGCAGGCCCTATGTGGCAGGCCCCACAGATCCTTTGTGTTCCTGACTTCAAACCCTTGCCTGCTGACCTGAAGGCTCCCCTGGTGCTTTCTACCAGAGGATCCAGGAAGGTTGGTTCTCCCTGACTGTTGTGTATGTTTCTACATCTTGTCCTGTCTAGACTGGTCCAAGGGCTGCTGCATGAACTGTCACCTGTTTGGTTTGTTTGAAGGCTTGTTGTTGCTCAGAGCCTCATGTGAAATTGTTCTTCTTGATGGTCACTTGATAGAGAGAGCTGGCATTTGGAATGTGTATTCTCCAGAAACCTAAAACACCTAAGGAAGCTAGTGTGTGTTTCTTACAAATTGGTGGATATGCAGGTATGATTTTGTCCATCACACCTATTGAGATCTAACAAACTCTGTCTTACCATTTTATTCTTGTGCAGGTCCCTTGACCTTACTTTGTTTAATGGCAAAACCAGCTTTCAGAAAGATCTGAGGTATTTTTTGTTTCTCAAAAGCTCCTTCTGCTACATTACCCCACATGATGGTGTCACCAATTTACTGCAGGTGTTCCTGAGCTTCTCCTTGTTTCAGTGCAGCCTGAATGGCAATCCATGGCAGATGGTAGAGCTGTGTCTCTCCCCCAGGGGTGAGGGATTCCAGGTATACTGGGCACCCCTCCAAGTGCAAGCGAGCTCTATTGCCAAAGGGATTGAGAAAAACACATCAGTGGTACTGGCTTTGGTATACTGCTGGGCTGCCTTTGACTCCAGTTCATGTTGAACTGGTATAGTTCATGTCTGGCATAGCAGCAGGTTGATTTTAGTCATGTCACAGTAATCTACGGTCAATCGCCATTCTCCATTAGACTTCCCCACTGGCCATATGGGGCTGTTAAATGGTGAGCAATTCCTACTAATGACTCCCTGGTGATCCAGTTGGTGACTCGGTTTATGGGTACATGAGAAGCATGGAGTCTTGGTTGATGTGACATTGCTGCTGGTGCACTGTTACGGTAGAGATCAGTACCTGTGGTTCTTCAGCCTTCAGTAATCCTGTGACAGGAGGGTCCTCGAGAGACCAGGCTAGATGGGCAGCTGTTGAATTTCCTTTGTCTCCAAAGCAGCTATACAACAGGCCCAATGCCTAGTTCAGTGCCATCATGGTACCCTTTGTGCTGGTATCTGCTAGAGCCTTGTACTCCTGTGTTTTTGATGTTCCAAGCCACTGGATCCACACAGTCCAGTAAATCCAGTTGTCCCTCATATCCTCTTGGCTGGAGGCAAGACCCCTCTAATACTCATCATAGGATCCTTCACTTACATCTTGTAGAAATGGGTTAGAATTTCTTTCCATACGATCAAGAGTAAAGTCAGTGTTACCTCTCTTCCTGGGAAATTGCCTGCTGCAGACTGGAGCAGCAACAGTTTTCCTGAAGGAACTCCCATTTGTGATTGTTTTCCCCTGCAATTCATGTACCTATGTCTCTAGGGTTGAGGAAGATTTTCCATCCCAGTTGCTCACATCTTCTCTGTGGTCTCGCAAGTAAAACCATAGGGTACCCTGTGGTTATAACTTCCGTGTCCTCCGTCTTGAGCAGAAGTTGGATAAGTTTTCTTTATCCACAGTGGGGAGTCTCAGTGATGGGTTCCCACATCCCTGTGTTGTTTTGTAGTAATAATTGAATTGGCTAGAAATTGGTCAAAACCAGTTATAGTACTACCTGTGACCTTGCCTGCGATGTCCTGCCCTGAACCCCAAGCCTTGCTGGAGCTGTGAATGTATGTCAAGTAGAGAAATGTCTTTTTCTCTTCCAAGTCTTCCTACATTTTTTTTTTGTCTATGGAGAATGTTGCCCTGCAGGTAGCAATGGTGCAGGTGCCTTAGGTACCTCTTCATCAAGTCAGGGTTTTCCTAAAGCCAGTAGATAGCTCATAGTTCTTGCAGGATCAATCACCCTGGCAGCATGTTCTGGGAGGAGCTGAGGGTGTCTGGCCCATGTCATGGAAGGCATGAGGAAGGGAGAAAAATGCAAGGGACGGCGTGGCCTCAAGGGGCTGAGACCTCTCTGTCTGGGCTTGGCCTCTCTTGGACAAACTCAGGCCTGGCTGGGCTGTCCCAGGCAGCAGATGATGTGGAAAAGACTTCAGGCAGGCTCTGTCTTGTTCTCCTTGTTTGTCAGCTTATCCTGGTTTCCTCTGTAGCAGCTGAGACCCACCTCTGCCTCCTGGGACTGGGAAAAGGGCTGGGGAGGAGGCAGAGGAGCTTTGGTGCCTGCCCAAGCTTTTCCTCCATGTGGGCTCTCAGCCCTTGCCCTGCATGTTGTTGGCCCAAAGCCATGGCGGGTGCTGGCTCGCAGCCGCCTGGCACCATCCCACCTGGCTGAGCCCCATGGCTCAGTGCTCTCGAGTGTCTCCTGGCTTTCCTGCAAAGGCAGAGATGAGCCAAACCCTGCCAAGCTGCTCCTTGGCCACCTGCCAGGACCTCCAGGTGACAGCCAGCTGGGCACAGGAGGCCTGGCTCCCTGTGCCCAGGCCTTGCTGCTCCAGGTCCTGGGGAGGCACGTCCTATGTCAGTGTGGCCCAGGCGGGACGGCTAAAAAGGCCAAGACTGCTGGGGAAGAGAGTGGCTGTGGAGAGAGCTATCCATCCTACCTGACTTGTGCTTGTCGTACCTGTCTGTTTTTCCTGACTTTTGTTGTGAAGAACTCAGAGTTCTGAGTCAAGGATGAGAGAGAGCACAAAAGCAGTCAACTGGAGTCTGGGCATGAGAAAAGCGTGCACCATTGCTTTAAATCAGAGGTAAATATAAGAGAGAAATTGAGCCTGACCATAGGAATCTGAGAGAATATTTATTATTTCAGCAGGATGAAGAATTGTGTGTTTATATTTATGCCATGTACGTAATAAAGGGAAAGTAACTCATGAGGCTGAGTTGGACTTTACTGAAGCTACACGTATTTTTTAGCTGGCCGTGTCTTCTGAAATCGTTTGTGGTAGGATCCAAAAAAGAGACTGAAAGAGAATCGTTGTGACAGCTACAGCTGGTCTGTAAGCTGCACAGGTAAAGTGGCCATAACAGACCTCAACTTGACCAGCCTGGTTCCTTATGGAATAGAAGTGAACAAGTCCCCGGGTAAGACAATGATAGGTTGGATTCAAACTCAAACAGGGGACCCCAGTCAATCCCATTCAATCATGAATGCAAACATCTAATTTCGAGCTGGGCGCTGTTAAGACCCCAACCAATCAGATGTGTAAGCATGGGAAATTTGAAGCTCCTATCAAAGTGGGCACCCATCAATAAACTTTGGCTGTTGTCGCATGAACTTTGGTGCCTTCAGTCGCGTGCCTGTCTCCAAAACTGCGACACATAGTAATATTTTACAGAGTGGGCTTTGTCTCACAGCCAAAAAGTGTTCTAACCCTTGACATAATTGTTAGAGCACCAATGACATTAAAATGTAATAGAGAGTGTAATCTCTGCCCTTCTTGTTGGGAATTTAGGACCAAAGCAGAGGTGTTAATTTTACTGATATCGTTAAGGGAAAAGTAATACAACCGTAGTGTAGTTTTCCTAATGGGATGGAAATTAAAGAACTCCATCCACTTTGCGGCTGGGTTGAAGACAGATATGATACATGATTTTTCAAAAATATTTAAAAAATTTAGAATTTCATACATGTAAAACAACTACAATCATTTTTTAAAATTTGATAATTGGGCATTAAATAAGCAATGTAGACAAACCCTTGAGAAGTATGTCTGATGGGACACTGAAATTCCTCAGGGACTGTAATTTGCACATTAGATTTGGTAGGAAATGGCAAAAGTCAACAAGGAGAAGACTCAAAGGATAGTGATATTCCACTTCCTTGGGGTACTCAGTGACTGTGTATAGGAAAATTAAGACCAAGAAGTGTGCTCACCAAGAAAGATTTCCTTTATTTTGTTAAGCCTTTTGCTTGACTGTGGACGACCTAAGAAATCCTCATTTGAATTATAAATGATGAGTAAAAAACTTAATGTTAGCATGAAAGAAGAGGTTGTGGCTAACTAAAAAGGTTGCAAAATACCTCTAGTATCTCTAGAGTCAAGGCAGAGGAGAAGGAAAACCAATTTCTACTGACTTTCATCAGAGGTCTATGTGATGTCTAACCCCTATTTTTAAGACTAATTTAGAACCATACTAGAAAACGTGGTACTATCACAAAAAGACTAGTTTCTATACTATCCTTTTAATTTCATCCTTCACCTTTGTTCAGATTTGTTAGGTATTTGAATTGGAATCTTATTCAAGTGTTGACCATATTTTCTTATATGTGGTTGTGGTTAAATAAATAGGGTGACTGAGGAACTACAAGCATTGATCTAATCAAAATAATACATGGCTTCTGAAGTAAGAAACTTTTTTTTTTGTAGTACAAGACACTTTTATCACTAGTTGAAGCAGAAAAACTATCTTGAAGCTTCTTGTAGCAGCATTTTCTTTTTAAGAAAGGACTTCATTTCTATTCAGTGTTTTACTCTAAGTTGCACTGTCTGGTTGCTGTCAGATGCTGGAACATTATTGCCTTGTTTCTTAGACATCTCCTGCATGTGGTACTTGCCTTTGTGACATATGTTCTTGACAGAAGAAAATGAGGGAGATTTGCTGTTGTTATCGTCTGTCATCACTGTACATAAAGACATTGAATGTAACACTCTGGGAAATTATCTCAAGAAGCTTATGCATCTTTTTATGATTGTCTGTGTAAGCTGTAGTCAGATACAGTAGATTTTTAGAAGTCCTCTGTCCCTTTGCACAGAGTTGTGATTTTTCAAAAGATCTCAGCAAGAACTGACTAGCTAAGACTGCTGCGCATCAGATGTTTTTGAATATCTCATACAAGCTGGCGCATGGCACAGTGCTGTCACTGGTTCAATTTCTTGGTAACAATTTTAAGGTTCTGGAACTTTCATGCAAGATATATACTGCTCTGCTAAAGCAGAAGGCTGGTTTGATGGCTCTGAATCTGACAGTTTGCTGTCCAGGAACAGACCTCTCCTTCATTACTTCTGATTACATCCCCTCTGTGGACTTTAACTCCATCTCTCTGTGTCATTTTGTTAGCAGTATTTTTACAGTGTGCAGAGAGAGCCTGCAAGCAGGATGCTTGCTTAAATGTGACATTTACAAGTGCAAAGTGACTGCCTGTTGTCTAACAAGAGCTACTAGATTAAGTATTAATATACTCACCATCCTGGTGAGACTTCTAGACAGTGTGTGCTTGCTCCTCATTCATGCTATCTGTGTTTTGGCTATCTGTATATGCCATCAATGTATATCCTCGCAAGAATAACAAGTAGGTGTACTCTACCAGCGTTCAGAACATGCTTTAAGTTTCTAAATAAGATTGCTTAATCTTACTACTGCTGTTGGAATTCAGGTGATGTTGCCCTTTTGAATTTTGGTTGCAGTTTTCATCTTCTCACAGAACATTCCCTGTTTGCTTTAACTAAGTGGCAGAGTGTTTTGGTTAGGTAATTTTGTCTTTTTTTTTTTTTTTCCTAAAGAAGAATTATCAAGGAACACATACCATTTTTGGGAAATAAATTCATGAAAATACAAGGAGAGCAAATATGCAAAGAGATTCACTGTTGCTCATTTCATTTAGTAATAAGAGTTCTTATGCGCAGAAGTTGGTAATATCAGTGGCTTAGAAGTCCCTTAATTTACCTGTTGGTTCCAGTTTGAAAGCTTCATTATGTAACAAATAAAAAAAACCAAGGGAGACATGGGAATTAGAATATATGGTGATCAGTAGATGTTTCTGTAATCAAATGTGTTTTGGGAATACATTCACATGTTGTGCTGCAGTGTAGGACGGCCTGGTTCAGCAGCTGTGTTAAGGAGTTCTAAACAGAAAATGATTTCCTTCCTGGTGTGCAGAATCTGAATTGTGGTGCAGGCTTAATTTTATTTTTATGTTGCTCAATAAGGGACTTTTCCAGCACCACCCATCCCAAAATCAGTTCTGAGGTACCTTTGAGATTGACCTGGAATTTACACTTGTTATTAGTGTGCAAGGTCTCTTGCTTTAGAGAATTATTTTAGCAGGCTTTGTGCAGCTGACAGCTTCTAAGGTGCCTTTCAACACAGCAGCTCTGGTAGTTGGGCACTCACAGAATGGTTTGGGTTGGAAGGGACCTTAAAATATCACCTTGTTCCAACCCCACTGCCATGGGCAGGAATACTTTCCACTTGAGCATGTTGCTCAAAGCCCAACCCATCTTGGTCTTCCAGGGATGTATCGTTTTTTGAGCCACTTGTTCCAGTGTCTCACCACTGTCATTATAAAAAGTTTCTTCTTTATGTTCTATCTAAACCTACATACTTCCACTGTAGAGCTGTTCTTGGTGTCATCCACAGACTTGTGGAGGGTATGCTTGCTTTCACTGTCTTTGTTGTTGATGAAGGTACTCAGTAACACTGGTCCCATACAGACCTTGAGGAACATGACTGGTTAGTGGCGTCCATGTGGACACTGAGTTTTTGACTGCAATGAATCATTTGTTGGCTTCACTTTCAGGTGCAGTAAAGCTTTCTGACTGACATTTTTCACTGTGAACAAGATACACCTAAGCAGAAGCAGCTGAAATTGTCTATGTCAAAGCAAGCCTTGAAAATGGGAAAGCCTGGTCTTTGTAAAACCAGCTGCAATAGGGATAATATTTGCTGCCAGGAGTGAGTTTTGTTATCTGATCATTGAGGGCCATGGAGGAAGATAAGTCTTGAATTAACCGCTTTTGCAACTGCTATGAGACTATATGTGCATTCACAATATGCCCTCTGATGTTTGTAGGTAACTTAGAGTGTGGCAGCTCTATTGCTATTTAATACTGAAGAGCTTAGGTGTGGTGGAATAAGTCATGACTAGACACTGTCACGAGCTGAAACTTAAAGCTGTCCAAAACTTTCGGCTGTGAGCTTGTAATTACACAGTTGTGAGTGCTGATGTAGTAACTGAGATCACACAGGCTGATTTCCTGAATTTCCCCTCCTGGTTACTGATATCTCTACCCTGCAACGTTGATCAGACTCACCCAGTGCTACTAAAGCAGACAAAATATGCCTGTGTAAAATGAAATACGTGAAAACTGCTGATCTCACTTACCTCAAAAGAACATAACTAAATCAGCAAAATTTCAGATTTGTGTACAATCAGAGGTCAGGGATATACAGATGTTGGTGTCTTTTAATGCAGAAATGAACAAGTATGTCCCCCTGAATCAATTTTTTAGAACCTGATATTATTAGCCTTTAAACTGTGCAAACTGTTTACTTATTGAGGTAATTGGGAAATACTCATACTTGCTTTTTGACACCTCTTTAATACATTCAAGACTGGAGACCTGCTGTATTTAGCTGTCTTTTAATCCGAGTTTTGTGTTCACACACAAGTGTGTGAAATCTGCTCTTATGTCTCTGATTTTTGGAACTGAGAACCATATGGTATCTTGGTTTTGCATTTCTTAGATCTTCTTAATTGTGCCTGCATAGCAATTAGGCTTGTGCATAAATTTGAGAAAATAACACATTCATTTGTTCTTAGTGTATAAAGTATACTGAGAATTCATTTCAGCTTTCACAATAACCATAAAAAGCATTCAGAACAGGACAATTTGGGTTACAGTTACTGCATACTTAATTTGACCCTTTAAGATTTGCTTTACTTTTTTTTTGGTCTTTTCTTATGAAATGGCAAGACACAGGATGTCCAATTCATCCAATGAAGGGGGCTAAATGATGTCTTTGTTCACTGATCGAGCAAGCACTCGGCGTTGTGCTTATGTCCCATTTGAAGTCAATGGGATCACTTATGTTTTAGAAGAAGTGTGTGCTTTTAAGTGTTTTACTGAATAGGGGTGAGATTATTCTCAAAGTCAAGCATGTGCTTAAGTGCTTGGCAGAACTGAGTTAGTTAACATGTATGAGTTAGCACAAGAAAAACCGAACCTTGTAGCGTGCTTGTTTAGAAGATACTTTTTCTAAGTTCCAGTTGAGTTTGGCTGGCTCTGAGAGAATGTCACTATACCCTAAGTCAGATACTGTGATGTGTCTTTCAATTGAATTAAAAAATAAATTGGGATGACTTTAGGACTCTTCCTCATTCAGACATTGTTTTATCACCAAACTTCTCTTCAATTTTTGTCTCTTATTTAACTTATTAAATATAATTTGCATTTCTTCCATTTTTTTCTCTAACTCTCTGTTCTAGTCATTTATCTCCTCTCTAGGTTGAGAGGTGAGTTGAATTTCTTCCTTGAGTTTCTGAGCAGTTGTCTATCTCCATACGCATCTCTCCTGTTGGGAGACAGGTCCCCAAATTGCTCACTCTGAATGGACATTAGAGGTTATTTCTGCCATCATTTCTCCATTACTGTCGGCATCCTTGCTCACTAAACTTCTGTTTCTATCTCTTTGTTGATCCTTTGTATATGCTAAAATTGTTGGAGGCAAAATGTTGCTACAGATTTGTGTTGCTTAGATGTGAGGGAACATATTGTAAAATTTGTCTTCCTACCAAAGTTCTAGGCATGGTGTAGTTATCTCTGCTTTCTGTCATCCCAACCAGGAGGCAGAAGACAAATGGATTGCACCCTGCTAAGAAGTTAATTATTTGATTTGACTTCCAGGACTGGCATAAAGCACCCGCTCTTGTAAAAATGCTGTCACTTAATGTCCCTGATGTTTCAGGAAATCAGACCAGCTTTGAGAGTTACATTTGGTGATAAATGGGAGCAAATGATACCAACTTGGACATGATGATGGATTCTGATTAAAGCCCTTTAGAAGCTGTACAGTGGTTAACAGTGACAAAGCACACCAGAGACATCCAGGAACATACAGTAAAAAAAATCTTATATCTAAGGACTCTAAAATCTAAACATGAATTTAAAATACCTATTATGTTTAAATATTCCTGGTATCGTAATTCTGAGGAGAGGGATAGGTTCTTAGGGGTCCATTGGTCACAGAGCAGGTTGCTGCTAAGTAGGGTAAACACAACTGATGGCTTCAAAGACGTTTACTTGTCCACTTAAACACCTGGATATTTATGTAATACCTGGGATTAATGGAAACTGTGATATACCATCTTTTTGAAGACTTTGTTGTGTTGAACTTAGGGTCGAATACTAACGCTGATCGAAGTTTCTGTTGCGTTGTGACTACACACTGTGAAGTGCCAGATAATTGGGTTCTTAAATCCAGAGAAACAAATTAAATTAGGTGTTAATTTTTTCTGGAATTCCTAGGAGCTTCCATGATGTTTTTGTTCTCTTTAGGCAACTCTGAGTTTTCAAGCTGGTTTCTTGTATTTCTTTCTCTGCTTGCTTTGTGGGCTTAGTTTTATGCTTAGGCTTTGGTAGCCTTCAGTTTTCAGAACAAAATGCAGGTCTTTACTCTGTGTGTGTAAACTTGCACTTGTGGTTCCAGGCATCACTGTGGCACTTGGTTATCTTCAAGTATGCTGAATGGTTTGCTACAGAAATGTGAGCCACTGTGTTTTAATGTTTGATTAACAACTTGCAATTAGAATTTGAGTATATGAATATATTGTTGGAGTTGTCTGGAGTGTTCTTCTCTTTCATTGTTTTTATTAGCAAGAAGATAGGTGGAAATGAATGTGATAAATTTAAACTGGAAATAATTACTATTTCAATATAACAAAGGGGGTTGTGCCTGAGTTTTTGCTAAGGTTCATGGAAGTCTTGGGTAGTACATGATAAGTATCATGATTTAGTTCTAAATGTAGTATGATCGATTCCTAAAAATGTGTTCTTCTTATAAGTAGTGTCCAGTGGAGTACATTAGAATATAAAGAAATGTTAGCAGTTAGTTTGCAATTTAAATAATGAAATTGCACAATATTGAGGATGGTGATTATGAATGTATTTAATATTCATCCCCATGAGGCACACATTTTATCTGTGGTAAAAACTGCAGAGAACAGGAATTATGTGGTTCCCTTTCATTAGAGTTAGTAAGGTGTGAGTAGGTTGCCTGGAAGTGTTCAGTCAATCTGAATCTTCAATCTGAGTGTTATCAGTTCATTTTGTATCACCAATTTTCTTTCAAGGCATGAGTTGGGAATTGTTTTTTTTCTGTTGAGCTTAGAGAAATTTGGAAAAGAGCTGTTGTATTACTTTGTGGTAATGCTGTCAACAGCTGCAACAGTGATATACTACAATTACCTTTTTATGTGTCAAAGACCAATCTGTAAATTAAACTGCCTAGAGTTAGGCAAAGTTTTCACAGTTGATTTCATGAGTACTAATAGCCACAGATATGTTGTATTTTTAAAATTCTTTTACTCAAAAGCACATTCTCCTTTGAAGACATGAGTGGTCCTACTGACTTCAATGAGACATAAGCACAGTGGATCCCTTGTAAGAGTTTTTAGCGCCCTGCCTTTTTGACTGTGAGGATGTGAGGTAAACCATGGATCTGTCTCAGTGCTCTGTTTTTAACATAGACACCTAGGGAGAAGCTGGAATGGAACACATGTGTATGGCTCTTCAGAATGGCATGATTAATTCGCTAGGGTTTTATTAATTTTCATTGTAATCCATTAAGGGATTCTGTCCTTGGTCAGCATAAAAAAAAAAAAGGGAAAACTCTGCTTCCATCTACTTAGATTGAGTCTGTGTGCTGGGAGTGATTGGATCATGCACGTCCAAGCGTTGCTTTTGCAAGAGTTAATGAAGAATTACAGATGGGATGATTGAGGCTTGTAAGGATGAAAGGCCAAATGGTTTAAATCAGGATGATCCACTTCATTGGAGCCTGTTGAATTTACAGCAGGTGAGGATTTGGTCCTTTTTAATGCAGTTAAGGTCACACATTGAACCAGTGACAGAGGTGATAAATGATCCCAACCCTTATTGTCTCTGTGGTTGCCATATACACAGCAGAGGCAGGCAGCACTTGAGACTGAAAAGGAGCCAGACGTGCAGGAAGCTTTATCATAAAAAGTAAATTGCTACTGACATTGGAGCTGTGATTCAGGAAGGTAAGAGGAATAGAGAGAAAGCACTGAACAAAGACTTGCAGCTCTGCTGGGACTGCACAGTGTTGAGACAGTTGTGAGGTGGTTGCTTGAAGTGCGCAAGAGACACAGATTTTAGAAGGAGCACATTAAAGCTGAACTTGAATGGACTACTAACTGTGCAAATCTGTGCATTGTGCTTTAGAGACCCTTATGATGTCTTGTGGCCTTGTGAGGCAGCAGATTATTTTCAGGAATCTGTTTAACAGTTTTTTTGGTGTGTGGTTGTTTTCGTGGTGTTTGGTTGTTTGTTTTTTTTTTGTGGTGGGGGAGGCAGCACTGGTAGAGGCGCTTTGTATTCCTTTGGGAGTAGTAGCCAATATTGGTGCTTTGCTTCACTCTACCAACAATTTTTATGCACAGAACAGCACAGAGCTAGGGCTGTGTTTTTCTGGGTATTTTTCCTCATGAGAATACCAACTGCCTTGTGCAGTAGTGATCTGTTCCACTCGAATTCCAGAGCAAATGGCTGGCAAGAAGTCTCTTTTTCTCTTTATGTCCTGGGCTGAGGCAAATGCTAGATATGCTGTTTTTCAATGTGCTCTAGTAGGCATCTTACACCTGTTTTTCATGCATGAAAGTAATGCATGGTTGTCTGTAGGTTGCTTTTCTCTTTTAGTTAAAATAAAGCACAGCCAGAAGTCAAATTGCTGTCTATATATAAACACATCCTATGTTTATGACTAAATACTAATATTTAGTTTAAAGTCCAAATATAATTATTTTCCTTAAAATATTATTTGTACACACTTTTCTGCCATTTCGAAGCACTGTAAAAACACGATTGTTGGCATCAAGAATGGGGATGAGAGGAGAGAAAGATGTGAGGCAAGAAGGGTGGCATTTGATCTTACTGAATCCTTCCCAGTCCCCAGACTGCTATCTCTATGTCCACCCCAGATGTCTCAAAATTAGTCCATTTCTCTTGGTCCCTTCATGGTATAATTTCCGTGTGTACTTGGGGACCTGTGTAAGTCCACCTGACTTGTTAAAAGTGAATAATTCATTGCGTGCAAGCATATTTGGGGAAGATAACTGGGGGAGTTGATGCTGTGGCATTTGAATCACAAAGCAAGCTCATGCTCTTTGATGCTTGCATTTCCAGGTTATTACTTATACTTGTAACAGTTTATAATTAAACTGTTAAATATTGTGAACACCAGATGCTGTAAGAAATGTATTGTACACTTCTCCAGAATCCAGATGAGTGACAGAGGTGAGAGAAGTATGGTTTAGAAAAGCAACACAAGACACCAAAACATGAATGTGACTGCTTCTTCACTGTGGAATAGTCCTTACCCCGTACCTGACTTTTCTTATGTCTGATTGTTGAATGGGTGAAAGTTCATCTTCTTCACACAATCAATTTTTTGCTAGTAGCTTATCCCAGCTCTTACTGAAGTGCAGCTGGTTGCTGGGTGTATGTAAAGACTAACAATAAGATTGGTTCACTTCTGTTATTTTGTGTATTACACTGAAGTGCTTTGAGAAAACCTTTGCTGTGATACAGAGACATTTGAAATAGGGGGTGGTTCAAATGTGAGAGAACTGTGGTCTCTATGTTTCTAAAATTAGTTAACCTGGTTCTCCTGTAGTACAGCCACAGTTGACCTGTTACAAGTGGGATAAATTTACATACCCAGTGATAAAAAGTGATAGAATGAGTTGTGTCTAACTTTTTGTATGCTAATGTTTGCCTTCTGGCTAATTTAAAGTCAAAAGAGGATATATAGATAACTTGCCCACAGTTGTCATCTTTGAATGGTTGTTGCACTTCTAATTTAATCACAACACTGGGAGTAGCAGTTATGGATATATGAAATCACTGTCCTCAACTGGTACAAGGCCAGTCAAAATGGGAGATGGGCTTTTGATGTATTTGTGTAGCTTCAGACTTCTTTATTGCAAATTTATCTGCTTGTTTCCTCTCTCATTTCCTGAAAATACAGTAGTATTTGAAAATAAAGATAGGCCTGGGCTGCACAATGCAGGAGGCTGAAGGAAATCTCATCTCTTGCCGTAGGGTAACTCAGTGTTTGGATTCTGTGTTCTTGGCTTTTTTTTTTTTCTTCTTCTTCTTCTTCCCAGATATATAAAAGCTGTTCCTAGATATATAAAAGCTTCTTTTTGCCAATTAGTTTTTCAGCACAGAGGGGAACGAGTGTGTGGAGTTTTACACGTGTGCATGTATAGACATACATAACTTTTAAAGGTCTGGTGCCCTGTGTTAGGTACCCTTCAGTTGTTTATAAAAACTGTTCAGAAAAACTAACCTCTAAGCAGGTGTGCATGTGGTAGGAGCTTATAGAATTTCACTGTGAGAATTATGACTGTGGCTGCTGTTCAACAGAATACACTCTGTAGCTCTGTACCGTGCTGCAAGGGTTACATGCCCAAGGAAGGAAAATGGAAGAGTGTTATTCACAAAAGCAAGTGAACCTGTTATGTATTGGAAGGAGTTTTGCTCATGTAATTTGCAAACCCAGATTGTTTCAGGATCACGGTCCCCCCCCTTTCCTAGCTAGTGCCTTCTATTGTTCAGGCATTTGGCTTTGCTGGTGTTTTCAATAAGATCCTATTAATTCGGTTACATTGTCCTTGGTAACTGCTAAAGCCCTGAGTATTTATCTGGTGTTTATTTGTTTGCTTTTGTTTTAAATGTAAATTGATTTTATAGGCTTTTTTAGACTCTTGTCCTCATGGACAGTCTTGATCACACATAGTGACCTCTGGGAGCTGTGCAGGTAAAACCAAGTCACAAACATAGCAGAGAGACAAATAATACTACAACAGAATTAGAACTATATTGAAAGCAGTAATGCTTAAATGCTGAGGACAGTACAGTGCTGGAATCCAGATGATGGAAGCTTAACAATTTGGGTGGGAGCCACAGGCTGTGATGTTACCCCATGGACTAAAGGACTGCTTTTTACAAGTGTATCAGCTGCATCAGGACTTCTGTTGACTCACTGACAATTAAAAATATTTATTTTAATGTAGTTTTGTGGGTATTTGTAGTATCCTGGGGCAAATTTAATTCCTGTGTAAGGTTGGAGCCAGCTGGTCTATAGAGACTGTGTCTGTGAGGGGGTCCTTGCTTCCTGCTGCATGTTAGGGCTCATGTGAGGGTTGGAGGCAGGATATTGGCAGTGTAAGATGGACATCTTAGTCCTGTGTGTTCTCCTTTACTGTACGGTTCCCAGTTCTAAGCAATAAAGAAAATATATCATTATCCTTAAACTATGAGTGAAGCCTAAACATCTTCCAGATGCCTATTGATATTCTGCTCTGATTTAAGGCTTGAGGCCTTTCAGCTATGTGTCATGTCGTCTCCCAGTTTAAACTTTGATAGCTAATTCAGTCTTGGTTTTTGTGTGGAAGATGTTGTTTAATATTTCTAGAAATTGCGTCTTTAAGGAGAACCTCTTCAGGACAGCTTAGTTTAGAAAGGGTTGAGGGGTAGTAGCAGATTGGCCTATTTATTAAGGGAGTGTTTGCACTCCCCTACACACTGCAGTGTTGAATAAGCATACACTGTCTTTTGGTGTGCACATGTAATTATGATAATGATAAAATTCACAAATAATTTCAATTCTATTTCCTAAATTTTGCCTCAAAGGCAGTAAGAAATGTAAAAGGCACAGACTGTTGATTTTTCATATTTGCAGTTACTGAGAAAGCAGATCCATGGCTCCATCTGCTGGGGTTCAAAATCAGAAGCACAAGGAATTGCTGTTTATTGTAAGCACTAAGTTCTGGCACACTTGTGAGGGTAGCTGCTAGGTAGAAGCTGAAATAAAAAGTACTGCATTTTATTTTTCAGCTGGTGAATTGATGGAATAGATTTCTCTGGAAATATTGGTGTAATATTTTGACAATTTTGCCTGTTTTAACAGTTTGGTTTTTTTCCTGCAGTTATTCACTGTCTGCAAGTTGAGCAATTTCTCTCTTTTGACAAGATACAATAATATATACAATACAGAGCTGCTTGTATAATTTTTACCCTATGTGTTTTTTATAGTCAGACAACTTCTGTAGGCAAGATAAAGGCCTGATATTACAATGGTATGGTATGGCTGGATGGCTCCTCCAAAGATCTCCTGTGGGGAAAGAATAAGGCCAAAGTATAAAAAACTTGATTTCTTGGTTTTCTCTGTCAATTAGATATGTGACATCAAGATATTTTTGAGATTATTTTGCATTTTGCAATGTCTTGGTGCAGACCAACATGAAAGGAAGCTATTTCCATCTGATTAACTTTTCTAATATTTTTTAAGAGGGAAAGTATTTTGCTCACACTTTGGTTCTCATTTCCATTGGTCTGAGTACAGAAGCTCAGAAACTCTGAGCTGTAGCCAAGCCCTTGAAGAAGAGAAGATTCTGAAATAATCCACTATTACTCTGCCTGCAATTGTGTTCAAAGCAGCTTACTTATTTTCTGTCATTATATCAAACTGTTGTGTAATTCCAGCTGCAAAAATATGCATCAAAAATCCATTCCATAAAAATCAAAAATTGTCTTTCTTGTTCAGCACTGAGTAAACACTTCAGTTTCAGCAGTAACTGGATTTTAGAATTTGAAAGTATTACAAAGTAATAGTAGTATTTGATCAAGATTCAAACCTCCCTATGGGATAGTGTGCCTGTTTTCTTGAGTATTCTCATTATGTGCTAATACATTTTCTCCTAAACAAGGAGCCTAAACCAAGGTGTCTTTTTCTGCTATTTTATTTTTCCTCTGTTGAGAATTTTAAGAATGATGCCAGTAGGGACAAGGATTTTAGATAAAGAAAATTAACGGTTTTGTAGAGAAGATGTAGCTGGAGTGAATTTCACTCTGTATGGGTTACTGCTTTAAAGTTGTAAGTACAAATACTCATGTTAAATGTGGAGACTGAAAGGAAACACCTATGTTAGCGTAAAAGGACACATATGGCAGTTTTAACTCCTTTGCTGTAAGCAAAAAAATTAATGGAAGATCAGATTTCATCTGAAAGTATTGCTATCTTGAAATGCTTGTTATTTTTCCTTGTGTTGCAAGTAGAAAAGTTGTCATTTTAACTTAGTGCTGAACTTTGGCAGTTTAACAATGCAAAATGTGTGTGTATATAAATGATATATAATTCTATTAAATTATTAATATTGAAAATACTACAAAAACGTTCACAACATTCAAGCAGTGTATGCACGTGGGCATGCATATCTACAGGTATATTTGCACAACAGATACTGTTTTAAGAAATGTTCTCTGATCGCTGTTGTAGACCTAGAAGGAACAGTGTATTGTACTTAGTTCATATTTTATGGGTGAGGATTTCTGCTGCTTAGACAATAAGAGGAATGCTGACAGTTTATTTATAGTCTTCCTTTAAGAGACAGGAAAGGAGGAATCAACTGAATAAATGCCATTTTGTTATATGCTGTTAGAGGCAATGCATTGTATTAAAATTTATTACCACCTGGAAGGCCAGGGCTATGTTTATTCAGGGTCAATCTCTAGGAATAATCTCTCATTATTTAGACACAGTCTTAGTATTCCCAGTGCAAGTTACAGAGTGTGCTTTTTGCTCAGTTTTCTGCTTCCTTCTGCTCTCAGCTTGGAAAATTTTGTAGTTATAGACTAGGATGGCCTGTTCTCCAGTGAAGTGACAATTTAAGCTGTGGGCAGGAGAGAGAACAGAGACAGCAAATGTTTTATGCAACCATAAAATGTCTATAGAGGATTAATGTATTTTAAAAGTACTTTGTTCATCTACTGCTATTGAAAAACTGCATTTTAAAGTCTTTTTTTCAGCAATTCTGGTCTCTCCTTAAAATACAGAGAAGAACCCTCCCAATCTCTAAAAACCTTGTGTGTATGTGGTTATCCATATGTACCAGTAAGCCTGCAGGTAGAGATTGACTACAGCAAAGGAGCCAACTGTGTTGGACACAGTTACGGTCTTGAAGTGGTTAAAGAAGCCAGAGAAGCTTGAAGGGGAAGGATGAAGAGTTTCATGTGGCTTTCAAAAGCCCATTTTTGTTAGGCAGAGTTGTGGACAGGTGAACGAGCTGGGATAACACCAGCTCCTATGGGAGCTCAGCGGGCCTCGGCTTCTCTGCGCGGTCCCCCTGCAGCTGCTCTTATATAGTGGTCTAAATGCAAACTTTCATACCTGTCAGTGAAATGGAACAGCTGGCTGTGCTTCCATTCACTGGTGGGTGTCACGTTATTCTCTTAACTCTGTGTGGTCTTGTATTGCTGGTTTTGCCCCAGTCTGACTGAATTCAAATGGGGGTTTCAGTCACAGAACCAGGGCATTGTCTAGGTCAGGCTTGAGCTTGCCATCAGAGATCACGAGTAACTTCTAGCAATTAGTGACTATTCCCAAGCTGTTTTTCTCATCCTAAACTACAAAATTGCTTATTGATTATTGGTACTTGTGATTAGTGTGGCTGCTTGGCACTGCATGTTCAGAGTGGAGCTGTACTAGCATTTAAAATAAAAATGTAAACAGCATAAAAGTGCAGTTGAATCTCTAGTCAGAAACAGTCTTTAAACTTACTTGTTACCCTTTCTTTCACAGTTACATAACATATATGTAGTTTTATTATTTAAATATTCTGTTTCCATTTTTATATGTATGTATGTATACACTACCTAAATATTGCTTGCAGATACNATATATGTGTATATATGTATACACTACCTAAATATATATATTGCTTACAGATAATTGCTGTAGCCACATAACACATATTAAATTGCTCATTAGATTAATTACTTTGTTTTTGCACTTGACATACAAACATTGTCTAGACAAATGACTTGGCATTTATTTTTATGTGCTGAACACCAGCAGCTCATGAAGTTACATTGGGGTGTAATTCCTACAGCCTCTCATGTTCTTGTGCTTATGTTAGATGTTTTTATTGCTCTCTCTCTCTCTGTGGTCCTGTCTTTCACTGTGGTAGTTTATTGTAACAAGAGCAAAAGGGAGATAGAACTGGTATATATTTCATAAAGATTAATATTCTTCCAGTACATCTACTGTGATCAAAATAAGTTTTGCTTAAGTATTTAGAAAAAAATGCCAAGTGCCTGTGTATGGAAGCACTTGTCACTAATTTTGAAAAACATTAAAAATTAGTTAATTATAAGCAAATAGGCTGTGAGAGGATTTCAGAGAATTGTTCCAAGGAGATATTACAGTTTGAATCTAGAAACATGATCCCATATTTTAACGTAAATTCCTTGAACTTACCGTTCTTTAGGAAGAATTTTTGGTGTTACTTATTTTGGCTGGACTGCAATGCCATCATTTTCTGTACTGCAAAGTGATATATACAGCTTTTAACAGAAGCACATAAAGTAATTAAAATCCAACTGAAATTTCAGTGAAGATTGAAAAATTTAAATCTTCTTTCATGCAAAAATCTGAGTATTTAGAAATACAAAATAATGATTTGTTTTCAGATCATGAAAAATCAACTAAGAGCACTTATAGTTTATAAGAAGAACTTAAAAACAAGGACATTTGGGTGATACATTTGTATATCTTTTGGCATTTCGATTTTATACCGTTGGTGCTTTGTGAAGGCTGACCTAGAACAGAGGCTGGATGGAGTTAAGGAATAAAGGCCTTTATTACAAGGCCTCAATGGATGCACCTTGGGCAGTACAAGAGTCCAGCCAGGGCTACCCCCAAGATGAACCCAAAATGGTCACAAAATGGATGACTGGTCATGAGGTCTCTCCCTTTAAGTTCTGGTCCATTAGCATATTGGAGTTAATTGGCCAGTTATAGCTTTAGATTATGGCGTCCCATCCTTCTTGTTTTTCTGTTTTCAGTCTGCTGTTTAAGCTTCTTGGGCCTGAAATTTGGGTGGGTTGTCCTCTGTCCCAAGCTAGGAAAGGAATTGTTTTGTCTACCTACTCTGTGAAGAATATGAAGCTCAGAACTACACACTAAAGCAGCATAGAATCTGAAAAACATAAAAGCTAAAACCTAAGGCATCACTCTTACCCAGTGTAACATTATACAATACTGTTGTAAGAACTGTGTATAAAATTGCATCTTTTTGTCAGTAGAATATTTTAAGCCACATGTTTGCTCAGTTTTCATTGCTGGCTATTGAACATGGCTTTGAAATGCTATAAGTCTTCAGTAATGTGTATGCAACAAATTGATGTTGACATCTCATGTATTGAGGCTGACTGACAAATCTGTTTGAGTGGTCTTTGAGGCTGAATAATTTATGTTCTTTCCCCCCTCCCCTTTCTTTTTCTCTCATCCCAGGTTCTTTTATTGGCTGTGAAGAGCCACGGACCCTTTGTGCCCTGATGGGGGACTCGGGATCCAGACGATCGACTCTTGTATCTCGGTTGCCAATATTCAGGAGAAGTGTTAGCCGGAGACACGACTCCCTTCCTTCCTCGCCTTCTTCTGCCAGTGCCATTGGTGTCCACACCTCCTCCCCATCCAGCACGAACTCCAGCTCAGGGAGCACAGGGAAGCGCCGGAGTATTTTCCGCACTCCTTCCATTAGCTTCCATAACAAGAAAGGGAGTGAGCAGAAGCCTGACTCAGCGAGTCAAAATGCTAACATCTCAAATGGTGCCCAGTCCTCTCTTAGCACTTTTCAAAAACTCAGCTTAGACGAGCACATAAAAAGCAGAGGAAGGCATTCAGTTGGCTTTGGCAGCTCACGTAACAAGAAGATAACAAGGTCTTTGACAGATGATTTTGAAAAGGGAAGGGAGCCCTCAGCTAATAAGAATGTCTTTATCAATTGCATAAGCTCTGGGAAGAATGAGGGTGATGATTCAGGCTTTGCAGAAGAGCGAAGCCGATATTCTGTCAAACAGTCCACACGAAAACTTCTCACTAAATCTTTTTCATCACACTACAAATTTTCCAAACCAGTTCCAGAGAGTCAGTCAGTTTCCTCTGTGCAGCAGCCCAGGTGCTTGCTGGAAGTTAAATCCTATGTGGAAAGCGAACCTGTGATGGCCAAGTCATCTCCTCCGTGCTCGGCTGAGACGACGGAGTGCATGGGCAGCTCCCTGCAGTCCCCGCTGCTCTCGGCTGACCTCACGGCTGCCCAGACCCCCTCGGACTTCATTGCTCTGACCGAGGACTCTGTTTCAGAGGCTGATGCCCTGCCCAGCAGTGGGCCTGGGGCACTGCTCGCAGAGGATTTTGGCCACGATGTCTCTACCTCTCAGATCTTCTTTAATCCTGCTGCTGCTCCTGCGAGGGAGACAGATGCTGTGCGAAGTGCTGGCCATTCTGCTGATGTGTCTCCTGGGAGTCACGCAAGCTCGTGCAGCATGGAATCCAGTACCTTATTCAAAACCTCGGTAGCTAATCAAACAAAAGTACTGTTGCAAGCCAATGGACTACATATTAGTGATGCCAGGCACATAGAAAAAATTAAGTCAGAAAATGCACATTTAGACACCTTGACATTACAGCATAGTGAAGAACCGGTGACACTCTCTCCAAAGGCACGGGGGTTGAGTGGGAGCAGAGATGAAAGCACTCCATCCAAGCACATGAGAAACACAATTCCTGTAGTGGAATCTAAGCCTGTTCCATGTTCTGAACCTCAGTCCTTTAAAACACAACAGGGTTATGAATCAAACCATCCTAAAGGTATGTTTCATGATCTTTTCGTTTTTTAATTTGGTGGGTTTTGGGGGGGGCTGGCCTCCTTTCTTCTATAATGATTGTTTTGTCATAGAGTGTTTTTTAGAATTGCAAGTGCTAACTATAGCGTTCAGAAAGTAGAAATTGTATCCTTCCCCAAAACTGTAGGAACTAAAGGCAAGGCCTATGGTTTTTCTGAGTTTGTGTTTTAGAGTTTGGAAACACCCATCAGCGCTGTTTGTGGCTATGCTTTGCTTAATAGAAAGTGAATTAAGAATGCAAGTATTGATTCTCAGCTTGCATTAGAGGCTGAAGCTGTGATTTCCTGAGACATGGCTATTTTGGACTTGAGCCATGGGGTTGCATAATTTGGGATGGAAACATCACCAGGGAAACAGACGTTCTTGTAGTCTGATTATGGGAAATAATACAGTTTACTTTATATTGATATGGGTTTAGAAGTTTCTAGAGTCTTGCTTTCTCTATTCAACTGATGTTACAGAGTAGCTCAGAGTGGATATTTTGTCAAACTATGAGATAGCCTGTTTCTACTTCCATCTGAAATAAGTGTCCAAATTCTCATTTTGTCATCTATGAAACTGTGGGTGTTAGTAATTATCTAAATTTCACACTGGGTATTTAGTTTATGAAGAGTAATTTGGAAGTACTAACACGACTAAGTGGAAGGACTGTGCCTAGAAATCCCAATCTATAGAGATACAGATAAATAAGGCACCAGGCCCTTGAGTGAAGGATGCCTGTCAGATATTTATCTCTGACAGTTTATTTTCTTGAGCCAGCTTAATGACTGGTGCTTTCTTGCTTAATCCTGAGGCTGTATGTTGTGGGCCAAAATTTAAGAGTTAACAAGACAGCATTTGTAGTGATTGTATTAGAAGATGAATGATGATAAGTATAAACTCATGTAAATTCACACCCATCATTTTGCTTGGATATTTATCTAGGCATGTAGGTTATAGGCAATCAAAAGCAATCTTGCTTTTTGAATTATTAGTTACTGCTAGGCTTAGTTGGATATCTTGTTCATAAATGGCAAGAGAAAGTCAAATTAATCCACTGAATTAGCTTTCACCAGAGGGCGCCTCTTTCACTCAGAACCTCAGTCACTTTGGGGAAAAAAATATTCCCATTTATCTATATTACTGGTCCTGATCACTTAGTTTGTCTTCCTTGCCACATTCTCATCGGTGAACCAGCTCTTATTTCAGAATCTGCTTTGCAAGAGTGTACTGCAGAACAACAAGTGAGCAGCTTGGAGGGATGTTTAGAAATACTCTCTGCATTTCAAATTCATGCATTGGCCATTTGATGTTTAATCTGTATTTCAGTAAAGTAGCTAAAGGGAGTTGAAATCATGATGGAGGGATTTTTGCAAATTGGATTCATGTTCACAGAAACACTAGAGCTAATACTGCACTATATAAAAGTTGATGATTAATTGTTCTGTTTTTTATTGCTGTTCAAAATACTTCTTTTTTCTGGTGTTGTGAAGAATATATTTCAAATTAGAAATTGGCCAAGCGTAGAAAGGAACCATTGAAAATAAGACAAAATCCTGCCATATTGAAATGAGTCAAACACAGGAAAAAGCTTACATGGTATAAAGTAAGATATGGTTATAAGTACTTATACCTGTTGCAAACAACCTGGTTTGAACATTTGGTTTTCTAAAACAGTGTTTAAACCTAGATGTGAATACAAAGTATTTCTGTGCATTTTCTTTGGTAATAGGTATTTTCTCTTCTGTACCTGGTCTCATAGCTGATATCATTATAGATAGCAATGTGAATGTGACATTAATGTATGAGCAGGTTTGATGTGCCATGTATTTCTTAGTTTACCTTTATGTATTTTTATGTGATACGGATTTTTTTGAGAACCTTTAGAGAAAATGTCTCTTCTCTTGCAAAATGCAAAAGAAGATAACATTTTCTGTATCTGTGACATTTATTTTACTACTACACTTTTATCTTTCCCCATCTCTAAATTTGCCCTAACATGTCAAAATGTGTTTTTTTTCTTCTCTTTTCTGATGTACTGTTGTTTTAACTGGATTGGATTTTGCCCACTGACTGCAGGCAGAGTTTGGAGGGTGCAGGTGTAAGGCTAAACTAGGAGTGCTGAACAGAAATGGAAACTGATGTGCATCCCTGTCTTATGCAGGATTAACAATGTTGCACTTGACCCTTCAAAAGCTGGATTTGCCTTTGGGCCTAGGATAAGGCAGGTTGGGTTTTGGCACCGCTGGACAAGTGATAGTTTCTCTGGTAGATTTTACTTTAAGCAATTTGGAAGTGTCCTATGATGAAGGGAAAAAGAAAAGGATGGATCCAAGAGTCTTTCTGGAGTCTGTGAGGAGCCCTGGACTGGGCTGTGGTGTGCTGAGCATGCCAGTCATTGGGGCTGAACAGTGAACTGGGGGCCCAGGTGACACCTTTATCTAGGTAAGCACGATCTGCTTTCCACAGAACATTTCTCATGTGGTTTCTTTTCAGTGTAATTATTTCAAGCAAAACAGTGTTCAGATGAAGAAAATATTTGTAGAGAGCAGTTCCCTGTGACAATTGCTGGTTGCTTATCTCTTTGTAGTTGATCTTGCCAATAGCCTCAGTCCGTACCGGGAAGGCAGATTTGTTGAGAAACGACTGAGGTCCTCTTCAGAAGGTACTGCTGGGGGCAGCCGGCTGATCATAAAACCAAAGGATGGAAATGCAGAAGAGCTTAACAGCCTAAGGAAGCAGAGAGCAAGCTCGTCCTCGTCCAAAATGAACAGCATGGTGAGTTTTATTCCCACATGCATAAGTTTTACTCTGATTGGTGTAGCTGTAGTGAGAAGCAGTGACTTCACAACTAACAGTAAAAAGAGGGCAGGAGCTGTCTCAGGCTTCAAAATGTGATCCAGACTCAGCTTCAGATATTAAAAGTATTTTTTTTTGCAGGGTGTGGTGCTGTGAGGAGGTTTATGTACTTTCTGGGAAGAGTTTCTTGTTGACGTGTTGGTGGTTTGCTTGTGCTAGTAAAGCGTGCAGCTTTTCGTGCTTCTCTGTTCTTGCAGGAAGTTTGCATGCAAATATCAGTGAATAACATGTAATTTTTCAAAGCCAGAAAGAACATGATGACATTTAAAGATGCTGTTTCACGTAGGCATACAAAGCATTACACAGATGGAGTTCATGCCCTAAAATATTGGTTAACCCTGGCTCAGGCCTGTGAACCTTTTTTTGGCTGTTAGACCCAAGCTGTTAGGCAGATATCTGTGTTTATTTAAATACTAGGTTATGCTGGTGGTGTAGCACTTCATTCTGTTTAGCTCTGTATTAATGATGGAAGTGGGAAGGTGACAATCCAGGAACAACAGGAAGCAGGCAAAGTGTGGATGGGATTAGGTGGTAATCTGATCCCTTCTTCGTGTTTTGTTTATGAAATCTATGAGCTTTTTTCCCCCACTGCTATTAGCAAGATGGTCTACAGATTGACATGATTTGCTTATGCTTATTGGTATTACAATCACAGACCAAGGACTTCTAAAGCAAGATTAGAGAGCATGTTCATGAGTCAAGGTAAAATTATTCCTGCTTTCCCCCAATACATATGGATATTATCTTCCTATCTTAAGAAAAGAGAAGCATTTTTAGTAAAAAGTGAGGTTTAGGAAGTAAATCTAACAAAACCAAACCTGAAAACACCCTCTGCACCCTCTCCTCCCCACAAACAACCAGAAGACGAAAGAATAAACCAGAGTTTTCTGGAAGCAAAAAAAAAAAAAAAAAACCACAACCAAAGAAATTGAATGTTCATAATAATACATATTTGAACAGGAAAAATGCCTCTTCAAAATACTTGTCGCAATCAATTCATGTTTAGCACCACAGTAGCAGATTGCTACCAATGAATGATGCTAATGAAGAATAGATGCTAGGTAAAGAACTGGTGTTACTGCACAAAGCATTATAAAAAGCCTTAACCTAACTTTCTTATGTGGCTAGAACAACATGAGTCATGGCTGTCTGTGTTCATTTTGTTCAGTTCTGGAGAAAAATGATCCACAGACATTGAAGGGATGGCAAATCCCTGGGGGAGAGCAGAGGCCCCCGTGGCAAGGGCAGCATTGCTGTGCAGTTCTGCTCTGTGGCACTGAGCGAGCGGCTGTGGCTGCGGATGCTGGTTTTCTGGCATCACCCAGATGTCTTGTTAAGCTGAAGAAACTGTGTACCTGTATCTTTGCCCCTGTTTGTGTTCTTCTTCTTCTTGTTGGCAGGCAGAGTGAGCTGCTTCTGCTGAGGGACTGGGAGTGAGGAGCCAGAAAGTCTCGCTGAAGGGGGTGCGAGATTTTTCACAGGTGACAGGAAGTAAAAAAAAAAATAGCATCTGAGATTTGTTCTTTATCCTAAAGATCTTGCTCAGCAGAGTATTCTTGCATAATTGACAGTTCTTGTTTCAAAGATGCAAGTTAAAAGCTTGGATAGACTGACCTCCTAAATACTGGGAATATGTATCAAACCTACAAACAAGGCCACTGCTTCCTCTAAGAGGGGCCTTAACTAACCTGTGAGGTGCTGAAAGTAATTTGTGTTCTGGCTAAGACCAATGCTTTTTGTAAATGAAATTTAGGGAAAAAAACCTTTCAAAATAACTCTGCAAATGTGCCTATTTCGTAGTATTGTAAATAGTGATGTGAAACAAATGCTTGAGATGAAATGGATTGCCAATTTTGTGTTTACAAAACTGCTGTTCCTGCAGTGGCCGATTCCTCCTACAAGAGGGCACCATTTCACCAGAAATGGTTTTGGAGAGCAACCACTGCAATTCAGGACATGTTTGAGCAGTCTATTATAACGCACAGGCTAATAATATTAGACTCTTTCCAAATGAAACATATTGATAGTGATGCAATTTAAAGAGATAGATATTGCTGTATACAGTCTGGTCTAATTCTAATGCTTCAACAATGGCCTCATGAGTTAACAAATCTAAATCTTTTGACATAACATATAGACTAGTTAACTATGTCTCAGAAGGTTGTTAGAAATTATGCTTCACCTACTGTTTCTGCCTAGGCGGTTCTTCTTTGCCAATGTGTAAGAGAGACAAAAAGAAAGAAAAATGTAAATCAGCACAGACAAAAGACCTGAATGGTCTGAAATATGCAGTCCAGCAAGACCAATGAAAAGAATGTAAACCTGGATAGCTGACACAATGATAGTTAGATTTACCACATTAAAAAAAAGTAAGATCACACCACCAAATCACCCTAAGTAAGTTCTTGAAGATGATTAGGAGACAGAACATCAGGGAAAAAAAGACTTGTGTAATAGTACTTGGAACTAAGAGAAAGTGATGATGTGTGTGAGCAACAGAATTCTTCATCACTTCTCATAGTAGTGGCTAATATGGAAAGGTGAGTATCTTGAATGTCACATTTATCACTATGGAGACAAAATGTTAAAATTTTTTTAATGTATGAGATTTTTAAATGCTAGCAAATTCAAGTCATTAAGACCAGATATTCATGAAGGATGGTACCAATGGAAGTAACTGTGCATTACTTCAAGTTAAAAAAAAAACTTGAGAGAATGGTGGGAGCACCTAGATCACACTGCCCAATTTCAAGGCGTGAGCTACACTGTGCTGTATGCATACATGTGTTTTCAGTCTGTCTAGAAATATGGCTGCATATGTGCAGTGGATCAAGACTGCCTACTTACATTTTGCTCATGCAAATCTGCCCTTCTGCCTCTCTGCTATTCTTTACAAGGAAAATAGTTATTTGTGTTTACAATTGCTCCCTTGCCCACACCTCTCTATCAGTATATGTACTACTTAACTAAAAAAACCCTTATTTTTCAAGTTTTTGTCTCAGTGGGTGATCATTATGTTCTGCAGGACTGTGTTTCTCTGGGCACTCTTCAGTTTTCTCTTCAGTTTCTCATACCTGAATCTTCTCTAATGTTGCCTGTTGCTTGCTTCCTAAATTCAGCTTCAACTTTTCACCCTTGCAGGTAAAAACTTTTGTGCTTGCCCTCAGTGCTGCATCATCAGCTTCCTTTGCCTGGATCAAAGCAGCCTTGCCGAATTGTGCCAGCCCAATTAGAGCAGCACAACTTATTTTTTTGGATTGTTGCTTTGACGGTGCTGTTTCTTTCTTTGCATCTTTCCTGTGGTTCCTATATTTTAGATATAAAACTAAGGACTTTTGAGGCCTAAGGACATCCTAGCCTTTCCCCCTCAGCTTTAACAGTGGCCCTGTTGCCAAGCTGTCAAATAATTGCATTCGCGTTTTCTCCCATGCTGCCTATCATGCACTTGGGCAACTGCAGTTAGCACAAAATTTGCTTCATTTCCTTTCTCAATTTTCACTTTAATTTTTTGCCTTGCCTAAAGATAATTTTTCAAGATAGATGCTGGTACTATATTACTAAGGTTTTTACTGAGCTTTTTTTTTGCTTATCCATCCTGTGCTGATGCTTAGCCAAAATCCCCCTTTTCCTATGCTTGTTATGTGGGGATGCTCCAGGTACCAAATATCTCAGAAAATGTACCTACAACATAAATTAGGAACAGTGAATGCAAAACCCGGTGTCAGAATACAAGGCAGTATTTCATGGGCAGGAATTCAATTTGATAATGGAAGTAGTTGAATATGTTAGTTAAACATTAAATTAAAAATAATAATAATTTACTAATTTAGTGTAGAGGGAGCCATCTGTAATTTTGGAAACACAGAATAAAGGTAAACAATTGACACAGAAATATGCTTTCAAAAGAGAGATTAATTGCAAATATTTGAGACTCCTAGTGTGTGTGGAGGGAGCAGAAAGTCAAAGCAGATGTCGCTGATGAAAGTGTGTTATGGCCAGAACATCTAGGATAATTATCCAGTTAGCAGCTGGTGTCTAAATTGTGGCTGGTGTCCTGGATATTGTGTGTGTGTAACTCTACCCTAAGTGATTTGGGGTGACTTAGTAGTCAGGTTTCTAGTATACTTCAGAAGTGGTACTTGCAGTGATGCAGCAATTATCCAAACCACTGTATTCAGATCTCTTCTGTGTTTGATATTGTACCTTATCAGGCAGTACCCAAATCTGTAGCTCATGAAAGTGTGATTACTACTTCTCACAGATAACTTTATTTTTAATGTTACCTGAGTACTCCTACTTATTATCAAGCACCGATTTTAATCCAGTTGCTACATCGTGACACAAACAGCAGGATCCTGTACCCCCATGGAGTTCAGTGGATATACATGAATAAAGGCTAAAATGGTTTTTATGTTCCTCTTGCCTATGCTGAGTTGTATGATATTTTGCTGATGTATGATTAAGCACAGAGTATGAATCAGACTAGGCTGGCTATACATTAACCTTCTGGAAGCTGTGGTTTTGATGCAATGTGTAGCTAATACATGAGGTAGAAGCTACTATTGAAAATCCTTGAATTGAATGAGTTTCAGAGGGTGACCAACAAGTAGATTTGAAAGTGGAGTTGATTGTGGCTGTTTTTTGTGACCCACAAATGTGACCTGTAAAGGCCTGAGAAAACCTTGTGGGGTATGCTCTCCTCCTACAGACTGGCATTAATTATTAATGCCTTAACAGCCTGCCCTGGAAAGGCAGTGAGTGAAAGGTTAGAGGGAGCATTTGAGTGCTCAGGGCTTCAGTTCAAGTTGGAAAAACCCTCAAACGAAACAGCCTTTTTCAGATATGCCAAGACTGTTAAAAAACATGAACTAGGTAAGCAAAATGCACACACTTCTTTATTGTCTTCTGCATAATCTTCTTTAGAACTAGCAATGTTATATGTGCTTGGAATAGCTACAACCTGTTTTTAACTTGCTATAGGATGTATTATCTCTGGTATCTGTGGGGTTCATAAAACCTTTGTCATAATTAAAATAGATGTGCTGTTCTTTTTCTGTCACTGAATTATGGTATTTCTGCTTCATTCAAATTAATCTCTGCTATGCTGGGCTTCTCGAGGGAGAATATTTAGGAACATCAATTGTTACTGAACTGTTAAAGCAAACCCTGTAAGGCAGTGGTTCACCCTTCATGAGAAGTGGACTTGACAGCATTAATTTATAACTAGATTTATACTGAAGTAACAAAATTTCCCCTTTTGCAATGAATTTGACATTTTGCTCCGTTCTGAAAAGAAACTGTGGCAGCCACTTTAAGCAAGAACTGTCAGGACTACTTTGATACTATAAGGCTGAACAGTGCTATCTAGATAGGAATAAACTGCTGACTATAGGTACATAGTAACTTGAGCCTTATATTTCTAATTTAGCATGGAGAAAGTGCCTTTCACATACTAATAGGATCAAAAATGGAAATGGCAGATAGGGATTTAAGCATTTTGGCTGTGATTTTTAGGTCAACTCAACTAGAAGCTTTTTGGGTTACTACCCTGTGGGAAATTAATGTCTGTAGTGTAATGTGTGTTTCTTAACAAATGAAGAGCTTGTGAAAATCAGATTGCGGTTGTTAAACACTTTGAATTAATTCTTGAGATCAAGTAACTAACAGAAATTAATTTACATGTGACTTAATGCTTATGCTGTAATGTTCTATGCTCTTATTTAAGGACATAATCATGGCTCAGGAAAGGGTAAACTGTTAATCTAACATGGGTAATTATTTAAATTGAATGGAGTTATGTTATGTATACAGGTAGAAGGTAGAGCTATTAGCAGTTTTAAATCCCAGAATCATCATGGCAGTGGGTGGATGTATTTGGTGTGTAGCAAAAATACAACAGAATTAGTTCTTCCTGTGCTTTTATGGGTTAACTGCAGTGGGTGAACTGCACCCCTCAGCCACTGTCTTACTCCCTCGGGCAGCATGAGGAGGAGAAGTGGAAGGGTGAAAGTGTGAAAACTTGGAGGCTGAGATGAGGACAGTTTAACAGGGAAGGCAAAAGCTGCACACACAAGCAAAGCACACAAAGGAGTTCATTCAGTAGTTCCCAGGCGTGGACAGGTGTTCAGCCATCCATCCATCTCCTGGCAAGCAGGGCTCCATCACACTTCATGGCTACTGTGGAGCAGTGCCATGAGTGCAGACATTCCCCCTTCCTTCTTCCTTCCCAGCTTGAACTGCTGAGCTCAGCATCATATGGCTGCATCCCTTTGGTCAGGTGGGGTCAGCTGTACCAACTGTGCCCCTTCCAAATTCTAGCTCACTCCCAGCTCCTCTAGTGGCACAGCAGTGTGAGGAGCAGAAAAGGCCTTGACAACTGTGCAAGCCCTGCTCAGCAATAGCTAAAGCATATCTTGCTGTGTTGATAACACTGATTTGGTCACAAATCCACAACACAGCACCATAAAAGCAAGTAGATCTTAAAAAATTTATTTCTGTCCCATCTAAAACCAGTACAAATTGAGTATCTGATATGTTTTTCTGAAGACGTGTAGGAGTACTTGCTGTAAGTGGTATTTGAACTAATTTACAAATACTGAACTTCTAAAACTATAGGTAGGTGTCCCCTGTAATGCTTTGTGTTTAGTTTTCTGCTTTAATATTTTTCAGAAAAACATAGCTATTTATTAAGACTCAAAATATAAGTGTAAAGCACAGCAAGTTGATGCATTTTTCTAACAAAACACAATTTTGTGCTAGTCTTACTACATCTCCCAAATCGTTTTCCCAGTTAATGTAAGAGATAGCTTCTGAAGCTGCTCATCATTTAGAGTTGGTATTATTTTTATGGATTTCTTTTTCCACATGAAGGCAAAGATTGTTTTCTGCACAGAAATAGCTGGTAATATGTTAAAATACACCTTAGTGATAAATATTGTTTAAACAGATAGATATATTTGTCAAGCAAAAGCAGCTTGGTTAATTTTCTCTTTTAGTATGACTTTTACATTTTACTTTCCTGCTCATTATTGTATTTTCCATGTTCTGAATACAGAGGTGAGTGCTGCTGTAAGATTGTTATGCAGTCTTCTTGAAGTAAACCACTCAGTCTGTTTGTGCACGTGGGCTACTAAAATCTTTGTCACCACCTGTAGCACCACCACCAAAGAAGTAACTCGTTTATGGTGAAAATACTTACCTTCTGCTCAGTGCCTGTCATGCTGTGGACCTGTGAGAGAGGTCAGGGATATACCAAGGATGAAACAATCCTGTGAAAAATCTAATGAATGCTCCCTGCCAGCTCTCACAGTATGTTAATCGATATTAGGAGAGAAACGGAGTCACTGATGCACGAAGGCACCTTTGGGGATGATCTGTTCCAACACCTCTGCTCAAATCAGGGTCAGGGATGGCATCTCTACACCCAGGGATGTGTGTAGTTGGATTTAAAATGTCTCTGAGGGTAGAGACTCCAGAGCCTCACTTGGCAGCCTGTCCAGGTGTTTGTCCAGATTTATGGCTTAAAAAAAGAACAAAGCTTTTTCTTGGGTTTCTTGAATTTCAGTTTGCACTTCTCTATTCCCTGGGCAGCACTAAGAGGAGTCTGGCTCTGTCTTTAGGACGCCCATTACCACCCTTGTATGTCAGATGCTCAAAGGCCTTTGATACTTGGAAGAGATGAGTCCAGTATTGCAGGATAGGGAGCCAAAAGGAATTCTAAACAGAGCTCCCTTGACACCCCCGTTGTGCTCCCAACTCATTTGCTGTGCCTGTGGGCTCTGCCCAGTCATTCTGCCTGCAAATGTGCTGTGCTGGGCAGAAATTGTAAAGTCAGAGGAACTGGGGCCATCCCCATACAGTCTCTTGTATTTCCCCATCCTACTTCATGGAGCAGATGTGCCAGAGAAAGGAGGTGGTTTACAGGGAGTTGCTGTGATATGCAGTGATGGCAGGTGGGAAGTAGAAGCATGAGAGCGTGGAGAGGCCACCGGAGCTCTAAGAAGTGTTTCTGGAAGAATTGGAAGAGGTGCTAAAACCTGATGTACTCTGCTTGCATGCTGAGGTCTTTTCCCTGCAGAAGGACAGAGGTCAGGGGAACATGGAAGTTACTGTTGGTGGAGACAGATTAGAGGGTTATCTAAGGTAGTGTGGCTGATCTCATGTCTGTATTTTATTACACTTGATTTTTAAATAAAGGAGGGGCCTTTATGCCATGAGTAATACTTAAGTGGAAAAATCTTACTATCCAGTATGGGTAAAAGAAAGTACTTCCTCAGAAAAAGAAGGTAAATGACTTTAATTGAATGTCTGCTATGCCCTAGAAGATTACGGTCATGTCTTTTATGTTGGGAGATGCCCTTAGCACAGGCAGTATTTTTGCAGTTATGGTATATATCTTCTTGGGTTAGCATATGCAAGTAATATATACAGTAGGAAAACTGAAATTTTTAGAGGACTTTTCTAAGGGAGATGGTTAATGGATGGCTAATTCACTGAACTTGAAAGTTTTGACTGCTGAATAGAAATCAGTATCTTGGGTTTATAATCCTGTAGGTCAGGTGATTCATAGGTAGTTTGAACTCCTTTTTTATGAAAATAAAACGGAAAATTTTTGCCCTGGCTTTATTCTTAGAGTGACTGATTTTGCCCTTTGTCCTTTCTTATGCACGTCATTTCATGCTGTGTGGGTCCCTCAAACAGTGTGACCATCAATGGTTCTGTAGTGTGAGTTTTGGAATGCTTTCCTATAAGCTGCCTATTGGTATTCTTTTGCTTATGTGAGAATAAACTCAGAATAAATACAGTAGTTTTTTCCACAGGCTACAGCAATTCAGGGTAGGGTGCTTCTTCCAGGCCTTTGATCCCTTTCATTGCTAAAAAGAAGGTAATGGGGTGAGAAATGGAAATTATATTGGGTCACTTGTTAGGTCATTTATATTTCAAGTCCTTCTTGTCTTGCCAGTGTGTTGCTGGAGACAATACTCCAGCAATAGATGAACCCTGGATTAAGGATTTGGCAGGGGATGGAAAACTAGCTGTGGACCCTGAAGTTTGCTGTTTAGAACAGGAGATTTTTCTGGTTTAAAGTCAAGTGCATGCTAGCCCATGAAAGAGTCAGGATCTGGCTTTGCGATTTGATATGTGGAAATCAGGTTTGGGAATGTTTATCTAGGTTCATTCACTTTGTAATGGAGTAGGCAACAGTATATCATTCAGGAAAGGAATGAGATGCTAAACCAAATTATGTTGCCCCTGAGATAATTTTCTGTATTCGTAGAATTCATTCACTAAAATGAATAAAATTAATTTAAATAATGTAGACCTGGTGAACAACTTAGTATCTTTCTTGTAAAATATGGAATTTCATAACTGGCTGTGTAGATGTTTTCGTGAACAAACTGCACACAACCCCCCAAACAACACAAACTTTCCAAAATTATTACACTTAAAATGTGTGTCTTGTATTTGAATTCTGGATGAAGTAACAAACATTCTGTGATTTTTTTTTTCTATGAGAGGCTTTTTGGACTTTGAAGAATATTAGTGTTGGATAGGTGTGAAAGATTTATATTTGCATTAACAGTCTGGATAGCTGTTATGATTTGGAGCTGATTGGCAATCAGAGGAACGTTGGTACTTGAGTGGTAGTTGTTAGCAATAGGTGGAGCAAATAATTGCATGACAGAAAATGCCTTGTTTGTTACCAAAGAAATCCTGAGGAAGGAAGTTAAGATGTTTAGTAACAGACTGCTTCAGGATCTTGAACATCTGCAACAGGATGGGGAGTTTTAATCAATTGAAAACTAATAGCAGGTTGTTTACTAAAGTCTATTTCTGTTGCTTAGACAGATATCTTGGATAAAAAGAACGGCTTCAGTTTTTCTTACTAAATTGTTTTTTATTCATATGTGTTTTAGGATACTCCCACATACCCACCCTGTTATGCCTGATGCTGTGGAACAGGCAGCACTGTAGCAAAACTCATGTCTCCTAAAAATGACTCCTACAAGATTTACTGAATAACTTTTTTTTTAGTTTATCTAAGGAAATGAGGTTAGTTTTGACTGCTCCAAAAATCAGAAGTCTCCTGTCATCTTTTTTTGGCATCTTTTAGTTGATTAAAGTAAAACCCAACAGTTTTGACTTAGTCACTCTAATCAAAATGATTAGATTGTAAGTGTTGGGAGTATATTTTGAAGAAACTATCCCAAAATAAGCATTGTGAAACTTATGTTATGTGAAGCAACATGAGTAAATGGTGGGAGGGAACACTTAGCTAAATCAAATTGTCTTTATAAATCTGTAGACTTGGCAGGCAGTTGTCCTGGAAGACTTTACTCTTTCTAAATTTGCCAGCTTTTGAAATCTGTCTCCTTACTGGAGTGAAGAAAGTGCAGTAGGGAAAATGAGAACCTGATCCAGGGAGAAGTGAGGAGGATAAAGGGCAGGACTTACTGGAGAGTGGGCTATGTTCCCATTAGAAAATGGGTGGGGTTCTGAAGTGCTGATAAGAAAGGAAGAGTTAAGCGTAAGAAAATTGTGGTTAAGAATGGGATGGAGTTCACTGCAGGTGCTGTGGAAAAGGAAGAGATGAAGCTTTGGGAAGGAAAACGTTCAGGAGAAATTTTTGGCTAGGAGATCTGAAAGTTAAGAAGATGGGAAGTAGTAGTTCAGTTAAACTGGAGAGATGGGAGAGGCTATCTACATTTTTGTAAACTGGGCAGGAATTGAGGGAGAAGCTGGGAACTAATGAGGTCAAGAGCTTACAGAACTGGTTGTCAAGAGAAATTTGTAATCCTTATGTTACCTGAAACTTTGAAATTCAGGAGTTAGTTTTATCTTCTATGAGTATTCCCTGTAGAGGACGTTGTTCAGAAGAAAATACAGCAACCTGTAATATAAGCATTGTTGGCACAAACCTGTCAAGCATTTCAGCTGAAAGAGGGAAGTAATGCAATTTTCCTGCTGAAAGTGTGGCAGTATGCACAATAGTTTAAGTATTTTCATTAGTCACATTTCAGCAGAGTTTTTCCTCCAGATGAGTATAAAAAGTTGTCATTTCTGTCTTTATTCTTTAAGGACATATGTGACATGGTGAAAACAATTTGATCTTGTTATCAAAGCTATATCTTTTCTTTTGAAATACTTTGCCTTCTCTCAGCCAGTAAAAAAAGGGAAAAGGAATATTTTTGCATCTTTATGAATAAAAATTTATGCCTGTAACTTCTGTTCATGTTGGCTCTGGTTAAAGTTAAATCACGAAGTTTTTCTGAGATGCCTAATTAATACGCCTTGTTCACACCTACACTGTTAAACTAATCATCACGGATACAGAGTCAAGACAGTTTTTTCCCTGTGTCTGAGAAAAGGTAACTTCTGCAAAACATTTGCTTTCCTCATAGCTCAGGATATCCTTTGTATTCCCCATTCCTAGTCTAGAGGAAGTGTGTGCAATCACTAAAGATTATGCAGAAAAAAAAATTAATAAAGGAACATAAGACACAGCCATGATGGGGCTTCAGATATTGCTTACTTCCAGGTACATGTTAAGGATGTGTTTGATTTTGTAAAATGCCTAACTCCAGTAAGTTAGTTCTCAATCTATCAAATTATGCATAGGTTAACTTGTTTTTGCACTGAATCACTTCTAAAGTTTACCAAAAAAAGTGGATTATTTTCTGTGATCTGATCACAGTTTGAAAATTTCTATGTCTTTTAAACAAACCCAAATCATCATCAGTGACAGAGAAGTATCTCTATAGACAAGCTGTCAAGCTATTCATACTGCTTTCCAGGTTCTAAGAACAGAAGGGATGCAGAAATAAAGTTAATTCCTCAAAACAGTAGTTTAGTAAGAAGATATGACCAACTCTAATAACAGAGTATTAATAATAAGTAAAATTAGGAAAGTAAAATGTCCTCCTAGCTTTACTGTGCCCAGCAACAAAATGAAAAATAAAATATTCCATGGGGAAGTAACCAACAAAGCTTATTTGTGCAAATGAAATTGTCAGAACAGACAGATTTAGAATGGGAGTTTGTGGATGTCAGATTCTTCATTGTCAGTGTTAGGGACTGATAAGATGAGACATTGAATCTCAGTGTGTTGGTGTCTTTGTGACATTTTTATTTCAAAGAGATACAGATAACATGAATAAAAATCTTGAACCTCAGTGAAAGGAATAGTCAGCCACTCAGCCATGGTTCATGAATCACAGTAGTTCTTTTTAATAACTTCAGTTGGGAAAGTGGATTCCAAACTGTTCTGTCTGGATGCTTGAAGTGGACTCAGCTGTCTACTGGAAGGACCTACAGGTGGAAGAGAATAGGTCTGAATCAGGGATGCTATGCTGACTAACAGAAGAAAGAAAAGCACTGTGGTTTTGCTCTCGGATAGCATTCACCCATCTATACAGTCTGCATAACAAAAGCAATTGTGGCATTATTAAATGGTATGAAGTGATACACTGATTTCTTGAGGCATATTTATTGCTGCTCAGTAGGAGGCCTGTAAGGTCTATTAACCAGAGGAGTTCAAAGATATCTCTTGTTGTTCAATATTTATTTTTAAAAAAATTCCGTGCAGCAGGGTGTCTTTTAAAAAGGTTTTAGGATGCTTTGTTGTCCCTCTAATATGCATTTCAGTTTGTTTAATGGAGCTCTCCATTTTGGAGCTAGCACATGAAACTGCCAGAACTACATTGTTTGTGAGCCTGGTTGTTGTAAAGAAAGAAAAGCCAATGTTCCTAATGGTAAATAAAAACTTTTTCATGATCAGGTACTTTGATCATTGCTGCATATTTTAATAGGTGGTGAACAAACTTATCACTGTTTCTTCTGCCTGTGTTGTGATGGCAAACATTATCTATTTTCCAAAAATAGACCAAACAGTGCAGAATCTGTCAAGGGCTTTGTTTAAGCCTAGAATTGTTTGGCAAATCAGAGAGATTTCAATTTGCATTCATTCTGCATATTTCAAAGGTAGAGAGAGAACATTTTTGCATAGGTGTATTGCAAGCTATTTTCATATTTAAGGTGAACAGAAAGGTTTAGCAGATCCTAACATGAATTAGGATTTTGTTTAAGACCTGGGTTCCATTTTGGTACTCTGTTGCTACATAAAGGTTTGCCCACTAGTGTTTCAAAAGTGAATTACTGCTAATAGGTTTTTATAGGGAATAGCCATACGTCGAATTTCAAACTATATGTATGCATCTGTGAATATTGCCTGAGAAACCATTTATTTTAGCTTTTTTTTTTGCTTAGACTCACTGTTGGAAATTATTTTCCTAATACTATTTCTGGACCAAAACCCAGGCTATTTGGTTTACTGTTGTTTTCTGTACTCGTGTTTTAGTAGAGTGCTGGTGGTAAAGTGGCAGTGCTGTGCCCAAGCATTGTGTCCTCTGTATGTTGAGTAAAAGAGATGTTGGGATCGCAGAGTAGAGGGGAACAGAGCATTTGCTTGTATGTGTGTGGATATCAAACAAGTGCCTGGCCTGTATGTGCCCACAGGTTTCAACAGGAAAAAAAGCTTGATAACTTTTTAGAACTGGAAAGGACCTTTGGATTCTCTGGTAGAGCTTTTGTATGCAACTTGTCATAAAAGGCTACCAGTTACCTCTGGGTCAAGGACAGCGAGTTCTGTTGGAGTAAGGATAAAAAAAAATATAAAGAGGTGGAATAAATATGACTTCACTTGCTAGGTTATTCCAAAGGTGTGAGATTTATAAAAATCCAGCAAAACAAACCAAACAACAGCCAATGGACCAAACCACCAAAAACAGACTGTGAAAAAACCAGACCTGATTGTTAAATTAATGGTAGCTGTGTTTTTACTTCCAGCCATTAGGCCTCAGATTGTCTTCTGTACCTAGACTTAAGTCCATCTTTATAGTAAGTGGTATTTTTCTGTCCATTAACGCTACTTGTAAATGATAAAGCTACCTCCTTGGTATTTTCTTCTTTTTATTTGAACAGATTGAGATCTTTACATATCTTACTTTACAAAATATTTTGAGTCTTTTTGTTGGTTTTATGATTTTTACTTGGCTGTATGAATTTTTGTAGGGAGGGTAGGTTAAGAAAAAGAGAAAAAACCCCTGTTTGATTCTAACAAAATAAGTGAAATATTTGTGAAAACTACTGGTACAGAAAGACAAAGATCACCCTCTCATTCCTGTCCCACTCTGTATGTACAGTCGATAGCTTCAGTAGCAATGAATATCTTAATTTTGCACCTCCCAAGAAGATTTTTCGCTGCAAGGTATATTGACTGCACCTGGATGTTAACTCATGCAAATCATATGACTATTTAGTCCCTCCTAAAGCATTTTTCTCAGTAAAGAGAATGGCTCTTTTTAAATTTGTGCAGAATTGATAATTTTCCGCTGCTGTTTCCTGTGAGGCTGATGCAACTATATTTGCAATGTATATATATATATAAGAAAATAAAGTGTAGGCAGTAACACACATTTCCTGTTATCGGTTGTGTTCATTGAAGCAGGAGTCCTGTTGTAGCTCAGTGGGATGACATAGGAAATTATTCCAGTGTATTATGGGAAATGATTTGCTTTGGGTTTTCTTTGTTGCTGATGTTATTAATGGTTTTCATTTGTCTGAGGGCTACCAATATATTTTATGGAAGGGCTGCTGATCATAACTGCTTGTCTGTCAGCCTCTAGGTGAGTATTCTTCATCTATCATCCACTTGCACTGAATTCCACAGACGCTGTGAAGGGGTATTTGTTTTTGTCAAAAGATGTGCTGTAGCATGGTGCAGAAAGATGTGAGCAGTACAAGTAATGTAATTTATTAGTCTAATTGAAACAGAGGAAAAAAATGAACAAGGTTTTGTCACAGATACACTTTTCAGGGCCAGTTCCTTACGTAATAAGTAATTATCTTGGAAGAAGTGTTGTGTCTAGGGAATATGTCTGTTTTTTATAGCTGTAAAACTGGTCTGGTAAAAGATACTGTTTCTTCTAGTAACCCTTGGTTTTCCTAGCTTTTTAGTCAATCATGCTTGCAGCAATTCTGCTAATGTAGTTTTTCAGCAGTGCATCTCTCTGCTTTTATGTGCTTTCAACCAACACAAGCAGAATGTAAGCTATCTATCATTCACATATTGAAAGGTCTGGAAAAGTAGTAATAGATCAGAAAAATTGAAAATATATATGTGGTTTATCAACTTTTTCCGTATAGCTGCTTTTTACGAAGGTGATGCTGTTGCTTATTTCCCACTGCAGCTATTCACTGCAAACTCCTATTTGTAGCTGTTTTCTGGATTTAAAAGAATAAAAGATGGCACATTTCTTAATTTGGCAGCTTTCATCATTTACGTTTGTAGGTGAACGCTGCCAAGCTCTGTTAGGGGGCTAACCTCACCAGGGGGACACTTGTGTCATTTCCACCCTCTTGTCATGTTTTCTCTACACTTGTTAACTCGAACTGTCAACCTGTAAAGTGCTCTCATCACATTTGCACATGAGGTGCTGCAGGAGGTGACATAAGCTAATAGAAGGAGTTCATGGTAACAGAAAATCTCATTTGTACCTCCTGGGAGTGATGAGCTCAGGGACTCGCACTTTGATTGCATTGTAATTAACAATGCTTTGTGTATCTTAGTGTGATAGCTGCAGAGACTGCTGCTGTCTCCCTAGTCCTGTCTCACAGGGTTGTTTCTCCTAAGAGATGTGGATAAGAAAGAGCAACCGAGAGGTACGTGATAAAACTGGACTGATTGCAAGTTTCTCTGCTAATCACAGGCCCATCACTCATGATTAAGAACTGAAAGTCAGTCTTCAGCCTTACGTCCTAGTTGTGAATGTGATGGCTGCAGAACTGTGTTTTGAAAGCATTTCTTTTATTTATCAATAGTAGAAAGGTTATGTAGATATCCACAGGAATAAATGCTAAGAAAAGAGAACAAAGAAAGAAAGTTACATGATAGTGCCATGTAAAAGGATGGCAAGATAAACTCCTGATGCTGAAAGTCCTGAAGATGAAGCTTTCTACACCTGATGTTGAGAACCTGTGGGCTGTTCAGTTTCCTTGTGCTGTTTCTGATTACCTCTTTAGAGAGAAAAGACATTATCAACTGCATTTCTTATTATGCTGGGTTGCCATTTCTTCCCTTTCCTTAGGAAAAAAAGGCTTGTGAAGGGCATAAGTAGAGCTGTCCCTGTTTGGTAGCTGCAGTAATCTGGAACTTGCTTTGCTTTGCCCTGGTAGCACATTGGTTTAGTTCTCTCTTTGTGAGTCCACAGGGGTCCCCCCCTTTTTAAGATGATAAATGTCTGTGTGAATGCACAAGCCTGTTTGCTGTCTCTTCAAGTCTGTATTGGCCCCACATATTTTCCGTGTGACTTGTAATATAACTAACCCAACTGGTTCTTCCATGCTGAAGGACTGCTCATGCTTTTAACTTCTTGCAGGGCTTCAGATATTCAGTATTTCCCTGTCTGCTTTTCACTGGTTTGTTCTCAAGGCTTGGTGAATCTGGCCTTGACCGAGTGTTTCACAGAATGGGTGTGAACAGCTTTATTCCTTCTGGGCCATCTTGCAGTTAGCAAGCAAAGTTGATTATATTTTGCCAAAATGCCCAACATTTCTCATTTATATACTGAAGATTACATCTCTGTTTTCTTACAGAGCAAGTATTTGAGCCTACAGCTGGAGGAAGAGCAACTTTAGCTAGCTCTTGAGGATGTTTTGTATTAACTCTAGTGTAATAAATAAATTACTTACCTTTTGCCTTATTCTGCTGCATCTCTCATCTCCCTACACTGTACATTTGTCCCCTGTAATCTTTATGACAAGTATCTGTAGTACCTATTTGTAAAACTTTTATTGGATGATTAATATCCCAGGTGGATTTCGTAGTCAGTGGAGAAGACGACTCCTCCAGGAGATAACATAACAGTGGATAATGTCAACTTCCTTTCTAAACCATGTGTAGATTTTCTCAGTGTTCTCCCTTGCTGACTGTTAAGAGGACCTCCACAGATAAACCTCATTGAGCTGGTTAATTTCTAAAGAGTTGGACTCAGTTTGGCTGCTTCTTTCTCTGTGCTAACAAACCTTGTGCTGTGTGGATCCAGCCCAGTGGTTACCCATTTCAGCTGATAGATTTGTTCTTTTGCCTCTCTATCATGTTGGGTTAGCTAGATGCTTAAACATCTGTAGGGGGTTTTGGTTATGTTTTGAACTTGATTTGATCTGAGCTAGTTGATACCATTTGGATTCCACTTGAGATTCTGTACACCATAGTTCCCATTTCATGAAGTGGGAATTGGTTTAATGTAGCTAAATAAATATCCTGTCACATTTTACAGTGGCCTTTTTCTTACACATACTGACTGATATTCCTATGTATAATAGATGTGAACCAGCTTTTCTTTTTATGCTGCCCTGCTTTGGATTTGTGTTTTCTTTGGAAATGTTTTCGGAACTGTTTTTATTTGTTGTTTTGTTTGTTTGTGTTGTTTTAATTTGTTAGGACATTTTGCATCCTACAGTCGTCTTAGCTTTGTTAAATGTTTAAGAAAAAACAAATCCAGAAATCCTGATACAAGGGTATCCGAGGGCATCACAAACAGTTGCAGTGGGTCAGTGAAAAGAATTTATTTGAGGTTTTCTTTTGATTTGCTGCCCTTGGAAGCCTTTTGTAAGGGGATTGACTCAGGGAGAGGAGACAAACTTACTAAGGAGTAGATTTCATCCAGGTATTCTTGTGTCCAACTGTAGGGTGTTACTCATTATTAACAGAAATGGTAGGAACATGATTTGGGTTAACCTTCAGCACGAATACTATAAGCCATGAAACAAACCACCAAGTTGCAGCAGTTTTTTTAAGAACAGCTTTCCTCCCTTAACTCAATGTTCCTTGAAGTCAGGAAGCCATATTCCTACCTGAAAATGCATTTGACTGTAATAATCTGAAAAGTCTGTGGTTACTACACATTTGCATACTGTTCATTCTGGCCTTGCCCGTGTCAGTCAATCTCAATCAGAGATAAATATTTCGTTGCAGGCTTGCGAGATGAAACAGAGACTGGCTTCTACAACTGTTGCTTTGAAACTCTTAGATTTGATTAGCATTTTTTTAATAACACTTCAAACTGCATGTCAAGGAGATTTAGTTCTTGGTGTTATCTGAAATAAGATTCTTACCACCTTGGGAAAAAATACATCCTCCCTCTTTAATTTCCTAGAGCATTGATGTATATAGAGTACATGACATTTTGTCTTATGATTGTATTTTTTATTAGGCTAGAAGAAATGTATTGGAGAGCTTCTAATAAAAATAAATTGAAATTTTGCATGAGAAAGGATACAGTGTAAATGGTTGGATATAGCCAAGATCATACCATTATTCTTCATGACATTAAAATATAAACTGCACTGTCAAAAAGTGGAAAATACCTGCAGTTTAGATTTCTTACTTTAGGATCCATTTAATCCTCTTTCTCAGTATGGCATTTTCATTTAAAGTCTGGGAAAAAAATAGTACAAATTTAGTCAAAGTCTTCTTTGTAATGAGATTATATTTTTATGATTTCTTACATGAATTGAAGTGATACTGTACCCTCTTATTTTATATCCTGGAATTGAAGACCTGAGAAATGAGTGAAGGAGCACACTAGATTTTGTGGTGAGCAAATAAACCTTTAATATCATCAACATGGAGCTGTCAGTCTCCAAACAAGTAGACTACTTTTTGCCTGAGAAAATAAAAACATGCTTTCAAAACAGTACTTCAAGTCCCTTTTTTCTTAACCCACTCTCTAGGAAAACATGGTCAGAAAAAACCAAAAAGTAACATTGCTCTCAAAAGCGCCTGTGGTAGTACAAGAATTTTCTTTTCTCATTTTTGCAAAAAGACTGAGAAATACTTGTTGTAGTAAATGCTCCTACTGCTGGAAAGAAAAAAACAAACTGAGATGAAAAATGCTTGCTGTGTCAGTGGCCCCTCACAGAAAGTTGAAAAAGCATGCAACAAAAATAGGAAAGAGATGACTGGGGCTCTAAACAGATGTTAAAATGTCCTAGTAAGGCAAAGCAAATTTTTTTCTCAATTTAGCCAATAAATTGAAGATAGAGGTGGAGGTAGAAACAAAGAATATGAAAAGAACAGATAGAGATAGCAGGTTAAGATTTTAAGAGCAGATACTACTCTTTCATTACCTGCTTCCCTCTGTTGATTGATGTATTACGGTAGTTTGGTTTGCTGCTCTCTTTGGGATTTATTTCTAAATGCATGCATATTATATAGCACTTCATCATCTACTTCAGTTCTCCTGCTTACTGATTCCAGGGTGAAATCTGCTTTAGGCTTGATGCACTACATTTCACTCATTACATTCCTAAGAAAGACAAATGGTTGTAGGCCTTTGCAAGTTGACAACTCATAAATAGGACCTTTAGGAATTAGAGACTTCTTCCTTCTGTCCTTCCTTGCAATGATACAAGAACTGTGTAAGAACAGTAGAAGAAGGATGAACAGTGCATTATCATGACAAATAATGAAAAATAAGTGTGCATTGATGGTTATTGTGCATAGCTGGCTCCCCCACTAATACTCAGAGCATTGTATGCAGTCACAGTTCACTGTCACGTGCAGACATTTGGCTCCTTAACACAAATACATATGTTATAAATAGGAAGCTTAACTTTGTGATAGAAAGTTGTAGCCTGGTCATTAAATTGTCCCATTTCTTTTTGGAAATCCTGCAGTCGCTGTGCCCTTGAATTCTTCCTATTCAGTCTTCTTGATTAGAACCTTCCATCATGGTTATTAATGGATATCATCAGTCATGTTTTTTTTCCTTCTCAGTTATTTTGTGTCCAGGACTGATGGAGAGCTCCATGTGTCTGATTTGTTTAACTTGAATACTGTTTATAGTCACAGCATTACCTTTGTCTCTGTACAATGCTTGTGGAATGCTTGGAATGCTGTATAAACTTTAAAATATTTGTAATTATTTCATCCAGATCTTTGGATAATGCAGGTTTGTTTACCATAATAGAGAGTATCTCCTGGTGGTTATACTCTGTCTAGATAAGGTGGAATATAGCATGATTGTCTTTTGTTTGTCTGAGATAAGACAGTGAAGGGATATAAAAGGGGTAGTAAAACCTGGACAGATTTTTTTGAGTTTTTCTTGGAGAAGAACTTTGATTTGTGGTGCCTGGGAGTGTAGGCTGTACAAAGATGAGAAGCTGGTAACTGTGAGGCTCTCTCACAGGCTCACTGCATAGCCTGAGCTAAGTTACCTTATTTTTTCCCCATCTGGAAAAAAAAAAATACAGTAGTCTTGCTAGCTGTGAAAATGCTGATGTAATGAGGGGTTATCTTCCCTAGAAGCATAAGGTGATAAAAGATATTTTACTGAAGGGTTTTGCTATCTCCTACTCTGTGCTTTTCAGTTTAGTGTCTGAATGTATGGCAGAGCTGAAGGGCTGTATGAGCCCTGGATTTTGCTGTAATGAATAGTGTCGGAAGCAGCTGCACATATGTGCATGACAAAGGAAAGATAGATTTATGCTTGTAATTCTGAGGTAGCTACTTAATATTATATTCTCCAGTTTATTATTGCTATAATTCTACTGGTGGTTTTGAGACTGGAAATAGACTTCAAAATGTTGATTTAACTAACAAGTTGCTATTATTTTGTTCAGAATTAATTTTCCATTCATTAAAAATGCTGTAGCTAATTTATAGGTATCAATCTGTTTTATGGGGCTATTGACATTTCAGCCTTGTGACATTTGTCAAGAGGAAAGTAATTTTTTTTCTTGTTAGCATTACAAGCAATAAAAAAGTATTACCCTTTTATGTCAGTAAAGCATTCATTTCAAGAATTACTATTCTCATGGGAGAAGGAGATACTTTGATGACTTGCTTAAGGAAAATCTTAACTTCCCTGATTAAGGAAATCTGTGTGTCCTTCCTGTTGCACTTAAAAATCAAGTAGCTGTCTCCTCAGCCAACCTTGTTCTCCTGGTTTTTACTGTAGTGCAAAGCTCTGTTAACTTCCCTGGCTTTATTGCGTTTATATTACTAGAGGAAAAAAATGAGGTTTGTGGTACTTTGACTGGCCAAGCGCATCCAATCTTAGGTTGAAAATGAAAACTGTGACTCCAGTTAGCCTGCAGGCATGGCTGAGCTGTTACAATGAACCTAAGCTGTTTATCTGGAGCAAAAAATTACACGTATGTAGAACACATTTGATAAGAGAGACCTGTAAGGGAAATAGAGCAAAATATTGTGAAGATGAACTAATAATCTGTTTGTTGGGCAATTAGAGACTTTCACACTTGCAACAGAGGTGCCCTTTGTGAGGGCACCAGTGTTTTGGTTTTTAGAACTGCCTCCTATTAGGTTTTGCATTTCTTTTTCTCTATATAAATATAATGCTAAAATTTGCCATTAATTCTACAAGTGCTATATAGAAGCACATCGTGGTCCTCCTTAGCCTATACAACAATTTGGATGCAAAAAACCTCAGCATAAAAATGAATATTCTGTTTTGAGAAGAAGAACTGGGCCTTGCTAGAATGCTGTCTCCTGAGAAAAAATTTGAAGGATACATTTGAAACCTACTGCATTTTCAACTTAAGGTATGTTTTGATTGTAGTTCGCTGGGACACCAGGAACTGTGATGTTCAGTGGAATCACTGGGAATATTCAGTCAGAGTTGGTTCAAGTATGAGTTTTGCTTTTCTGGATACCTTGGAGCGTTACTTGGTCTATATGTCAAGTAGGAATAGGAAAGCAGCTATCCACAGTAGAGGGCTAAAACTGTTTTGCTTTATTAATACAACTAAAAACCATATAGCCCCCCACTCTCACTTTTGAACTTTTTAGTAGCCCCTGTGCAAAATGCTGAGTTTAGGCTGACTTGATTCTGTAGGCTCCAGGTGGCAGAGTGATTTTATCCAGACTGTTGGATAAAACTGTTTCCCCTTCTGAATTGTGGTCAGTAGTGATCCTGTTGCAAGCAGTACTTCAGGGGCAAGTATGGGTGGTGGGTTTTGCTTTTTCCATTTGGAATACTGTATTTCATTTGTTTGTTTTGGTGATTTTACCTGTGGACATAAAATAATGGCTTCTAAATAGTACTATAAGGACAGATAGGCAGAAGGGAGCATTTATATTTCTCTTTGCTGTGTACAGATAGCCGTGGGTTGGTTTTCTTGACTTTTATGTATTTATTTATAAAAGGAAAGTGCATGAAATGTTAAAACAGAAGAAAAAAAAAATCCCTTGAAATTTTCCGTGGAGGAATGGGGAATAATCTGATGTTAATTCTGTGCATTCACTGAGATGTGCACTTTTATATGGTTTTACTTGCTGTTGTGTGTTCATATGTTATTTTTATCAATATGGTTGCCCATACTAATACATTTTAGGAGTGTGAGTGTCCATGCAAGAGCTGCAACAGGCAGTGATTTAAAGGTTTACTTAATGCTTTAATACAACCCTTGATCAAGTTAACAAAATTCTGTATCACCAGGGGAGCAATCTTCCCTGGCTGGGCTCTGCTCTAATCTTAAAGATCAGCACAGCCTGCAGAACTGTGGATGAGAAACCTGAGTTTGGATTTGCAGTGCTGAGAGTACATTATACAGTGAGGTAGCTGGTCTCTCACTCACCAGTACGATAATAAAACACACTTTTATAGATTAAGAGATACTGATGCTGAGCTCCATATAGCCTGCCACGGGTGAATAAAGTGCTACAAAAATATTGCTGCTTCAGGCTCAAAGCATGAAATAATGTTTTTTAGGACACAATTTTTCAGTTATATTAAACTTTGCCCAGCAGAAAAAAACACATTGCTGGTGGGCAGTCTGAGCCATTGGAGGTTGTATGTCCTGAGTTGATATTCAGGAGAAGAGTCTGAAAAGCCAGGCCCAACCCTGTGCTTATTGCATCAGAGGAAGAGAAGAGTGAAAATAAGCTCCTCTGCTGATAAGTCCTCCCACACCCACTACAATTTCCTTTTGTATTGAAATGTATATGAGTTTTTAGATACTAATTTATGTTCATTAGTGGCAGCATTCTTCCAGAACTAACAATAAACTGGTTTGGTGTGTTATGCTAACTTGGGAAGAACTATCTCTGACTATGAAAGGCACGGGCAAGTTACTACTGACCAGATAAAAGGGTTTAAAATGGAAATAGTTAAAATTTGGCTTTCTCTAGTGTCACTCATGTTACAGTCATGATAGAGATTCATAGGTGGCAGCCCAGAAATACCCAGCAGAAGGCAAATAATTGGCCACCTTTCCAGATGCTTTTTCCTTATGCATCTGGAACTCATCTTTATCATCCCCTTAATACCTTCATTTTAACTTAAGTGTACTCTAGCACCTCTGGTTGTTGTTGCCTTTGTCTCTTGATGAGGTTTCTCTTGATATTCATTTGATTTGCATTAAGGAGGGATGAGGAATTGTATTAGGAAATGGTTTCTGATGGTAAGGGTGGTAAAAAAACCAGATAGTCTGACTAAGGGTGTTGTGGAATCTACGTCACTGTGAATCTTTTAAAGAACATTTTGGATAAGCAGTGCATAGAAAGTGCTATTAGATCACCATTAACTGAAAATATTTTTTCTCTTTGGTCTGTTACGTTACTGGACCCGTACCTTGTGTCTGAGAGGGGTTCTGGAGTGTGTGAAGTTAATAGTTCTGTATTGGCTAACGTGTGCATATATGTGTGTATAATAACATGAATTTGTCATGAGTTCAAATGTCCAGAAACTCATAGGATGTGTTCCTTTGCATCACAGTCGCTCAGAAAAACTACATTATGAATGTCTTGAAGGCTTTTTTACTTTGACAACCAGTGTATTTCTATAAGCATTCCTACAGTGACATTTTGCAAAATTCCCTCAGTTACATATTCCAAGGTATACTAGCACATCAGCAAGCTGCTGGAAAGCTAACTGCCAGTTTTGTCCACCAAACTGATATAATTCTACTCTCTTTTCCCGGGGCAAAGTTTTCTGTTCTGAGTCTTCAGATGTTTGAAGTATTTCAAGGATCGGTCATCTTAAATTCCCCTTATTTCTTGTGCCTTTAGTCCTTCCTGTTGGCTACTGCAGACCTTGAGACAAGCAGTAATAGCAAACACTTAGTAGAGTGACTTTGATGCAATCTGAAACTGAAACTGTGTATGAAAATATTCCTATATAGTTTTATTAATGAGGGAAAAAGGTGATAACTTGTCCTGTGTTCAGAAATAGGATTGACATTATTTCTCTTCCCCAAAAACATTGGGCAAATCTTTTCAGGGAAGACCCCCCCCAAAAAAAAAAAAAAAAAAAAATTGCTGTGTAAGGTCATTCTCTTTACGTTGCAGAATTGTCCGAAACTCCTGCAGCAATTAATTTATCATGTAACTTATGTTTTCCGTAGTTAAAAGGATGTCGTAGTATTCACGGAATGTATTAACTGTATTTTAGAAGAAAAATATTCAATATTTTAAGATGGAAGATAGCTCTGCTAAGGGTGTCCCATCATTTTCCCCATTTACCACTTCATTTTCTATTCCCTTTCTCTTTCTACCCTTGATTAAATACTCTGCTATGGTGCTCATGAGAATAATTGGGATGAGCAGAAGAATTACTAACAGGAAAAAATTGCAGCCTCCAGCAAGTACTTTTTCTTATTAGTCAATGTGCCACCTTATAAGAATGTGATTAATTTCAGATCAGAACTTCACTTTAATGATGTGCTGATGTAATACTGTATGTAGGTCATTTGGTCTCTCAGCCCCCAAAAATCTGCTGGGCATCGAGGTAGTCCTTGTCTTATTTTTATATCTGTGATGGCCACTGATTAAAGAATAGCTTTTTATACTTATTCTGTGTCTTCACTGGAGGATTTATCTTGGTCTGAAGCCTAACACTACAGAATTAGTAGTAATACAGTAGTTGGAGGTTTTACTTTATTCAAGTAAAAAATTGCTGGTAGGACCATTTTGATAGAACTGTACTCATGTGGGGAATTGGCTGTAACACAGGAATGGAGACTGCATTTCTTTTTTGACTGTGTGATGTCAGTAGGGCATTTGAGAAATGCAGTTTCTGCCTAACTGTTGTTAATTGTAGTCCATATCCTGAATTATCTTGGATCCTGAGACAAAAAATGCAAGAAGAGCAAAACATTGATAAGCTTGCTAAGCTTGGCTTTGGTCAGAACTGTTGATGATGTTGGTAGCAGGATTGGATGGTAACAAAATCAGCTGAGTCAAAACCAGAACTGTTGTCGATTATTCCATATGGTCAGATTATACTTGTGGAAATTGTAAGGCAGCTGTGTCTTTCTACAACAACCTTGGACACTGCTAAAAAAGGCAAAAATTCTGATTCCTAATAATGTGGCATTGGTTTGTGTTCATGCAAGATGTGCCTAGTATTTCTATGATTTCTCCTATAATTGTATCAGACTGTCACGAACTTGGGGAAAGAAAGGCTGAATGTCCAGCTAAAGTGAAATGGAGGTAGGAGGATTCAGAATTTTTTTGGTTTTAAAATAAATTATATTTCACTGAATTTACATACTTATAGCTTCTGGGACTTTATTAGAAACATTCATTAGTGCTTCTTTCACAAAAAAATCCACTTTGCTAGGCTTTTTTTTTTTTTTTTTTTTTTTTTTTTTTTCCAAAGAGTGAGAAGAGCATTTTGGCATGCACAGCAAAACTATTAAACAGAACTCCCATTCCATGTGAACCCATGTGAAGCCAGGGAACAGACTTCCCTAAAACAGTAAGTAAAGGGCCCATGTAAAACATCTAGGAGAGGCAGTGATGTTAAGATGCTCAGTTACAGACTTGCTTCAGAATAATGGCACTCATGCCCAGCTGTTAGTCACACATTTCTGCCCACTTGCTCCTTTAAAGGTAGAAATGTTTTTCACTGAAGACTGCACTGTTGGGGAAGTAATTTCATTTGTAAGTGAATAAATTCAAAAGTGATGTTTCTTGGTCTTCTTCCTGGCTCCTATTGGTCAACGTGCTGTTCCAGTCCACAAGCCCTTCCTAAGATTTGATTTGCTCTGCATTTTAAGCTGGTAGAATGTAACCATTTGTTCTGAGAACAACTTCTGTGTAAAAGGAGTATGAGATAAGTTGAAAATGTTCTTGGGATGGTGTTTGATTGATTTGCAAGTCTGTGGGATGGAAGGACAGTGCGAGGGACACTGCATGTAAACTCACTTTTTGCTTTCTTGTCTTTGCCAACCAGCTGATTCCAGGAGGTATCACCTTTGGATAAATTTGCAGAGCACCTGCTATGCTGTGATGTGAGCTCTGAAATATACATGTGGACAGACCTCATGTTACTTAGATTTCACATAGAGAGTTCTGCTGCTCATTAGAGTTTACTGTTCAGAGACTGAAATTAAGCATCAAAATTGATCACATAAACCAATCTTTATTTGCTAAATTTTATTCTTAAAATTTAGTAGTAGTAATGACTGCGTTATCTGTCAGCATAAAACATAATCCTCTGGTATTGTATCAGCAGATGAAAATGACTTGGAAATTTTTCTTCAGCAGTACTAAAATAAGAAATTGTGGTGTCATAAAGTAATTTCATAACTCATAAATTTGGAGTCTGACTCCGAAGAGGAGATTGTTTTTTCACAATCATAGAAAAATATTCAGTGCATGAAAGAGCCACTGAATGGAGAAGATACTTTGGTTGCTGATTAGAATGTTGTGTGAATTAACCTCTCCTTCTGTACCATGTCCTCAGGGAAATAGTTACAATTTGTATTTATAATTGCTGTTGGTTGACTCCAGCCATGAGCTGGGAACCAAGAACATTCACCAAGTACCTAACTAGAAGTCAAGCTTTTACAGGCTTTACACATAAGTAGAAAAGGAAGGACTTCTCTTAAATGTGAACACAAGATGTGACTGATGATGAAAAGAGAAGGCTAATGTAAGGAGTCTGGTGAGTGAAAGAATAGGATGAAATTTGACATGCAGAAGATTACAAGTTCTTGGAGATCACTGAAAGTAGATCATTATACTCTAAATTTACTACCTTTTTTGGTAAGAAATCCCATTTAATTTGCCCTAATAAATTCCAGAAAAGTTGCAGGGTTTCTACAAATGGGAACCTCTGCTGTTTCGTGTATTTAATGTGAGAGTTGTCTGAGAAATAAACTCTAGTTTTATTACCTTATCACTACTAGAGTATGATCACATGCCAGAAACAACAATATAACATCAAGTGATGACCACTGATGAAGGAATACTGTCCTTCAGGTCGGAAGGGACTTTGAGGTCTCTAGTGTCCCTGCTCCCAGCATGGCCAGGTATGAGATCAGACCATGTTGTTCTAGGCTTGATCCAGTGGGTCTTGAAAGTCTCCAAGCCTGGAGACCATACAGCCTGAAGGAGGTGTTTCAGTACATGTCTGTCTTCCTATGGAATGAGTCTCTCCACATGTCAGTGTATGTCTCTCTTATCTCTTGTCCTCTGGGCCATGCACTACTGTGAAAAGTCTAAATCTCTCTTCTCCATGACCTTCTCAACACTAATGATGGGCTGCTTTTAGCTGAATTTGTATCACATTGTGTTAAGGGCTGTATTATCAGCTAAAGCAGCAAAGATTATTAGTTATACTACAGAGATTAAATTAATAGCTCTTTTCTGAGTGCATAGGCAATCTATGAATAGATTTATCTTGATATGGAATTTCACTACCACCCAGTATTCAAAAAGAAATGCAATCTTCAGCAGCTTTTCTTTTTGCCTGCTGCTGACTTAGAGTACAGTAAGAATGCGTATGTCAGAGGCTGTTACTTTCTCTGGCCTGAGTAGAGGCAGTTTCAGATCTAGAAAGATAAACCTAAAAACGTAGTTTTTCTTTGCTTTGTGCTTGGGTTGAAAGCATCAGCTATTCCTGTATATCACATGAAACAGAAAACAGTGTTCACTACCCTCAATAGTTATTTTTATTGACAGTGGAACAGAGAAATTTAGAATATCTACATGGTGTAATGCATTACCTGTGGTGTAATTTTTATGGATACAGAAAGTTGGTATGTTTATTGTACGAGGGCTTTTTTATACCAGTAAGAGAAAATGACAAGTTGTCACTGAAGAAATTGCACTGTATTTCGTAGTTATCTTCAAATCACCAGGAATGGGCCATAGTTCTATAACAAGATTATGCTCAGTTTAAAAACTCCCATGAAGAAATAAGGAGTGAGACTGATGATTGTCAATCACAGGTTGAGTTCTTTATTTTTTTTTTTAAGGGGAACTTTCTTCCAGGGATTTAAAAAAAAACCCCTTTCAACGTAACTTTTCTTCAATTCACTTTTTAGAAACTTGTGTTTTTTGCAGTGCAATTTTGAAGTATAAAGTTCATATACATCAAGGACAAAAGGCAGTAAGTACCATATCATCCTGGTCTTAGTTTAAAAGGAAAGCATGTATGTGTTTGGTTGGAATACAAGTGTAACAGAGAACTTGGAACTTCTGCACCCAGAGTTAATTTTAACAGGATGCCAGCAAGCTATCAGGTCTTCCACTGATAACAGCAAAAGCATGTTGTACTTCTTACATTCTGGGTAGCATTAATATTTAAATGTATAAACCTTTCCATTATACTCTAAATTTACTATACAGAACTCTGATGCAAAAAGTGAAGGCAATTATTCTGTGGTGCCAGTAGCCCATTTGTCTCTTTCATAGATCCATGAAGTTTTCTGTTGATTGTTGTGCTTAGAAATTAATTTTTGATTACCTGATTTTCTCGGCACAAACAGACTGCCAACTGAAACTCAAAGTCAATCTTTTGGGAAATGTGTCTGCTTTCTGCAGATCCAGTGCATTTTACTCAGGAGCTAACTTTTGTGCTCAGCCACTTGGTGGCACTAGGCTTCTTTAGAATGATGGACACGGCTGTAAGATGTGCCTGGCTTCGGAGTAGAAGGCTCCTCGATTTCTTGTGTAGTATGATAGCTAAGCCTTTTGATTAAAACATGGTTTATGTTTTCCTTATTTTATACAAATAGCTGTCAGATAATATTTGGAGAGCATTTAGGAGCAGCTTGCCACTCTGCAGTGTAGAAAACCGTCTTGAGGCTTTGGGAAGAGAGCAAGCAGGGTTCTTTTGATTTCTCGGCAGGTGAGGCCCGTGGCAAAGAAGCCTCTTTGAGCTTTTTATTTCTGATGATGCCACTGTCATAACCAGGGAGCTGTAACCCTACAGTGCTGAGAAACTGGCAGTGCCTTGTCCTTGGAGTTGGGAAGGATATGGGATCTCTCGGGAGTAAAGAATCCTGAAGGATAAAATAGCATGGCAAGTGAAATCCTTATGCTGGAGCTCAGCAAGGTCATCTGCCAAGATTCAGCTTTAGAGTTCTGTGGTGTTGCCTAAGGGGAAGAGATGCCTAAAGGCATTGGGCAGCTGGCAAGCTGAGGAGTTCTCTTATGATGTGGAGGAATGCTTTGAGTGAGGTGATGGACAGGCCAGCTCAGCATGCTTTTACTCTGCCTCTGTAAGCATCAACTGGCTGTAAAACAAACCTGCAGCTTTTTGAGTAGCAGAGTGAGAGTATCTAATTGTTCAGAGCTGTTGCTTAGTAGCAATGCAGGTACTGCATGGAGGGGAAAATAAAATCCTACTGTATTGAGGCATAACAGAGTTTAGACTTGGTTTCCTTTTTACGATACATCGTCTCAAGACTTTCAGAAAAGAATGATTTAGTAATAGACACTGTACCCAAATGAAAAAGCTAAATTTCATGCAGTATAACATAATGGAAAAAAGATACTATGTGAATTTTCTTTGTTTATTATTGCACTAAATCATTTTTTTTTTTTTTTTTTTTTTTTTAGTATATAAGCACCGCATAGAGATACTCATTAAAAGACACCTTTGCATTGATGCTGCAACTGAAGGAAACCATTTTGGCTGAGGCAGTTACAGCTCTGGGTTTTCCACCTGGCTTTTGCTCATAGCAGATGCAGTGCTTCAATCTTACTCTTACAAATATCTGCTGCAGCTCAGCTTCTGCATTTTGCCTTTGAGACTGTCACTTTCCAATTTAGTGAATGTTGGTAAAAAGGTTCAAAATTTCCCAGGGAAAGGACAAAAATATGTTGTGCTTAGACGATGGGACGGCATCAACCTTGTTCTTGAGGAAAGTAGGCTAATAAGCTGTTGTTTGTAAAAGTTCATGTACTCTTCCACTGCAGAGCTGGGAATAATAGTGCTGCACAGTACTGAACTCCAGAACAATCTTTGCATGTGCTGGGTTTTTCACAATGATTGTGTTTGCTTTCTGACTCCAGTAAGTGGAAAGAAAAAAAAACAACCTAATTTTTGCTTAATCTAGTCTATACATACAGAATTAAGGCTGCAGAAAGGATGGGCTTTAATGTTAATGATCAGATTCTTCTGCTCAGCACATTTGGTCGTATCTAGTCTTTATGCCTGATTAAGGAACCTCTTTATGTCTGTACTTTTACACTAAAAGCAACTGCAACTACGAGAAGGAGATTACATGCAGAAAAGCATCTTAAAAATAGGAACATGTCACTGTTTTGGAAGTATGAAGATATCTGCTAATCCTTGTAAAAAGTGGTATTGGAACCTCTTGACTGAAGTGAGGTTAGAACCTGGTTGAGAATAAGTAGTTTGTTGTTTTAACATCACTAATAGTGCAAGTACTCCAGAGTAAGATATTCAAAAGTACAGTATGAGTACTTGCTCAGTCTTGTGAACATTTCAAAATAATATCAGTCTGCCAGCTCTAAGACATTAAATACTTGCTGTTGAATACTTAGCTTATTCTGTAAGTCCTCACTATATAGATGTAGAAGACTGGTCTCACTTAAGAGACTAAGTTCTTTTTAGTATAAATTTGAAAATTGTTATAAGCTGAATAAGATTTTGTGGCATGTATTCTCTAAATGAGCTAATTATGATGGACCTACTGAAGCTTAGTCCATGACGATTCATCTCATTCATGTTATGGGATAAAAACCAGACTTCAGCGCTGAGCAAGTCTGGGTTTTTGTGGTGTTGCCTGCTTAGAGTGGGAATGAAACAGAAACAGTTAGTTATCTGAACCTATAAATGCCACTATCCCATTCAAATCAGAAGACACTGTTTCACTTAATTTTGAAAGAAAATTATAACTTACCCTGTAATCCTCTTAAAATCTAAACTGTTGACTACCAAGAGGCTACCATTTTTTAGGCTTCTTAACAATTTGCCCTGAGCACCTGGCTGTTAACAAATAATGAGAGCATTGATTCCATGAAAGGAAAAAAGTCCCAAACTGGAGCACATTAGACTATTAAATTAAAAATTTATTCCAATTAGTACTGGGGGACTGCTTTCTACCCTAACAAATTAGGCAGCTGTGAATTAATGGCAAGTGAAAATCATTATAATGACAGTCTTTTTTGGTTAAGATTTGAGAAAGTTTCTGACAGTGTCACCATGACCTCAAAGAGTTTAAATTGCTCTATAGACTGAAGATGCATAAATGCTGATTAGTGAAAAAGGTCTTTGGAGTTTGACTTCCTAGCAGAGCTGAGCCTTTCTAGGCTGTCTGAGGTCTAACTCATAAGTGTAATAAGCCACCCATCTCCATTTGTTCAAATGCTAGGCTTCTCACATCCTCAGGATGAGGAATTCTGTGACTTCATTTATGGTATTTAATGGCAAACCAGAGAGCCTTTAACAACCAAGTTGCTGATTCATTGACTGTATTTTTTCACTTATAGTCCTTCTAAGCCAAAAATGTGCTATTTCCTTGCTATTCTATATTTATATGTACATTATTTCTATTAAACTTATGGGAAGAATGGGAGCAGTCAAAGAAACACAACAGATACCTTTTAAAAGCAAAACCACACAGTGAACAGAAAGAAATGGAAACAGAATTGGGGGTAAAAGACCTGTAAGCAGAGTGAAAACCAAGCTTTATGCTTTACTTTGTGATAAATCCTATACCTAATGTTTTAGAATTGTGTGTTCTTCTGATCCAGTCTCTACAATACTTGTATGACATTTGGGCTCCATATGCATGTATGTATAACATACCTTTTATGTAACATTATTATTTGAACTTCACTGGTTGGAATGCGTCACCAACTACGTTTTCTCAATCTGATAAGCCTGACATCAGTCTGATTTTTAAGCTGCTATTTTGACTCAAATTACTGAAGAATTGGATGTCCTGCGAGCAAGTAAGAGTGTGTGAGGCAATTAACATTGCTAGGGGTTATGTTGTACTTAAATGAACTGTGAGTTCATTGCCTTACAAAGGGAATCATCTTCAGCCTCTTCTTTAGGCTCTGAAGCAGTGATAAAACTAGCTCTGTTGTTGAGGTAGGCTGGACAGACAGGGGTGCCCAAAAGCTTTAAGCTAGCCTAATACCTTCCCTGGTCTTAGTTCAAGGTGTGTTATACCTCTCCAAGAGTGTTGTGTTCTCAGGCCTTTCCACTTTGCTCTGGCAAGGAGAACACCCTCTTAACAGCACACTGACTTCATCAACAGATAACTTTGTTTGGGGAGGTGAATGCTATGACACAGCCAGATTCTGTTGGTTGTCCCTAGTTGTGATTGGCAAGGTGAGTGGCAGCTTTGGTGCAGTTTTGGTCATCTCTGAATTTGGACGTAACAGCCAGGTGAACTCTGATACCCACATATAGTGTTCTGTTGTTAAGCTGGGATACCTGGCATGCTGAATTTTTCTGTGCAGGTGATGCACCTGTGTAAATCATGGGAAAGAATTGGACACTGTTTCATAGATATTGATGCTGTTCTTTCATTCTGTGGTCTAGAGCCAAATATTTGTTAGAAGACGATGCAGATGTAGATCCTGAAAGAGATGGGTGTCTTAAGCATCAAATAGTTTTTAAAGTACAGGGGAGAAGTAACAAAGCCAGTCAAATGGCAGCATTGCAGGATTTCCTGCAAGTGGTTGTGGTTTCTGTCGCTGTGATTTCGATAACTCTCCAAGATGGGATGTTGCATTTTTTATTGCTGCTGTTAGTCAAAGCTTGTAACAATTTGCCTTGCTTCAAGTTCCCAATTCACTGCCCACTCAACTGTGATAATAATAATAATAAAAAAATCTTTCTTCTGGACCAGTAATTGACATTACATGTTTTGTTCCAATAAAAAAAAAAAATCTAAACAGAAACCAAACCAAAAAAAGTGGAGAGAAGTATGCAGTAGTGGAAAAATGCCATTTGAGCAGAAGAATTTCGCAAACAATGCTCTCAACCCCTGTTTACTAGAGCAGCTGTAGGCTAAAGTTGCCATAGAAACAGAAAGAATTCAAATAATATTAGCCACAGCATATCTAGTATGTATTGCATTAATGACACTATACCAAAGGGTCACTTGTGGTTTCATTTCCAAGGCTCATTTTTCAGTGATTTATCACCAATATTAGAGGCTAGAATTTAAAATTAGAAATGGAAGGTTCAGCCTTAATTGGCTTATAATAATATTGGGAAGGAAAAAATATTTATTTAATCATATGTCTAGAAGAGTTTTGACTTTTTGATATGCAGAAAGATCTTAGTCTTTTTCTTAGAAACAAAATCATGCTCAAGCCAGAAAACAGATTATCCTCACTTGGTGTCCAAAAGTGCTGACTCCAACAGTATAGCTGATATAACTGGAACTGGAACATTCTTTTATTTGCAAGAAAAATCAATCAGTTCTTGAGCTTGGTATGTACATGTTTGGGGAAAGGAGTTTGAATTCAGCTGTGTCTGCCAGATGACTGTGGCTGGTGCTGGCTTGTGGTAGTGGGTGAATTATTCTGATGTAGTTTGTCAGAACAAGGATATTGTTTAGATAAGAGTTTGACACAGGACTGGTAGGGGTTTGTCATGACTATAAATACTGAGGTTCTCCCTCTTTCATCCCCTGATATTAAATTTTTCTCTTTTTGGCACTCAGGTTCTCCTTAGTTCTATGGTTATATTCTATTTTCTTCCCCTCTCTGTACCACTGGCTGAGAAAAGGCAAAAATAGAATCAAAGATTGCTTTTGTGTTATAAAGCAAAATTTGACCCTTTAAATATTGGCTGAAGCACTGACTAGGGTGCTTTCAGGACACAGACGAAGTTTCAAGTGACAGAAGGTTTAGTTTTAAGTTATGTTTGAGTGGTTTTAGAAAAAAATAACTGACCAATCAGTGTGTTGAATAACATGTTGGACACTGTTTAGATATACTCACATCTCTAAGGTATATACAAATAAGCTTCACAGAGTGGTCTAAATTGTATCCTATATAAATGCAGGATAAAGATGCTCAAGGAGCTTTTTATGTGTTTGGCAGAAAAATCTGGCAAGAGTGTAGAAAAATTACCCAAAGCTGTGTGTTGATAGTGACTGCACTAGAATACTTGCATAACACTTTGCCTATTACAAAAGCTGTAAAAACATTAACTAATCCACAGAGCAGATTCCATGTTGCAGATGTATCCCTCTGCTGGGAGGAAAGCATATGTGTGTGTGAGTGAGGAGGAAAAAAAAAATTATTAAAGGAGGCTTTATTTGGTCCCTTTAAGCTTTATTGCCTTTTTTTTTACTGTATTTTCATACTTTAAGTGGTTTTTCTTCCCCTAGGATTCTGTTAATGAAATTGCAGATTGATGTATGAAAAATGTATACAGCTTTTTGAACACAGAAAATCTCATTGTCTTGATTCTGTTTTCAACCAAAGTGAATCTCAACACTCTACAATTATTTGAAAGAGCAGTGACCATTCAGCAGTGCACCTCTCTGAGATTTTTTTTTCCTTTTTTTTCACAGATACAGTTCTCAGGCTTTCTGCTGCATGGAAACTTTGGCACACTTTCAGTGTGGCTTTTATTTTAAAATAATTGACAAATAGTGAATTCAGGGTTAGGTGACTGCTGTCTTTTATCAGGTCTGTCAAGAGCTGATACTTATCTAGGGTTGACTTGAACATGGATTTAGAATGCTATGATAGATGCTTAAATTTGCTTAAAATTGTATAAAACTACAGCTTAAATGCTGAGGCCACCTGTTGCATCCCAGCTGTCTTCAGAGCTGTGTATCTGTGCTGTGTTGCAAGTGGGTGTGTGCACATACCTGTATATGTGTATGACTTAGAGATGGCTGCTGAGCTAAAGATGGGATTGTTTAGGAGATGAGGAACAAGGTCAGGCTTGCTGGGATGGTCCTTGCCATTGCCCTCACCGGATCTGTGGAGGCCAGGCTCTGCTCTCTCAAGTGTTGGAAACTGGATCCAAAGTGTGCTGCTTCTTCCTTCCTCATCTTTGTGCACTCGTCCTTGATGGCTTTGTCCTTATCAGGGTCCACCCCAAAAGGAAAGGGGGGGGACTTTATCCACCTCTCCTATAGGTCATCTAATTTTTGGAATGAGGTTCTGAGAACGAGTTGTCTCTCTCCTGCCTGTCACATCACCTTTGTTATCATCTTTCTGAGTTTTTTTGTGTTTTGCTACACATGGTTTGTGCAAATATGTCACTATTCTCTATTTGAGTCTTTGGAACTATTCACAGTAGTGTGTTATTCATATTCCTATGCTTAGTGGTGTTACAAAACACTTTTATCTTGTTACCAGTTATACTGTTGGTGGCTTTCCTGTGCTACCAAAACATTGCTGATTGCCCCTCTGTTTTTGACTGACACTGTGTCAGGACAGGAGCATGGGCAGGTCCTGTTCCTGCCACCAGCAGTGCTTGGGCTTGGCTGTATTCTCCTTGTGTGGCTCCAGGGAGCTGGCTGGATCTGTGGCACAGTGAGCCCTGCGTGGGCGAGTGCCAGCCTGAGACCTGTTGGGAGAGTCCATAGTTATAATCACTCAGGCAAGAGGAGCATCACTGCAGACATTGATTTAATGCACAGAGAGAATTGGAAGGGCAGAAGCAACGATCAGGTGGAAAGCACTGCTCTTCCCTTCCACGGCCGAAAGAGTGCACGCAGAAAATATTTTGAAGAATAGTATGATGGATCTGAGCTCTGTTGTTGGACTGTTCCCTCCACTGCTAATTTTGTCTTTGGTTCTTAAGGGCACATTAATTTATTAACTGGATTTTCACATGTTAGCTACAGAAGATGTTTTTGCCAAACATGGCAACATTTATTTTTTCTTTTCTAAAGTCTTCAGTTTATTCGTGTAGGGAATGATACAATTTTTGGGTGGTGCTGTTTAGGAATAAAGAACTGTTTTAAGCTGCTCTTGGTATATGAAAGTAATCCATAAGCTTTACATTTGATGCAAAGATTTTTGGGCTGTTGGCAGAGATTCTATGTTTTTAAAAGTTTTTCTATTTGCTGGATTTCATATACTTTCATTTTCCTTTTGAAGTGTGTGGGAGAGAGCAGAAGGGGAAATACTTCATTATGTCCATGAATTATTCAGGTACAGTTCTAGCAGCTAACATTACTTTAAATAGCTCAAGGTCTTTCTTTTTCCTTGAGTATGTCTCAGTTTTCATTCTTATGCTGATTGTATGCCACGTTCCTTTGTTGAATACAATTTTGATGAAGTACTATCCTTCGGCAATCTTTAGAAATCATTTCAGTCTCGAAATAAGTGTTTAATTCTGTTCTTCTCCAGCATCAGATATTCAGTGACCCTCAGTTGATACAGGTGAATTGTCATACATGTGACTTTACAAAAAATCAAATTATTCTCCCTAGAGTGTGTTTTCTATATACTCTTGCAAAGGCATTGATCTCAAATAGCCTCTCACATATATTTCTACAGTGAAGGAAAAAAGGAATCTATAATATTAAATATTAACATACTGTTATACTCAGAGAGGAATTTTACAAACCACATTTAGTACATCATTTCAATGGGGAGGCATGAACATAAAATTCTTACATTTTGGACATGTCCTTCCCTCTCCTACCAATAAGATATGAAAACCTGTGTTTAGAAAATAGTTAAGAACAGTAACACAGAGGAACACAAAGAAAGATGTCTAGAGGCCAACATGAGAGGAAAGGAAAGCAAAACAGAACCCAAAGTGAGTTTAAAATATTGTTCTTGTAGTTGTAAAAATATTTGTGAAAATCCAGTGATTGCTGCATAATCACTTACGCAAATGAGACCCTTGCTAGTATTTCTGGGGGGAAAAAGTGTTAAAAAATTACTCCCCTGAGGTTTAGGGCTTACCTAATACAGTCTAAAGAGGCAGTGGGGCAGAATTACAGACAGTTGAGGAAAAATGTATCTGTGTGTGTGTGTGTGTGTGTCAGGTTTCAAAGAGGGATGCCCATGACCAAATCTCAGCTGCTCAGTAGTTTAGTTGCAGCAGCACTGAGAATTTTGCAAGGCAGGCATCAGAGGAAGTGCAGTGACAAAAGTGTCAAACAGAGCAAAGCTTGACCAAAAGATCCATTAAAGATGGAAATGTAGTCAGTGTGTTCATGTTCATGACAATAAGGTTATAGCAATGTATTTATAACCAGAGTTAACTTGTATATGTTTTCTTCAGCCATGGATATGTTCGAGAGAAATGTTTTTGAACTGAGTAATTGCAAACATGCCAATGCTTCAGTCTTGTAGCTTAAGTTGCTTACTGGACCTCGGGTTCTCAAAGCCCTTGAACAATCTCTAAAACAAATAGTCAAGATTTTCTTGCAGTATCACAATACAGTAATGAAATGGAAATCTCAATCTGTGTAAAAGAACCTGGAAAATACACTGGAAAATGTAAGGCCCCAGATTCAGCCAGTGTGTGGTAACCAAAAAAACTGGTCAGAAAAAAACTTGCATCACCTTGCTCAGCAAAACAAGATTTATCAGGGCTGAATCTCTCTCAAGATGACCACTATAGCACTTGAAAAATATACAAAAGTTGTTTGATTATCATGTTGACCAGGGACTGGTAATTACAAAATAACAGGTACAACATTCCACAAATGCTGGTAATGACAGAGAATCTGTGTCTGCAGCCTTTTCATCACATGAAGTAATGGATCTTTTGATTGGTGCCACTGATTGCAGGCTGGTTCAAATGGGGAAATTTGTTACCTAAACTCAATTATTAAATTTGGTTTCATCTATTAGTTGTAAATACTCAGTTCTGCATGGGTTTATCCTGCGTGGTTTATATCTATTGTGCAATTAATACAGTTTTGCTTGGTCCATGTGGAATTCAATTACATTGCTTGACAAAATAATATACATTAGTGTATTTGCGTATTCATATGTGTGTTTTATTGCCATTTTTAAAAAGCAGAATAGTCAATTTTTGGAGGACTATACTGTAATTCCATAAGCAGTAATTTAACTAGGTGTTTAGATGTGTAAATTAGTTATTTGGAAAAAAATAGGAAAAAAAAACCCATAGCTAAGAAGCCTTCATAAAGAGATGTTTATTTGCTTTTTATTATTTAAAGCCCAATGGTAAATTTGAGACCTGTTATCTTAGACATTTTATATATATTTACTGCTAAAGCTGCTGTTAGTTATTCCAGCTTTCAGACTTATTTTTAGTGTTGTCTTCTGAACTGAACAGGTATAAAAATAATTAAATACTTTACTATTCTGGAAAGGGACTAAAAATTATGCATTATGCACTAGATTTCTTTTCAGTTTCCATTCTTAGCAAGGGAAACTAGGAAGAGAGAAAGGAGGTAGGGAGGGTACTAAGGTGTAGGAAGGAAATCCTCTTCAACAAGCCTGGGTAAACTTACTGGCTGGGGGAACTCTGTGCCTGGTACATATCTATTACTAAAAAGTTTTAGCTGTTTCTCAATAATACCCATGCAAACCACTGGGTATCTTTTGATACTAAAACTATTCATAGGTCATATTACTTAAGAATGTTAAGGAAGTTGTAACTAGGCCCAGACGAAGTTGAGTACATTGAATTCAATGAATCCTGTGTAAGATACCCAGTTGGATGAAAATAGCAGTTTGTACTTCTTGTGGTTGCTGAAAGAATTTTAAATATGAAATTTGTTAGTACGAAGTTACTGATGCCTTGAAATATTTTTAGATTAGCATCCTGTTCTGCTTACAGCCATTGCTGGTTGTCAAACACATCCTGAGCCGTTGTACGAACCGCTGCTATTTAGTCTGAATTTGTAACGTTTGAATTATTACTGCTGAATTCTTGGGTGAATAGAAACTTCTTAAAATAACAGTGGTAGTCCACCAACTCAAAGGTATAAAGTACGGTTGGCAAACTGAATTCATTAGTTTTTAAACTGGTTGCAGGCTGTGTTGACCTGGAAAGTCGGAGATGTGTGGGCAAATGATTGATTAAGTTCATGTGCTCTTCTCACAGGTTATGATCAACTTCCAGATAGACTAGAAGAAAAAAGCAGAGTCATGTTATTTTTGAGTGTATTATAAAGTCAAAATGGTAGTAGAAGTCAAGCACACCCTGGAAGTAGGAAGTATGTCTTAAGGCTTCTGAAGGGCTATTATAGGGTCAATAAGGAGGTTTTTCCTGTGAGGTTGTGCCTTAACTAAATGGTTTGCCTCCTAAAATAAATAAAAGGTATACTACTCTAAAAGATAACAAATGGTTCCTTGAGACTTTGATGGAAGAATTAATTCCTTTTTCTTTATGTAGCCAAGCCTTGAAACTATTTACTTGGAATGCTCTTTAGGGCTTGATCTCTTACTTTATTTTTTTTAATATTTAATTGTGTTATTCTTCAAAGACTGCCATGGCAGTGGTGAGGGGAAGAATGGGCAAAGAGATATTAAGCTTTAAAGGAAATTACACTTTCTGCTAATTATCATAGCAACAAAGGAGTAATGAATCCTAGTGAGGAGGCAGAGGGGTGGAGGACATTGGTGTGCACTTGCAGTGGTACCGTTGAGCTGTGCTGTGACATTAAGCAGGTCATTCTGAGAGCTCAGCTCTCTTATTTTCTATTTATATGTTTTCAGAATATATTACTTAGTTAGAACAGCCCTGGGAATTTAACTAATGCTCTCTGCTTGGGCGGGCTTTTTTGCATTCGTGAGTTCATTTTTGATTTGTGTCCATGGAAGAACTCTGCCCTCAGGTGGGCTTTCAGAGCAGGGAATCAGCTGGACTGCCATCATTGACATCCTTGGAGGTGGAGCAGCCCTGCCAAGCGCTTGTTCTTGCCATGATGGACAGCAGCTGCTCTAATTTGTTTGGTCCCAGTCGTGTGACTTGTCCCTTTATAAAGAGCAAGTGAACTCCTGGGAACAGAAGGAGACTATTTTCCTGGAGGAGGTACTTATGAAAGAATAAACCCGGCAGGGCTTTTCTTTGTCACTTTAGCTTGCCTGCTGTTGTTGGTGCAGTTGAAGAGGCTGTAGGAAAGGGAGGGGAGGGCAGCTGGGAGCCCTCAGCTCAGGTGGATGAGAAGAGGTGTTGCTGTGTGGAGCGGGATGTACATCAGCCTTGCAGAACAGAGAGGATAGATGGAGCACGGATTGTCTCCACTCAGAGCATTACTCAGGTGGTGAAGATGTTCCTGAAAAGCAGTAATAAGCAGGAGGAGAGGTGAATACAACCTTTTTTCTTTTGGTCCCTCTTACATGCTTCTTCAGCTCTTCAGTTTAGAAGGTTGTGGTTCTGATTGTGTTTGTTAATTCCAAATCAAATGGGATTTGTTTCTTGATGAAGGCTGTGAGTCACTATGTTTTTGCAGGCAATCTCCCAGGATTTCAGACCATGCATAAATTACTGCACAAGATGTAGGTGATGCTCAATTAGCATGAATTCATTGCTCCTTGCTAGTGTAGGTTATCAAAGGATGCTCATTAATATCAGTGTGGATTCAGTTGGCCAACTGTAGGATAGACAATAATTCTAAGGTAAAGAACAACCAACTGTGTACTCCAACCTTTTTACCTTTTGCCTCTACCAGCATGAAAAACTTTTAGCTGTTGTTTAAAAATTGCAGGGATTGTTCTTCTGGATGTTTTCATCAAATTCTTTTGTTACATTGGAAAAACAATATATAAACAAAGTATGTTGTACATTCTCTGAGTTTAATATACCATCTGATTAAGCTTGAGTGCACAATAGCACCTAAATTTAAAAAGGGAGCAAAAATATAGCAACAGCATTAGCAGTGGGTTCTGCATCTCCTAAGAGGTTTCTTGTGCTGATGGTAAGACAGGGAAAGAATGCAAGAAAAAAGTCCTTGTGTTGCCTGCATGTTGTTTGTGAAAGAGTAGGAGACAGAATTTGAATAAATAATTACTCCAAAGGGTTGAATAGGTGAAAGTGGTGAGCAGGAATTAGAGGTAACGTGTATTGTGGTGGGAAAATACTTTAAAGAATTAGAAGGAACCCCAAAAAAATATGGTTGGAACTGAAGTCAAGAAGAGCTTTTACTAGTTTCATGTATATTACTGTCATATTTCTCTACTTTCTCTACAGCAGATTGCTATGCAGAGATCTCCCAGACAGTTCAATGCTTTGGGATGATAACCTGGCCTCTTTCATTGTGATTTGTTATGTTACATTAGTGTTGGGAGCATGTGCAGTGCATAGAGTGCCAGCATCCATCCCATGCAGCATCTAATGACTTACTTGCCTGTGGATGGACTGAAGAATTAAGCCCTGCAATATTGCTAGTTGATCAGCAAACAAAATGCCAGCTGGAGAAGGCATTGTGTTAGCTTTGATTAGATGTTGGTGAATGTGGAGAAAATCAATGTAGTACAAAGTCAAAAGAAATGACCACAGAATAAAATATACATGGGAAGAAGATGGAGAATTACTATCTCTGTCTATAAACCTGCCTTATCTTAAGTCTGTGGTTAAGACTTGGCAAACAAATGGTAATGGGGATCTAAGCAGCTACACTTAAGAGTCAGATTTCTTCTCTGTCTATATAAGCCTTTGCCACCCACATAAGTAGTTAAAAATGGACAAGTTGATAATTCATGCCTGAATTTCCTGTTTATGCTAAATTTGTGTCTCTTTATCCTTTTGACAAATAAAACAGTAAATCTCTCTTCAAAGTATGTTGGTAAGGGCGAGCAGAGCTTAGAATTCCAAAATTTAATAAAAAACATGCACTGATACTTTTATGTTGTGCTAAAAATAACATTTTATTCTTCATAAAAAGTTCTGATTAAATTTGCAAGGGCACAAAACCATCATTGAACAGTAAAAAAAAAAAAGGTAGATGGTATTACTTGTACTTCTGGGGTTTTTTGTTAAATGTTTGAGATCCTCTAAAAAGACAACGGTGACAAACATGTTTCAGGTTGGGCAGTTGTTTCATACCGCTTCTCACTTGTCTAATGTTAGCAGAATAATTTACTGTAGCTCCTCCTTAAACATGTTTTCCAGATCTGATTGGAAATCATTTTGTGCAGAGCAATTTGGCTAAAACATCTGTCTAAATGCTTCTAATGCTTCTTTTTTTTTTTTTTTTTTTTTTTTTTTTTTTTTTTTTAATCTATACTAGGATATTTTGAATAACTTGGGTTCCTGTGAGTTGGATGAAGATGACCTAATGCTTGACTTGGAGTTCCTGGAAGAGCAACATCACCATCGTTCTGGTAAGTCAGATAAATGCTGTCTGACTTCAGTGAGGTAATGTTACTCCAGAAACATAAAGCAAATATGTTCAGTACAATTACTTAAAAATAAGTAATTTTCTTGGAAGCAAGAAAGTGGTATTCATTTTTTAGAGTTATTTCTAAATGTGTTTGTAATTAATCAGAAAAATGCTGTTTACAGAGCACTTGGACTTCATATGGTCAGTTATGAAATGGAAGTGATCTTTATAGCTACAGAATTTCAGTACCAAGGGCAGACCCATCTGTTTTTCTAAATACTTAAAATGACTGCTGCCTACTCCAGGCACTTAACAAAAGAGCATTGGTGGAATAATTATGATCACATTTTGTGTGTGCCAGAATAATATTCTTCAAATAAAGAAGGTTTGGCTTGCAACATGAGTGTAACTTGATGGTTTCTCTCATGGTTGGTTAAAGCCTTGTTGCACTGCTTTGATTAATAGCAATGAAATATTGCTATATACGGTGTTTACTACCATTTTATAATAGGATTATGCAAGGTAATGTTGAAGAAATTGCGATGAAGATGAAGAAAAGGCTTTGCTGGGATGAGGGACAGCAGGGCCTCATCTGTGAATAGAAGTCCTGCGAACTCAGCAGGGTTTTGGAGGGTCTTGAAACCCATGTGGGACTTGTGCTTGATCCCGTGTAGAGTTCTGCATTTGTACTCTGCTGTGATGCTCTATTCTGACAGTGCCTTGCGTTTAAGCATGAGGAATTCTTACCTTCTCTTCCACCTGCTGTTCCCCAATCCCAGTTTCTCCATTCACCCACACAGGTGCCCGTAGTGCACGTTCTTTTAGACTCATGTGGAAGTGGGGTTTTTGAGACATGCTGGCTGGTGTGGACCATCTTCAGTTCTGGTCCCTTCTTAGATGCAAATTTAGCAATGGTTACAGATAAAATGCTTGAACTGTGCTCCTGTTTGATATTTTCCGTGTATGATTATTCTGTGAACATATCTGAATTACCTCTATGATAATTCTGTTTAACTATTGTAGTGTGCTTTTAAATCTGTTTCAATATCTACTTATAGGATGAAACATCTGTTCTGTTTGCTTTGGTAGAGAGTATGGAGGGTTGCAGCAGTAATATGTGCATGATCATAGTTTTCTAAATTATTGGAAGTGGAGATGGAATAAATGAACTGCACAGAAAAGGCCCTTTCTAACCCATTCTGAATAGTGCTATTAACTGTTTACAGAAAGTTGAATGATGGGTAAAGAAGTGCGATTTCAGAAAGCTTCAAAAACAAACATTGCATTTTATAAGAAATCATATGGGGTTCAGACTTATTTATTCCCTGGACTGGTTGGAAATGAATTAACTGGCGGAACTGTTTTCCATAAATAAACTTCCCTGATGGGTTGCACTTAGCTTGACCTTTGTTTTCCTTCTTTTTTTTTTTTGCAAAGCCCTGAATTAACAGTGAAAGATAAGTTATGTCCAGGATATGAATACAAAGATTTTGTAGCAGCTTCTAGAACAGCTAAAATAATAATGTCTGAACGACATACTTGATAGAGAAGTAATTAAGATGGAGATGTGATATGACACATAATCTTCCTGCTCTTGGCTCATTATCCAGAGCAAATGAGATGCTTTTAAAACAGAGATCTACATTGTCCTCTGAAGTGTGGTGACCATTTCTATTCTGGGCAATAATGTAGAGACACACACTGCAGTACACACATTGTCTTTAAACACAAATGTGTTTATTTTAGTAATATTTGCTCTTTGGTTTTATTTGTTTGGTGGTGAATCTAGCTGCAAAAAATTTAGGATTTCCCGATCTTTCACTGTTTTTTTAAGTCATTCACTTGGAAGAAAGATTTGGAAGAGTAGAGCCACAGTACGGAGTTAATTAAATTTCACCAAATAAAGCTGATGTCTTTTGTTTGCATGAGGCTCTGGCCCGAAATGGTTAATGTGATTGTAATGTAATGTGATCTTAATTGCATTAAGGTATTGAGGTAGTATGCTTGATTTTTAGTGATTTAGCATTTGAGTGCCACTGAAGTGCATAAAAGCCTTGAACTAGATACTGACATTTAAACATGTTTAACAAATTCCTTTTCTGATTCCTCTGTTAAGTTGTGGCCAACTTCGAGGATTTAAGACTTTTCAACAAAAATTCTTTTCAGTAATTCTAAGTCAATCTGTTCTCTGTTTTCACCTCTGGGCTTGTTTGCCTTTTTCCAAAAGGCATCTCTATTCATACCTAAATAGAATTATTCTAAACTTTTTCAATTAAATTATATTATAAAATATTTTTGATGCAATTTTTTCTGCAGGCACCAGAATGCAGAAGTGATCATGTTAAAGACATAAAATTAATTTAATGCAGAGCTTTACACTTTTATAAATTCATCAGATTGGAATTGATCATATTTCTGGGCATGCATATATAAGCTCTTTCATGTAATTGGGAGGTATTGTATGTTTTTAAAAATATTTTTAATTCTACCTGCTTCAGAAACAAGAAGACAGCAGATTACACATGGAGGATGAGCCAGTACTGTTACTGTAGAACATATTATTCTAATGGAATTTGAATTAAACTGAGGGACTGTTTAATTCTTCAAGTATGTGACTGGCCTGAAAAGTAGATGATTTTCTGTAATTTTTGCTAGTTGCAGGTTTGTTGAACTCTTTGTAAAGGCTTCTTTAAAATGATGGGCTTGAGAGTTTACCTATGGCTCTCTTCAGTAAAATTCAGTCAAGACAATTGCAGATGTACAGATTTGTCAGCCTCCTTTAGTTAGAGGTTAGACAGATGTGCTTTTTTTTTTTTTTTTGATGCAGCCCTATATTATGTCAGCTTTACATATTTAATCCATTTTATTGCAGGATTTGTTTACCTTCCTAACAGGTTCCTCATGTTTCTCTAATACTTGCAGGGGATCTGTGTATCTGACATTCACATGTGTGTCATACTGAAGTCAACTAGAGAGTAAATGCATGTGTTCTTAGTCTGTTATCAAAATAAAGGTGTTCATGAGTATAAAATATTGCACAAAATGCTGCTTTTTGAAAGGAAACATTAAAATTATGCTCTTCTGGAAGTCAAAGGTATTAGCAGTACTGTGACTATTTGTAGTACAGTAAGACATCCTGTTGATGTTTTATGTGCTGATGCTGATCACAGCGTTTATTTGGTTAAAGCCATCAGTCCTAGAGCCATCTTGCCATTCACTTGTGCTCCATTTGGCTTTTGATAGATAATTCTATGGGGAATTACTATGGAGAGAAATGTTCCAAAAGAAGCTCTGTTCAGTATTTTAACAAATAGATTGAAATATGAAGAGATATAATTAGAAAATTATTCAGGTCTTTCTTCAGTTGTTTCAGAGGGATAACTAAGGAATAGCTAGGAATAAATATTCTTTAAAAGGCTATGAAAATTTCTAATGACAAATTACATGAATACAAGGGCTAACATCACATTGCTAACTTGAATATCAAAAATGATGCCTTGGAGAGGAGGCTGTATACATCAAGCTGTGTTATTTAGACATAACAATTCTGAAGGGTACTGCCCCAGTTTAAACACTGTTGATGAGCTGATTAATGGGAAATTGAGAAATTCTCTTAAATGCCATTAGGAGCTCCAGTTTTTAGAGACTTGTTAGTTAAGACATGATTTACAATAGTTTCTGCTTTTAGCTGCTGTAGTTTTAAAGAACAACATTTGTTAGTGTGAGGATATGTCTCCGACTTTGTCTTATGTCAAAGCTTGCAATATAATACTAATTTAACAAAATAATTGGATATTTTAGTGACCATTTATGAATATAAAATAAGATTATACTGGAAAGATTGCTGGGAGAATTCACTATTAAGGAGCTTTCAGGAGGTGCTACAAGCCAGTTGGTAGGAAAGGAGACATTCCAGAAAGTGATGTGCTGTGTTAATTAAAATATAGAGATAGAAAGGAGAAACAGACAAAGATCTGTTACCTCTTTTGTTGTTTATGGTGGTATTTATTTATTTTTTTTATTTATTACTCCAACTCATTTTTTTACTTGTGTTCTTGTTCTGTCCTCTCAGTTTTTCCCTAATGAGCTGGTTGCCCTCCAGCAGCATCCTCATGAGGTGGGGTTCCTGCAAAAAGGTGCTATAAATCCTTCTGAGTACTAGAGAATTTAAAAATATCCCTAACTTTTTTTCTAACCATACAACAGAAGATAAGGAGACACCTGCAAACCTCAGGCAGATGCTTCTGCTTTGGACATAGATGTCTGTGCTTTGCTGATCTTAGCACAGCTTTAGAAGTCTGGAATTCCCTCATTTCCAACTTTCTCTCTGTGAGTTTACTGCTTTAATTTACTACTTTTGCTTCTGTTTTAAAGGCTGTGTTGTTGAGACAAAGAATGTAAGACAGACATTTTATTATCCCACCTAACACAATTGTTTTGAAATTTAATAAAATAATATTTATATAGTACTTGGTGAGTGCAGAGCGCTACTGCATACAAATTCAAAATATTAATCAATGTGATTTGCTGAGAGTTTTGCATACTGTTCTTAAGCTGGAATGCTTAAAACGAAGCATAATATGACATACATGATGAGTCTTGAGGGTGCCTTTTTATTAATCTGAGTAAATTAGACTTTTAAAATACACTGCAGCTTTGATTTCCGGTTGTAAAATAATGAAGTCGGTGGTTTCTGTAGTGAGAAATCATTGCAGGTTTATAGAAAGTGACAGCATTAATTTAACTTCATTAATTTTCCTTTTCCCTCGTGAAGCACAATGTATTTGATTCCAAGTATTGATTAGTCAAATGTATGAAGAAGACCTTTATGTTCAGTGATACAAGCAGTGGGGAATTTATTCAAGTAATGCACATTAATGTGCGTGAGTTGTGTGCTGGCGTTGTGCCGTAGCCTATTGAAAACCAAACGGTTTTATATCGTTGGTGTTGTCATTAAATCAGGACTGCAGTAAATAGTAGCCCTTTCTGAAAGTTCACAAAAGCACAGCTATCCAAGGGCTTTGGTAATTCCTTCAGTATTTGCCATGGGTGGCATAAAACAGGTGCCCTGCATCCTCCTACAAAGATGTGTGTGTGTAGCTGGGATTCGCAGCAGTGGTCCGGCTGAAAATTGGGGGACTGCTCCTGGTGCTGAATATTAAGCACATGCTCCTGTCTCGTCCCCATCAGGCTCCACGCTATGCAGTGACTATTCATGGGTGTGATATTGATTAGCTGGGTACCCGTACTGGCCTGTGCATCCATCATGTTGCTGCTGGAATGCTTGCTGAATAGTTTTGAATAATGTAGCTTGCTAAAATTTTAGCAAAGATTTGTCTTCAGCCGGTGCTTTAGCTGTTTTGGATTAAATGCCCTAGCCTCAGCTGAAAAGCTGTGACCCAGTGTATACTGAAGCATAGTTACTTTACGCACCATATTACAGAAATTAAATTATTTATCTTATTTGCTGGGGAAAAAAAAGTGGAAATATGAAATTTTATGTGAATATGAAACTTTATAATCCATCAAAATCCACCAAAATATTGTTTAGCTCTTAAAAAAACAAACACTTTCAGAGATGGAATACATTTTGATCAAATATAAGTTAAGACCATGTCTGTTGGAAGTATTTTAAATGTGTTCTTAACTCTGTGGTAATACATGTTTTGGTTCTTGTTCAAGGTTTATGAATGAAATGACAGATTACAGTATGGATTTTGCAGACTGAGGGGAATGCAGTAAGGGTTTTGAGGTGGACACATAAAAATACTTATGTAAATGTCAAATTAGAGTAATTCATTGTATCAGAATATGGTCTTCTAGTAAGGTCACTATATTAGATATTAGCTGCCTCACAAAAGCACAATGTACTTGGTTTTTTAGGAAGCAAAAGTCTGGCATTTGTATTGTATTTCTTTTAAATCTAGGTAGCCTGCAGATCAATTGCCATCAGTACCCAGCCAAACTAAATTGTTGGTGTAATGACCCAGTGATATTAATTAGGTAGTTGCTGGGGTATTTTGAATGTGATGAACGAACTGTGTGAAAACTCTGTGGTGAGTTTGGAGTTCCTCCTGTGTCTTATTAATTCAATGTATTAATTATTTTTATTAATTTTTTAGTAGGTGGTAGGAGTGCTGAGCTATGATGAAACTCCTTTGGTCTTTTGCCGTTATTTTTTTTTTGACCAGGAGTTTGTCAGTGCAAGGAAAGCAAAATTTTCAGAAGTTTTAATTTGCTTTTAAATAGATAATAGGAAAAAAGGACCCTAACTATGCATTTTTATCAAACAGTTGCTTAGAACTAGAGCAGACATACTTAAGCAATTTGAATGTATTGCTTTGCTCGTGAATGTGTTGGTGGCATCAGATTGTGTTTACAAACAATGACCTCTTTTGATTTTTAATTGGAACTGGACCCTCAGCTCCTTGAGCACTTCTGAAACCCTTGTCATTGCCAAATGCCATCTTTTAGGGTTGTATGTGTTACAGATGAGGCTAAACTAGAGCAGCATTTCTTTAGATTTCTGTTTGGAGTGTGTAGTAGCAGTTCGGCTTATACTTAAAGGTTTTGAACAGAATAAAGATTGTGACAGTAAAGTAATAGAGAACTCTGTCTCTGCCAAAGAGCAGGTGTAAAGATTATTTAGCTAACTAGCATCTTGCCCTGTCACTACAAATTTTGGATAATAAGGTAATAAAAAAGTAAGTGGTACTAATAATGAACAAAACAAAAAGTGATATGTGATTTCACTACATTAATTATAGCACTATACAGATATCCTAACACCAATTAAAAGGGAAAAGTTCATGTTGGTTTTCAGTTTTGCAAGAGAAAAGGTCTTGCTGAATAAATGCCTGCAGTTCCTCCATCAAACTACTTGTGGTGAAGGGAGGGCATCACGAGCCACAACTGTGGCCAGCCTGATTTCACATGTATATCTGAATTCCAGCATGGATTTGAAGTATGGAGTGGAAAGTCACATGCCACTAGTTTCCATATATCTGGGAAAAGTTATAACAGAGGGCTTTTTATATATTTTCAGAATGATCTATTCGATTAAGCTGCACATTTTCCCGTGAGGCATTCTTTAATAAATATTGCACAGTAATGGAATAACTTGAGGTCTCCAGGGAATGAAATAAAACTTGGCATCTTGCAAACTCTTCTAACCACAATGTACAGCTTCTGAAAGAGCACTGAGCATGGAGGAGAGGGATTTTTGCAGGGTTTGCAAGTGAAAGTATGGGTGGCAATATCAAATAAAAAGAGCATATTTGTGTTAGTTGCAAATAATCGTTGCACACTTATGGCTAGGCCTGCCTTGGGACCGTGGAAGTGTAAACTGCTGAGAGTAAGGAGAAGAAGAAATAGTGAAGTTAGTATTAAATTGAAATAGAACTAGTTAGAAATCATAGGCTAATGTAAGATTAGTCTTCCAGCATCTTGGAGAACCCTGGTCCATATTCTGGAAAAGAAATACTGGATTGAGAGCCCTGTTTCTGTTCCCTTATTTATGTAAATGAATGGTGCAATCTTATTTCAATTTTAATTGAGAAAAACAAAACACAACCTAGAACTGCTACCAAATTAACTTTATCCTAAATCTCTTTTAGTGTATTATACTTTAAAGGTTGAGTTGTAACCAAACCTAGTTGATGAGCCACAGGAAGCATATAAGACTAGCTTCTAGCTACACTTTCCTCAGAATATGTTTAAAACATGTCTGGGATATAGATAATGTGCCTGTGCTGTGTGTCCTCAGTGGATCAAGGAAAATACTCATTTTCCTGAGCAAACGGGTATTTTTAGCTCTTTTTTTGCTGTGAAGAGTGGTGAAGGACTGATATATTCAAATGGTGTGTATATGTTAGATTCCTATCTGACTGCTACAAATTTTATTAGTGACATGTACTTGTAAATCCTATTCACTTAAGTGGAGCAGTATCATAGAGCATCACATTGTAATTTAGGTATCAAGAGATTTTTTCATTAATGGACAAGAAGGGCAAAAGAACACAGTGGTGAACTTCAGGGTCATTATAGAGTACTTTTGAGTGAGGTGCATTTGTATGGTTATCATAGAACAATTAGATTCAGAGTCTGTATCTCAATTTCCTGCTCTTTCATAATTATAGTGTGACATTTAGTTACAAATCCTTATTCATATTGGTATGCTCAACCATCATTTACTGAAAGAACCAGGACAGTAATTAAATTAGGCGGATTGCCTTTCTTCATTCCTTTGATTTTATACATGCATTGAGATGAAACATCATCTTTAATAATATCTGCAGGCAGAAAATAAATGCAATAATAAACATTATGACAAATCAAAGCATAGTGTCCTATTTAAAGAAAAATCTACACTTCTAGATGGCAAAGTTTAAGTAGGATGCCAAATGCTGCTTTTTTTCTCCTCCTTTGAACATTTGCAAAGATCTGGACTGGATGTCTTGCTAAAATGAGAATGAGATGAGAACTTTAGAGGAGTATGGCCTGTCTTCTCACTTTTGTGAGAGATTTAGGGAGTAAGAGAAACAATTCTGAGCTTATAATTATTTTACAGAACAGCCATAACTCTGTTTATATAAAAAACCATTGCTCCTTCCATACAACTTCTGCAGTGATCCTACTTCAAGGTCAGTGTATGTGAGTTAGTGATGGCTTTTGACGTTTTGAAATATTTATCTCTGGGATATCATTGTAGCTTCACTCTTAGGTAAAGAAGGAAATAGTAGTCTGATAGTAGAAACTTGAGTGTAGGTCTCCTGCGTTGAGCTGGATTCTCTGATGCCGATTTCCAGCGTTACCATGGGCTCGTCACTTAATTTACTTGTAGTACATAAGTGGTACTCCAGTAGTCATGGGAGTTAGGCATTAAAGTCTGAGAGATACTCATGATACCAATGGGATGGAGCTGCAGTAATAACTAGAGTCATTTCAGTCTTTAGAGGCCAATTAAGTTCTGGTTTGTGCCTCTTCATGTGTCATTCCAGGAGGTGGAGCAGACACTGCCATTGCTGTTGCTGGTGTATCCGCTACTGTTACTGCTCCTGTGATTTTTTTATTTCCTTCTGCAGAAAAAGTGCCAAAGCAAACCACAAGTTTCTTTATATAAACAAGAGGAAAAAATATTGCAAAAGCTTATCATACTAATCAACTAAAGCCTGGGCTTAAATGTAAATTACTTTTTAAATCTTTCCAAAATCCATCATTACTCAAAGATTAGGTCAAATCTGTTGTAGTGTTTGAAAATATTAGGTGACTTTATTTTTGTATGTCTTTACCTGAATCTTTTGTGATGAGAGAGCCTGTTGTCCCTTCTTTCGTCCCTGTGTTGTATCAAATCCTTCATATTGTTTGAATTTTGTTGAATTTCATTTGTTTTAACCTCCAACTTCCCTTGAGGAGGAAGGAATTCAGAAATAAATGCTGTGTAGGTAGTAAACCCTGAGATTTATTGCAGTCTAGGTTCAACTTTAGGTGGGGGGATGCATAGGTAGCAAATGCTTTGGAGGTTGGTTGGGGGTACAGGGTGTTCCTGAGACCTAAAAATGTTCTGTCCTCTTGGGGACTCCTAGAACACGGCTGTGCTTTTGGTTTGTATAGCCTAGCTAGTTTTCTGCAGTAAGAAGGACATTGTCTTTGCCAAGGGAACAATTTGAGATAAACTCTGAAAGGTAACCTTGAAGAAATTCTCTGGTTGTACCTTCTGTAGTTAGGCTCATGTTAGGAATATTCCATCTGACCCAAAGTGAATAATGCCCAGCAATCTCCTTATCACATTCCAGTTCTCAAAATTCTTCCATACAACCCTTACTGTAGGGAACAGCTTTACAGTGACAGTCTGTCAAAGCAAAGTTTGCCTGCCACTGCTCCAGTAGCTTCATCAAAGGACAATGCATTCCTTGTGCCTCCGGAGGGTACATAAGCATTACAGGGTTTGGGATTTCCTATTCCTCCCTGTTTTTGTAGTGTTATAATGTCTTCAACAAATAGTCTGTTTCCAGTTAAGATTTAAGGAAAAGTGTGGTTGCAGTGGGAAGTGTTCCGAATGCACTTTTAAGAACAATTAACGGGTGTTCTGTTGCAGGATGGGTAACGTGTATATGCATGGATCTGCAAATGGCAAGTCATGCACAAAAAGTTATTACACTGCAGTGTTACTGAATCTATGGGTATCCCTATAGTTTTCCTTCTTTTTTTTTTTTTTTTTTTTTTTTTTTNNTTTTTTTTTTTTTTTTTTTTTTTTTTGGATAAAGGGAAAAGCATTTATGAGCTTGATATTTGAGGAGTTGCTGAACCATACACTAAAAAGTGGCTGTGAAAAGTTGATTACTGGAGACCCTGGCCCCATGCAGCATCCCTCAGCCCACGGTGCTCTGTGTGCATGTGCCTAAAATTGCCTTTGTAAAAATGTCTGTACCTGAGGACTAGCATGTACACAAATGTGAAACCCCTGACAGACCGAAGGCATTCCTCTGAGCTGTTTCAGTGTTTAAAATGCTTTAATTCTTTACATCCAGCTTTTGATAGTGATGCTTGTTTGTAACACAGTAACTGCTGAATCTGGAATGGTGAGAAATGAAACAGAAAATTGATGGTAAATAGGTGTAGTGCCTTTTGGTTGTAGGATGGATAATGTGCTTATTTTCTCTTTGCTTTCTAAATATTTCCAGCTTTGCAAACACAGTTCACATATGTTTTAGGAAAAAAGGATTACAGCAATGTCTTTGCAAAGGCTAAGGAAACCAGAGAGGCCCTAGGGCCTGAGAAACTCTTATGAAAAAAAAAAAAAAATGTTGGTAATAAACTTCTTTTTATTGTAATAAATAGATTTTGCTGACTGTCAAAAGCCCAGGCATCATGATTAACCTGTTGAAGGTCTTCCTGACTTGACAAATTCTTTCTCACAGAGGTTTTTCTCCATAAAAAAAGCTATTTACTATAAAAATATACTTATTTGGAGGTTGAAAAGCAGGAAGTAGATAAAATGAAAGCACAGCTGTGTTGTAATATTATTTTTGTGCTTTTTCCCAAAGCTGTTAATTTAACAGAAAATAGTTTTCACAAGTCTCTGTATTTCTCATAAAATTTCTTCTTTAATAAAACATGAAATAACTCTACTTCTAAGGTTCAATTTCATTGTTTTCTTCCCTGCTTAATCTTTAAGTTGACTAATTTGGAGATTTTTGCAGGATTGGGGGCCCAGGAAAAAGTATTCTTTATGCTCCTTAATATAACATTGCTGATGTGATGTACTTGTGAATTATGGGGTTTAAGCTATAATGACATAAATACATTGGTTAATCATCTTATTGTCAGCATGTGCTGGATTAAATGCAAATAGCTCCTGGTTCTGAGCATATTCAATCAAACCCCTCAATTTGCAAATACAGCAGACTTGTATTCACAGATGGACTTGCAGAGCTGTGTGGAGTTTCATGGGGAAACTGTTGGCTGTCAATGAGCATCTGGAAGGGGTTTGGGTTTGTCTTTGGGACGAGCTTGACCAGGCAAAAGCCATCACCTTGTACTGAATTTTTGTGGAAACCCACACTGTGATCCTTTGACACTGAGTTGACACAGGTAATAATGAGTAGGGGTAGGCAGAAAGGGGGAAAGAAATGAATAGAGCTAAGAAGGAAAACTGGTATGGAAAAACCTCACCTTTAGCTTCTGGGAAAAATAACATGCTTTGGAATGAAGTTTCTCTAAACTTCAATTCAGAATGATACATGACAAGCAGCTTAAAAGAATTTTTCAAACTCTCCCAGAAGTATTATTCTGTCCCTCTCTTCTGAAAAGAAATCAAGAGGTTGAAGAAAACCCAGGTGGTTTGTGTTTTTCAGGCTCCAGGGGCCATGAGCAGGGGCTCTCTGGAACACGTGTTCCTCCTGCGCGTGCTGCTCCCCCTCATCCCCACGGCAAACACAGAGGAAGGAGTGATGGAGACCTGTGTTAGCTGGTACATCTAGTTTCTCAACAGCCTGCTCTCTTACCTCATCTGCAAGAAAAACCCTTGAGGATCTTTTCCCTTGGAATGTAGGAATAATGAGCTGTTGAATCAGCTCAGTGGCACGTGCTAGACAGGTCACAAAGGATCTGCAGCAAGGCTGGAGGAGATGATGGGAAAGACTGCACTTTATTTCAGTGGGAGAATTTATATTTCCCATATTTTCAAATTGTAGGTAAAGAAAGACACTTCCAGTTGTGTCACCTTCTTCTTAACTAGAAGTGAGGTGGTTTTGCTTCCCCTTCCACAGTCACATTTAACACATCTTTTCCTCTCTTACCTGCCAAGCTTTTTGTACTTTCCTGAAACATGCAGGAACCTGTTACCTTAGATGGCACTTGGATTTATTATGATTACAGCTTTATAAAATCAGTTACTACTTCTGCAAATTCAGCTCATTTTGGAGTTGTCATGCAAAAAAAACGCAGTACTTTTTCATCTCCAGTCCTTCTCTGGACCTAATTCTGTTTGCTTTCTGTTAAAGAATTGTGGTTTGATGGACTTGTTTCTACTGTACATTCTTGTCCAAATCTCATATTGAGGAGTGGGATGCTGATAGCCTCTATATTTTGTATATTTTCAACCATTGCTTAGTTCTTGATTTCAGTGAAGTTTATTCAGGTAACAGTAATATTTGAAACTGTAGGTCAAAGATGGTGAGTTTTGCTTGCTTTCGGGCGTAGAAATCCAGACAGCTGAGATAAGTTTGACAGATTTTTATATCTAAAATAATGAAGAATTCTGTCTCCCAATAGACTGTAGATGTAGAATAGAATTACCTGATTATTTAATAATGCTAATTGTATTTATAAATTACAGTTTAGACATTCTGGAGTCATCAGAAATCCTTGGAGATTACACTACTTTCTAATTACGTGTGGGAATAAATTGTCCCTATACTTACTGCTGCAAAAACATATTTGAAATTCTGATACTTCATCAGGGCTTAGGTCATCGCATTTACTATTCCATTCAACTTCCTATCTATATGAAGGATGATTCAGCATGTTTTACATTTACCACTTTTCCCTTTGATCTTTTTAGAGTTCATTATAGATTCAAATTTATTCTGTCTTCACTCATTTGTATAAATGCATGTTCTCTGTTTTTGGGGAAAAACATTACTAGTGTATCAACGATTTCTAGAAAAACCATGTTTTTCCTTTGGGAAACAGGAATTTTTTGGTGCTTCAAGAATTTGCTGTGAGAACTTCTCAGTGGAGAATTAAGAGTGTATTTAGCCTAAGGTACATAGCTAGCTCCACTGAAGTCAGGGGGATCGTAGACTTCAGATTTAAGCTCATTCATAAGTGACCTTGGTCTTTGCAGCCTGGACTTGGTACATCCAGTGCCTCCTGTGAGACTGTATTTTTTATAGCTACTCAGTTTCTGTCATTTGCTTAAACATGTTTATGCTGTGGCTAAATGTACATGTGAGTACAGGATTGCTAACATACGGTAAAAGAAGAAACTGTATAGGAAATTTGTGGTTATAGTTAATGTAGGGACTGATTGATTAGCAACAGCAGCATAGTTTAGAGGAACAAAAGGTCATGTTGTGGATAATAATTATTTTTCCAATAAATAAATTGGGGGATGCCATGTCTGTTTAATTTCAAGTGTTTTCTAGGAATGGATATGAAATAAAGAGATTTGAAGATAGCACAACATTTTTATTTATATTGTAAGGAAAATTAGAATTGGTAGCAAAGCACAGTGTGCTTTTTTAAATTAAAATGTTAATATCTTTTAGAGAAAAAAAGCCTTCAGAAAGTACTCCTCCCTAGTGAGTCTTAGTCCATACAAAGTCTGCTATTTTCCCAAAACAATGAGGACATAATTTCTGGCTGTTTCTTAATCATCCAAGCAGTGTAGAAATAGGCAGTAAGAAGGCTTTATTCCTGAAGAAAATTTTTATTAAACAGATTTATTTTTTTTATAGGACTTGGTACACTCAATAGTCTAATCACACCTTGGAAGCAATTATGAGGAGGAGAAAGAAAACGCACAGCAAAAATTACTTATTCAAGGTTAATTTAGGTGAGGTTAATTTAAAATCTCAACATGCCTTTTAACCCACTACAGCCCTGTTTAGAAGTGATGTGAGACTGGTTCTTTAATACAAAGTAGAAAGAGATAGGAAGCCGATTAGGTCCTTTGCTATCTGATCTTAAAATAATTTTGTTCTCTTGCATAAATATGATGCCTTGATATTTTCATCTATCAGAAGAAATTATTGGGGGGGTCTATGTTTCTTTATTGTTGTAAGTAATTTCCACTATCAGCCTAACAAGTTGAATGGTATGGGTCTAACTTTGTCTTTTCTGGCAGCCTTGATCATATATGTAGGTTCCTAAAAAACTAAAGAAATAAAGAAACAATAAATCTGAATAGGAGATTCTTAATGAGGATATTTGATTTTCTTACCCAACCAAAGACCATAATCTCGCAGTTTCATTTCTGATTTTTTGTATCTTGAGCGTGTATTTTCTGATAGGCTTTCCCAGTAGGTGACTAAAATTGATCTCTTCCACACAAGATTTTTTGAGCACAGAGTTTTTATAAGCTTTTCCATATCTGACATGATCTAATACTAACATCTAGAATACTCCCACTAGGAAAAATTAGTCAAAACCCAGGGAAAGACTTGAAGGTTACTTTGTAAGAGTTTGTGTGTTGTGGGATCAAATCACAATTTTGGGAAAAGCAGTTTTGTCTCAACAAGCAGAGGCTAAATCTACCATGTTTTAATGGCATCTTAGCTCCTACCTGAGTATGTAGTCTGGGCCATTAAGTGATTTAACCTCTACTGCTTACCCTGCTGTTCAGGTACCAAGCAATCAAATAATTTAGTGAGGTGTTGTCCACTGATTAAAGTGGTTTTATGGAGTTATGGAGCACTGACAGTTGAAGTATAAGATGTTATGATTTGATAAAAATCATAATGCTGTCCATATTTTCTTGATCTGAAACAGTGCATGCATACAGTAAGTAGGATATGCATGGATGGAAAAATAAAGGAGGTTAGGTAGAGATTGCTTACAGGAAGGAGTTGATCTATGAAGCCATTGTTCTTTAGGTTGTTAATAATGTGGTGAGCTGTAATTTCTCATGTGCTGGTGCAGCAGAACTTGGCCTTCTGCTCTTTCATGATCTCGGTAGTTTTGGTGGTTTGGTTTTGGTTTTTTTCCTTCTTCTATCTTGCTATTCATAAGGATTATTCTGTGTAGTATAGCTGTCCAGATTGCAAGAATAAGCTAATAACTTTTCCTGCATTTAGTGTACCTAAGTATTTTAAAGTAATAGCCAGTGTGCCATCTGAGCAGAGGATAGGATTTAGAAACATTTGTCTGTTTGTTTGGTTTTTTTTTTTCAGTCTTTCACCCTAGGATTTAATGTATTAGCTTAAAAAGTTGTTACTGGCTTTTCCATAGGAATTACTATAGTGAGGATTACAATGTATTCATTGTACAGCTTTGGACTATTTTCTGTAATTTTTTTCAAACCCTTTTCCTAAACTGGAGCTCATTCTGAAAAATTATCATGTACTATCTGCGAAGATTTAAGCATGTTTGTGTGAGGTAATATTAGAGAAGCAGGACTTCCTGCATGCTGAGAATACTTAAAACTCCTTGTTTATTTTCTTAATTCTTGAGGCGGTGGCCACACAATGCTGCTGAGTCATTACTGGTTATTACTTTCCGAGTTTGTCACTTGCAAATGGAAAGAAGCTGTCAGGTATTCTGGAGGTGACACAGCTGATGTTATAAAAAGACAATTCTCATGGACAGTGTGAGAGTTAGGTAGCATTTCCTATGAAGAGTAACCATGAATTTCAGTCATCTTCAAGGAGCAGTTTTGGTCTTTCTGTTAATGTAGCAAATGAGATTTTGTGGTGGTGATCTAGGGACCTCTTCATGCCCTGTAGCACTTTCTCAGTATTAAGGGGGTAGTTTGGAAGGGAATGTAATATTCAATATGTCATTTATGCTGGATTGTTTTTTTCAGCATTTTTTGTAAAACATTGCTAAGGTAGTGATAAACTTTTAGATGCATACTGGTTTTCAGAACAGCAACAAATGTTTTCTGTAGTCCCTATAATTTTATAAACAGATTTACTTCAAAGAACTGTTTGTGTTAGGAACTTGAGTTCAGTTTCCAAATGAATGCAGAACTTTGCTTTTGAAAGTAACCCTAGCAAGTTGCTTGGTAAAGATGTAATTTTGCTTCAGTTAAAAAATGCAAACCAGCTTAATTATGTTATTTTTTCAGACTGTCTTCCTTGGTGTTTTATGATGTTAGAGTTGGTTCAGGTCTAATGAAATTGGGGAGGATCAAGGATAACCTGAGTTTCAAAGACTCATCTTCTTGTGTAGACTTGTTAGCTTCCTTAGAGATGTAGTGTGTTTCAAATGCTGAAACAAAGTAAAAGATACTTGTGAGGATTAATTGAATCAAGGACTATCATTTTAAGTAGGTGACTGTTGAGTCAGATGAAAGAATTTACTACAGTGACTTTGAGGGGAGTGTCATTTGAGCAATGATCCTCTTCTCATTTGCACCCAGTAGGGAACTGTCTGGTAATGTGAGATCTCATATATCTTTCACATAATTCAGAGGAATTCTAGCAGAGGGATCTAACACTCAAGGGTGTTGTGCAGATTCGTGCATTCTCTGCAGCACCTCTGGTCCAGAAGTCAGTAATTAGGGTGTCACAAAAATGTTGCAGTTTACGTTGTTTGATTTCTGGGTTTTTAGAAGGAAAAAAGGAAAGAGTCAGTGGGAAGGGGAGAAATATTTTTCTCATTAGTTTTGACTTTTTTAAAAAAAAAAAACAAACTATGTACAGGTAAAGGCTATGTAAACATTAACAAAGAATGAATATATTTTTAAACTAGTTTTACTTTATAAATAACCTAAATTAAGCCATCATTAACTTCCCACTTACGTTAGTATTTTGTGTACTGAACAACTTTTTTTATGGTATGTTTTCTGGCCTTCCCAGAAGCTTTAATGGAATTACAAATGTACTGTGGGCGAGCAAAAATAAATCATATAGTTTACAGGAAAAGTGTGTAGTCTCACTTCAGGAAATTTGAGATGTGCTTCTGTCTGTGTCACGGGGTGTCTTGTATAATCCTCTACAAGATACTCTGCTCATCAGTATTTATCTCTCTCATAAGGATCTTTTTGGGATGCATTCTTTTTTCATAGGTGTTTATATACTGCGATTCCAAGTGCTATAATGTATCCTGCTAATAACTTGCAGTAAGTGTTTTGCAAATAAGATTTTGATACTGACTGGATTGTGTGAGGAATTTCTTGTTACTCCTTCTTTTGCTGTGATTTTGCAAGTGATGTTTACTCTTACCAAAACAGAAAGTAAATAGCTTTCAAATCGACAGTGATGAAACAAACTACTCCTCAGGGAGCATGGTGTCCTGATTGACAGTGAATAGAAGCAAACAGGAAATTCTGATCTGGAATATCAGGAATGAGGAGCATGGAGTGCTGCATCCTCAGGCTGTGATAACGAGTCTATACTGAGGAAGGGCCTGGTCCAAGGGCTCCAGTGCCCTGTGCTATTATTCTCTTTGGCAGATCTATAGGTGTGCTCTTACCATAGATGTCCTACCAATATGTGAAGTGTATTTCGTTCACAAGTATGTTTTCTATACGCGCATCCATATTTTTACTGAAGCTCTGCATCCTGAAGAATCTCAAAATATTTTATTTCAAAATAACATTTTGAATTGCATTGCAATCAGTATTAATGGAGTTAGCTCACTAATTGTATTCTTGGTTTACAACCCGATTTGGAAAACAAGCTACAAAGCAAAAATACTGCAAACCACCCAAGCCATTTTTGTAAACTATGCTTACCAGTATGCTTCATACCAAATCATAGATGGGATTGTTTTGTGACTTTCTGGATCCTGTGGTTGTAAGACCTTTTCTGTACTGTTTTCTGGTATCCACTAGTATTGAGGGTTGAGATGCTTCTAGTATAGAACTTACTAATTATGATATTGCTAACATCTGTTTATTTGCAGAAGTGGAGAAATGCTTTCTTTCAAAATTAGATGGTGAAATTTTGAAAGAACACATGATTGACCATCCGTACTTGTGTGAAAATATTTTGGCGTATTTTCTCCAGCCAACAAACACAGATTTTATGAGCCAATATGAATCACTTCAGTTCTGGAAAAAACCCCGGTAGTTTGGCTTATGTTAATGAACTAAGCATCTGTCTTTCTATGCTGTAACTGAAAAGGATGATCTTGTTTGGTATTGGGACAGGGAACTAGTGCTCTTGTTGAAGAAACAACCCATCCCCAAGACACAGATGTTTCCTGCTCTTCCAGTGCTTCTTCATCTAAATGCTGATCAGGCCTGCCTGATGCAGTGTATGTTGTGGTGGGGAGGTTGCTGCCTGGAATACCATGCCTGAAAAATGATCAGTTAAATGCAGTCGTATCAATTTACAGGTAAATTGCTTGGTAATTGTTTTTATAAGTTTCAAATATTATTACTCACCAGAAATAATTGGCAGAATGGTTATACATAATTCAGCATCATGGGCAGATAATTTTTAATGCATTAGTCTCTTGGAGGAAGGTCTTACTTTCCTCTCTGTGTCATGGACTTCAGTCAGGAAAGCTGAAGTTCAAGGTGCCTACTGAATGTTTCCTGAGCGTCAAGTTGAAGAACCCAATGTGTTTGTTTAAAATATAACCCAATTATTCCTGAATTATGCTGATCACCATAGTAACCTACATTCATAGTATTTTGTATGAAGTAATTTAAAGTCACTTAGCTGGAAGAATTAAGTGATGTCAATTATTGATACATGAATGTAACCTAATTATATTAATGTGAAACATTTTTGTAGGATGACTGTTTCTTCATGCACTGGAGTTTCATGTCATTGTCATAATTAGTGTTAGTCATTTATACGAACTGGAATTATGAGAGGTTTCTGGTTTTGGTTTTTTTTCTTGTTTTTTTCCCCCTTCCGTGTCCCTCTTATACCATGTGTAATATTCAGCATTTTTTAATTATTTCAGTTGCTTACTTTTGCTTGCAAATACAACTGGATTGTATTTGAGAAGTATCAGATGCCTCTTACGTTCTGTGGTAAAGCTGTTGCCACATACATAGAGTTGTGTGTCTACAGAATGTCACCTCTATTATTAGTCTTTTATTTGTTTTCCTGACAAAGCATTATTGATGTGATCTTATAAAGAGTTTTGAAGTTGCTAGGAAAGTTTACTTGAGCCTGATTTTTAATGGCTTTTTGGTTAAATACTTGATTAATCAAACTGTTGCTTATTTGTTTAATTAATTAAACGCAGTGATGTTTGAAAGCTCAAAAAGCAATGAAGTAAACAGCCTATAATTGACTGAAATGGGAATTCCGTTTGAAGAGCTGCTGGAGAATCAAGTTCACTGTGTAATCTTAAAATGCAGAACACTTTTGTTGTTTATGTATGCAGCTCCTGTTCATTATGCTGAAATTGAGCTGAAAATTGTTTTCTTTTGCTGCCATTAATTTTAGTTTTTAAATTCAAAGCAAATTAAGTTGCTAACTTCAGCAGCTATTGAGATGACTTCCTAAATATGAGATAAACTCAGTCTCCAGCTATGTCTAACAATCCTCATTTTGCTGGGTTGTTTCCAAATACCTGCAGTGAAAGCTAATGTATTTGAAAAAGAATTTGTCATTACTGCTCCAACTAGTATAAACTGTCCGTTGCCAACAGTAGGCAAATAACCCCAAAGCTTTACTGTTGAAATTTTGCATGCCAGTTTTACATCTTTCACTGCAAATCACTTCACCAGCGGCATTCAGATCACCTAGTCGAGTTGGATAGCGCAGAAGTTACAGATGGGAAGAGATAATTACCTCACCTGGCACATTTGTTTTTGTTGGCTTTTGTTTGTTTTTCTTCTTTCTTTTTTTCTGCCAGTACAGGCTTTTTCCTACAGTGTGTTTCCTATCAGCTTTCCATTATCTAAGTTACGAAACTGCAGCCAGTTGCCTTGAGAGTTTTCCGTGTTTTGTTGTTTTTCATATTTTTATCTAGCATTCATAGATCTAAGTGATGTGCTAACCAACTGATAGCTTAAACCTCATTGTAAAAGAGATTGAGTTCAGTCTCTTAATACACACAGAGCTAAAAATATAGGAAATTACCGCATTATATTTGTTTTCATTCATAATTTCTGTGAAACAGTATGATTTCTTCATTGTGGTAAGGAAAATGCCCAGGTAAATACCATCTTGTTCAGTTGCATCTTCTTATTCTAATCTGTGCACTTTCTGACAAAACTGAATACCTAAACTTGTTCATTGCATTTTATCTTTTAAATCATTAGTGGAAGAAAGAGCAAAAAGGAAGAAGTCAAGTATTTTTCTCTTCTTGGTCTTAATCAACAGGTTTTTCAATCAACAGAACTGTGAGTTGCTTTTGATGTATATTAGCAATGGTTCATTAGCCTAAAAAGAAACCCAGAGGCCATGTTAAGCATTCTGATGTTTGCCATGAGGGAAAAGAAAAGGTTATTGTAAAAAATGGAACATAGTGGCTCTGGAATAATTTTGAGAGTAATTTCAGGACTTGCGAGACTATCCCACATAGTCACACTGGGATGATGTTTTCACTGAATACATACACCAGTCCCCAGAATAATGTAAGTATTCTTGTGTCTGAAACTCTCAAACAAGGCAGATGATTTCATTTTGATCAGTTGAAGTTGCACTTGAACTTTCAGATCTGCACTTCATCTTTGGCTGTGTTTGACCATCCATGAATGCTTACAAGGTGCCTAAATGTGAGCTTGAATAGTACCAATTTCAGTAGATAGATTTTGGTGCTCATGCCACTCTTAAAATTTAACTTGTTCTTCTCAGCCTGGGTGTCATTAAACGAAGTGTATTTCCCAAAGTGTTCCGTGTTTACATGCGAAACAAGTAACAACAGAACTCAGTTCAGTTCTCAGTTTCCCCATCTGAGGGTTGAAGAAAAGCTTAGACTCCTGAATATGCTGTGACTGAGGAGATCCTGGGAGAGTGTATTAAAGGTAGTGAGCACTCTTCCGGGGTTAAAGGTGAAGATGTGTAGGGATGTCAGGACCCTGCATTCCTCAGCAGAACTCACTAAGCACTTGGCCAGTGCTCTCAGGCAGGTGATTCTTAGTGTAGCCCTTTGCAGGGCCAGGAGTTGGACTTGATAATCCTCGTGAGTCCTTTCCAACTCAGGATATTCTGTGAAATAATTTTTGTTTCTTTGCCATAATCCTCAGCATCTTCTGTTTGATGTCAGTTGCTTTGGATGAATACAACTGCTATGAAATAATAAAATGATGATCTTTTGAAATAAGAAAGAACTGCCTCTGTTTTACATATTTCTCTTTGTACAGTCTTTGTTGTAAAAGAGAATTAGGATGCAGCTGAAGGATTTGCATTGACAACTAGAGTGTGAACAAACTAAATTTTAGCAAACAGTGAAGTAAGATTCCTTTCAAATTATCCAGAGCAAGAGAGTTGTAGCTTTTAACTGCTTACTCAAACTTTATAGTGACAGAAGACTAAAGTTTATCTGAGGCTCTATCACACTACTGTGTATGATAAATTGTACCAGCCAGAATATTCGTTTAGAAACTGGAGGAGCATAACTGCTGTCACAGATGGACATAGAGTTACCTCAGTGTAGCAGTGCCTCACTGCTTTATGTTAAATTAACTATTGCTTCTGTTGTTGAAGCTCTTTTTCATATATAAGTGTCAGCACAGTTTTATCCTTTCCTCCTTAGCAGAATAGGTTGTGACACCTTTTAATAAACTGCCTGAACAGCGCAGTGTGGGTTGATTCTTGTGGTGTTCAGGTCTCCGAAGTCACTAAATTTGAACTGTAAAAGCAGCCTCAACCATCTAAGACTCTCTAATAGTCTCTGAAAACTTCAGAGTAGCTGAAAAATGAGTGATGTATCTCCACTATGTGCAGCATAAATGATGTTATGACAGTGTTCAGTTGTTTGAGTGAGTACTCAATAGAGCCTCAGAGGCATTGAGGGAAGAGCTCTGGGGGTGTGTGGTCAGCTGCAGGTATCTGCTTGTCGTGCCTGTCTCTGTGAGGTGTCTTCGTACGCTTTGTTACTGTGCCTTGAATTGGCAGGATGCGTGCGGAGGACGCCGGTCTAATTGGGAGGAGGAAGAAAGTCTCCAAACACTTTCATCTATGACAGTGTCTGTCAGAGAACATGAAAGACTATTCCTGTGGTACTTAATTAAGCCTTGGGTCTTTGTAACGAAAACAGCAAACAATTAATTAATGATAAAAATTAATGGCGTGTCCTTTGTGTAGTGATTTATGTACATAATTAATGCTGTAGCATTTTAAGGTGTTAGCTGTCCTTTACAGGGCTGCGTAATAAATGGTGGCTTCAGAGGGTGTTACTTAAAATTCAAATTAACATTTACTCCAAAAAGTTCTCAGTGCTAAGGGGATAACTGCAAGCAGAGTAAGCCCCCCGCCAATTTTCTGTGTGTGAAGCGACGTCAGTCTTGCACAGGGACTACATTGTTGTCCATAGCTGCTCTAACTAGCTAGACGGGCTCTTGCTGGTTCTGGGAAGATTATTTAAACTGCTCCTGTTCACAGGCTACCAGAATGACTGATTAGATAGCCCTGTTGAACTACAGATATGGGTACTGATGGACTGTTGAAGTCCAGCATCCAAAGAGAGCGAGGTGTTGTGTTTCTTACTCGTTAAAACTTTTGAATCTATTAAAGCTTGGTTCAGTTAAGCTGCACAGCCTCAGCAAAGCAACATGAACATCTGTGCTAAAAAGCTGTGCCTTAGTTTTACTTTTGCACATGATGGACAAAATGGGAGGCTGAAATTCAGGAAACGTGTGCACGTTACATTTATCTACTCACAGGAGTTTTGCTGTATTGGTGATGGATTTAGGAATGGTGGCCCTTTTTTGTTGTGTCCAGCCTCTTCATCTGCACTCCAGTTTTGTCTGAAGGTTATTTCAGGGTTCACTTAAAATGCACATCCAGTTTAACTGTGATCCCTTGTACGCTTAACTACTTTTACAAATTCTTAAGCTTAAAATAGTATTTCAAAACAGTTTATTACTATGCAGAGGAATATACTTTTATGCTCCTGCAAATACAGTTTCAACTATGAGCATTGATTGGAAAATGAAGGTCTAAAGGCAAGCTGTGATTCAGTGGCTGTAAAATGCTTAAATTGAATATGTGAATTAAGGAAGAAGCAATTCACTGGCTATAAAGTGCTTGAAATACCAGAATTAAGGCCACAAGGAAAAATTTCTGTAGAAGTAGGCTTTGGTAGAAATTGGTATTTTTTAATTATTTTATTTCTCACCCTACCTATGATAGTAGTCTAGCTGCATTTGGGATAATAAGGGGTTAGATATAAATAATTCAGTACAGAGGTGATAATTCATTTCATAGAAATTGATTTGTAAGTACAGGGAATTGCTATATATAGAAATTATTATAAAAAGGCCAGAATAACATGGTAGCCTGGGAGTTTCTGTTCTGGATTAGAACTCTGTCTTTTCTCATTCATTCTCCTGTCTTTACTTGTGAGACCTTAGCAACAGAGAAGAGAAACTCATCTTTTTGTAGAAAAGATCTTGCAGAACTAAATATATTTCTATTATAATATGGCATATGCTCAAAACTTTTTTTGCTCAAAACCACAAAGAAAATAACACCACAAAATGCCAAATTCATCTCTTGTCTAACTTTCTGTACCCTGATAGTATTCTTAAGCATTAGGGAAAATTTGTTCAGCTTGATTTTCTGATATATGGCAGAATGTGGAGAAATTGTGTTTTATCCTTCTGCATCCTCATCTCCATGTCCCGTTTAGCCCTTCCACCAAATTTGTTTTTCATGTGTATCTGATGCCAGTGAATTCCAAAACCTCTTGATGGGACAGCTTGTGGTCCTGAGCTATGACCTCGGACACAAAGAGTGTTTTGTAGGCAGAATAATTCTGATAGTGTTTATTTGCTTACGTGAGAAAAAATTTAATCTTTACCTGCGTCTTATGTAATTATTTTAAAATCTTATATGACACTGTTAATTTCAGCAGTAATTAGCAACCTGGTAAGAAGGTAATTTTACCTACAGAGAGACTGTGTTTTCCCATGTTTAACAGTCTGCCTAACAAGCCACACCGATGAAAACAAAAACCAAAAAGAATATTTCATCTAGAGCAATTACAGATTTACTCCTATCATTTTAAAATCAACACAAGATACTGAGAATTTGAATGGTAATCTCTCTATCTAATACTTAATTAATGAAGGTTAATCAGATTCTTAAACAGCAAATCCTTCTACAAAGTATACCTCTGCCATTGTTCCCGTTGAATATCAGGGTCACGGCCCTGCCTGTTCCTTTGCATAAAACCTCCCTGTGGGGTATTTTTGCAGTGTAAGGTCTTCATGGTACATGCACTCTCTGTATCAGGAAGGCAGCGGTCCGTATCTGAAGTCTATAAGAAATGTAGGCATTGAAAAGATCTGAAAAGCAGTTGACATTTAAGGTGTGATTGTGTTTTTTCTCTTACTGAACCAAAGTGCTTTTTGACATTAGCAGTAACTTTGCTGGTCAGATACTCCGTCAGCATGAAAATCTTAGAGGGTAGGGATCTAACCCAGCAGCTAGAACCTATTTCCCTACCAGAGCATCACTGCAGTGTGTTGTGGGGCCCATGGGTCTCTTTCAGTCCTCCTTGTCTTCTGGGATTTCTGCTGGGATCAGTCTGGAGCAGTACAGTGCTGCACCAGGAATGTATCTGGTATTGTTGAAATCCCTAAACTAGAGGGTTTTTTGCTTTGTTTTGGGTTTTTGTTTGGGGTATTTTTTTAGTGTGAGTAAGCTAACACTTGAGTCTCTGTGTGGGAACTTGAATAAATACACTATTCTTAAAAAAGGAAAAAAAACAGTTTCTGAGTAAAAGTGATACCTATTTGGTATTAAGCCCTTAAGAAAGAAAAAAGGATTCTTTTTTCATGCCTTATACTGGCTAGCAAATCAGGCAGGGTGTAAAGGTTATTCTGCCTTTCCTCTTATTGGCTCTGCAAACCAAAACTGTTCTGTTGAGATTTCAAGGCAAGAAGGTTGGAAGGCAGTACTAATGCAGAAGTTTCTTGAGTCGTGGTTAGTTGAGACATTTACTGTGGAGTCTATCAAGTAACCCTTTGTCTTTCACATCAGCTCATAATTTCTTCAGTTTTATTTGTACTTGTTTAGAAGACATTGCGTAAGTATCGGTTTATGTTACCCAAAAGTTCCAACAAGACGGCAATATTTTCCCATCTTTAAAGGACATGTCAGTGGGGATGTACCTGTCTGGCTGAGTGCCCTCCTGATGCTTGTGACCATATTGCTTTTAGTAGTAGTAGTGTCTTGTCCCACAAACTTGGGATGTTTCATTGTCCTGTGAGAAGGTATAAAACCCCAAATGGTTGTTACTTCCCTTGATTTCAGTGTGTCATCAAGACAGAACCAGGTGATTGCCTAAATACATTTCGCTGTGCTGAATTCCAATTTGGTTTTGATGCATTAATTTAGAAATATTTCTTCATTCTCTTTATATTCGTGGCAAGCTGGATATTCCACAACCCAGGAAGAGAGAGCAGAGCTCAATCTGTGTTGTGATTGACTGTACAGTCTCTATACATTAGCAGGACGTCATGGATGCTTAAGTGCTACAGCAGGCTCCACATCTTCATGTTAGTCTTTAACTGAGGTGTGGGAAACTCCTATTGAGAACAGCTACTGGCATATCAGCCGTATCCTGAATTTTACATAAGGTTTTACTTTTGATACACTCTGCATACACCTTTTCACTGCAGGTTTTTTTTTTATTCAGAGGCATAACTGGGTGATTTTAACATGATCCTGTTTCTGAACAAAGAAACTGAAGTAGAGATTGTATCAACTCACAGTTTCTTTCTGGTTTGCTAACTCCTACTTTACTAACATTTCTCTTGCTCTCATTTGAAATACAAGCTACTTCCTCTGTGTTCTTCAGAGCTATGCCAACAGAAAAAATGCAAAGAGTAACATAAGTGCGACCCCCAGAACTAGTGGAAACTTCCTGCCCCATAGGTTTTAGCTGCTAACTCAGACACCAAGCTGAGGGCTGTTAGTTCTGCCTGATAGAGCCAGAAATCCTGACTTCCACAATCCTGATAAGACCCCACTTGCTGGCTGTTTTGTTTACGAATAGTTTAAATTAGTTGTCTAAGAAGGAAACTTTCATGTATCCCACAGTAAATATGTGTCGAGATCTCCATGGTCAGCCTTGATCCCACAGTCGTCCTGACTCATCTAACTTAATTTTCAGTCTTTAGCTACTTGTTACTTTAATTTCAAGGGGTTGAGGAGGAGTGCTGGTCCTTCTGTCATTCTTGACCTTTCTTGTGGGATGGAAGGCTACATATATCCTGTGTGAAGCTGCAGTGAACCCATACCTTACTGTGCAACCTTCGCTTTCTGCTCTATCAGAAGGAACCATGGCTATGTAAAGTAATCTTTCCTTACTTTCATATTTTATGTTCTGACATCATCGATACTGACAGTACAGCTCTGGGAATCATTTGCTAGTTAGATTGAACAGTCTTTCTGCTGTCTCAGCGTTGACAGGTTGCAAAATGTTTAATGTATTACTGCATATTACAAACACATTTTTGTAACAAATCCATTAGCAGATCTAAAAATCAAAATAGATGCTCAGAATTCAGAAGTAGGATCAATCTAAAATTTTAATGAATTGCTCTTTCTTAGCATTTTCATCTTTGGGTAGCAGTTCTGTACATAATCATTGCCATCCACAGTGCTGAAACACTGGTACAGAGGCTGACAGGGAAATGCAGTCAAATCAAACCTTGGTCATGTGTTTAATCCCAGGGGATTGCAGCTATCTCATAACAGTGTTTTATGCTTTATGTTCTTAGACTAGGCAGTACCTCTGACACCAAAGCCAGTAAAGAGTTAGTGAATATATGAAGAAAAAGCATACAGTAAGAAATCTTTGCTGAGTAGAAAATGTGTTGCCCGCTTTTTAGATCTAAATGGGTGCTTTAGCACATTTTATGCATGACTTCTCACATCAGAGTACAGGAATTACTCTTTCAAATGCAATAAAGATAATTTAGATAGCTGATTTCCCAGCTTTTTTATGCTGTTGAGTGTATAAAGCATCTAGCTAGTTCAAATGCCACTGGTGGATACAAATGAATGACATATGACAATTATAAGAGGTGTTTTTATGGAAGATGATGTGTTAAGTGTGTTTCCTTCACCTTTTAGATCCTTATATTTTGAATATTTTTGTAGATTAACTGCAGTACATAACATTTATATTTAAGATTTTATCAGAAGTGAAGTTTTATTTTGATTAATACATATGATATTTAAAATATTGGGTGACTTCCAAATAATTCTTGTTTTTAAATTTGAGGGCTTCTAGCAAATGTCAAGTGTTAATCTTAGGCCTGCTCTTAAATCCTAATCAGCTAAGAGCATAATTGTTCAGTAGAGTGTGAAGTAAATTACCTTCTTCAATGCAGTGGCTTAGAGAACGGGTGGGAAGGAGGTTCCAGAATTGGTGGCCATGTGCTCCAAATGCATGGAAGCTCTCTGCATACTGAAGATCCCATTAGTCAGCCTCCCTCTGAAGAGACAAGGGTAACCTTTGCGCCCTGGTGTCTGGAGTATTCTTGAAGTTCGTGGGACTCCTTCCAGTGAGTGCCAAGATTTTAAATTACGTCCTGAAGGGGATGGCTGTTGACATTTGGTGAGAATGGAGCAGTGTCATTGAGTGCTCTACATTTTAGATTCTTTGGAGCCAAGTTGTTCTGATCCTCTATGTAGGTTAGAACTTTTCTGGAGCCTGGACTTCCTTGTTCATGTCTTGTTTCTGTGCGCCACCCTTTAGGAGCCAGCTGCATAAATATGCAGTAAGGGAGAGTCTTGTCCCTTGAAAGCAAGCGGTGAAGGCTGATGGACATAGCCGAGTTTTTATAAGGCCACGGCCCGTGATACACGGTTGTAGGTCAAAGATGACTCCAGAATCACTGTGGATTAGGAAAAATGTGGTTTGTCTTAATTTTTAGGTACCTCTAGAAATCTGGTCCGCTTGCACTCAGCTAACTTTCAGCAGGATCTGTTGTACTTGACTGGTTCCTTGGACGCCTCTGGCGTGACATCTGAAGTAAAGATCGAAGATTTCTCAAGGGAAAGTGGAACGTGGGGCTGTGAATGTGTTGTCGGTATTTAAATAGTCATTAGGCCAGATTTTGCTGGATTCACAGATGCCCAACCAGTCTTCCATATTCATGAACACTCTTCATCTGCTTTGACAAATGGTGCTATTTGAGAATTGAGCTTTCATCTTTTTGCTTCTGTTTAACCAGTTCACCTTGGGCTCAGAAATTCTGAGGCTGGTGAATCCAGAGAAAGCTCCAGGTGAATCTGGCAATTTAATTTTTATCTTCAGCTGGAGTGTTATTCACTGAAAATCAGTAATGTAGATTTTAGGCCTATTTTCTGTACATCTTCTGCTGGTTTAGAACATAATGACTTTTCTGTGGAACAGGTTTTTGAGTTAACCTTCCTGCCAGCTCCTACAGAATTTCCCAATATCCTTTTCTGTAATCATAAAATTTAGAGCCTACTTTATCACCTGGTGGAGAGCAGGAAGAAAAGCATGTAGTTCTTTACTGTTGACGGAGACAAGGCAAAAAGATTTAGTGCAGGTTCTAAATCATGCTTTGAATAAAACATCGTACTTCTCAAAAAAACGTTTACAGTATTTCCTCAAGTAAAAGTAACAGTATTAGTGACTATGCCAACGCTCAGCATTTGCAATTCCCATGCTAATATTGTCAGTGTGCACTACTGCATTTATTTTAAAAAGTGCAGCAAATCTGCCTGACCACTAAATGGCACTATTTCCTTCTCAGAGCCAAAACCAGAGGAAAGGTGTTTAAGTCAAAGTTGAGGGGTAATATGCAAATGTTTTTTTTTCTTATTATCTGGTTTCCAAATTGTTGTCACTTAAAGAAAACTGACTGATTTGTTCATTCTTTGCTTTGAATTTGGTACGACTGGTAGAATCCGAACAGAAGCTGATGAATTCGTAATGGTTTGGCTTTAGCTGTTGCATTGATTCAAAGGTCTGTATGACTCCCTTCTGTGGAGAACTTCACCTATAACACGAAGAGAAGCAACTGAATTTCTTTGCAAGTTAAAACTTTATTTGATTCATGTTAGGAATTTGAATTACTCTTCTTTGGTAATTTTTTTTTTTGTGTTTAATGAGGTTAGAGCAAATCTAACAGCGGCCTGGGTGGACACCACTGAATTCTGGTTACTCTCTTGGCAGCATCAGTCTGTATCAATGATGCATCATTGTCCTGTGGTGGTCTGCTCTCAAGTTTTTCAGACATTTTCATAAGGGTGCCAATACATGGTCAGTTAACACACATCTGCATGTAATTACCTATGCAGAGGAAAATATTTTTTGAAGAAATTAACCCTGTGTAGTTTTATATCTCATTTTCTGATATGTGATTCTTCCTTCCCTCCATTGAGTTCTGTGGGGCTGCAGTGCAAGTATCAATAACAGATTTGAAAATTAGGTCTAGGGGAAAATGGTTTAGGTAACTTTCTTAAAGAAAAAAGCCTCCAAAATGCTTCTATGTATGCCAGTGCTATTTTCCTTGCCATGACTGCTCGTATGATTAAAAACACTGGCTTAAGGGTCAGTACAACTGGAGCATCAACGTCACACCCTTGAAGTGTGACTGGGAACAACCAATGTTTTTGACTCTAACAGATGGATTCCTCAGTTCATCAAGTCCAACCTCCCAAAGAGCAAGGTGATTATACCTGGCCAAGTTGTGCTATGCAACTTTAAAATATATGCTTGACAGATACATACTTAGTTTTAATCTTAATTTAAATATGTCTGTAGACAGACAGTCACCAATTTTGTTTTGTGTGTGGGTTTTTTCCCCCCAATAATTTAATTGCTTTTAGTGCTCCAATTTGACTTCTGATTATTTAGGGAGGTCTGGAATTTTCACCCATACAGGATCACATACAGTGCAGAGTATCTTTCAGTCATCTTTTTGAGAAGTTGGAATGGTAACTGAGTTGAGCCTGACTTCAGTGACTTCAAAGTTACCAATTCCATGTTTGTATAGCCAGTGCTTATGTTGGACGCTTTTGCAGTGGCAGCACACTGAGTTCCTGGTTTGCTCTGAACCAAAGCTTCACTGCAGTGGCATAGTTACAGTCTGTGTTCTTTCTTTCTAGGGCTGCAATCCTGCATTGGGCTCCATTTAAACAGTGTTTGTTCTAATAATCTGGTTTAATGGCTCTTCAAGATTGCTGAGCTTGTCTCACATTCCTGTCATTTTGATCCCGACCATTTTTGCCAAGTACAATCTATTCCTATTTCAATTTATTTTTCTTTAGGTAAAATATATTGCTCTCAAAACTTGGTTGGATTTCAAGCCCTAGTGAATTTGGATTTTTTTAGAATAGTTGAGATTTTTAGAGGAAGTGTGAGCAGGCATCAACATAATGATCAATTGCTTTATTGCTTTTCAGAAAGATGCATATATATTACTTGGCATATGCTTTATCTGTGGCATAGATGTATGGCTATAAGTCTGTACTTCTGAAAATCAATTGGAAAAATGATGCCATTATTTTGACCATAAATTGGAAGAATTCCTCAGATCACTTACAAACCTGGCATTTGTACTCTTCAAAGTTTTGCATCAGGACTCTAATATTGAACTTTTGGAAGAACCACAGGATGTGCCTGTGCCACATGTCAGATCAGATGATTCCGGTAGTTTCAATTGGCCTTGAAATCTAGCAAATCATATGCAGTAAGTACAAAGCATAGTAAAATCTGCAAGCTGTGCAAATGGGCAGACTTTTAAAACTGCAGGTACATCAAATAGTATTCTCTTCACCAGTTTTCTTTGTGGCATGGGAGGCTTTACATCATTCCACAACTGCCACTAACCTTTCTTGTCACCTAGCCAACTTGTGAACATGGTATTCCCTGGTATTGCATGAAAAGCTGTGTGATCAGCCTAGGAAATTGCTGTACTGATTATCTTCTGGAGTCCATCTTCTGCTTGCTGTTGCAATGCACCTGTGAGGAGCCTTCAGTTGGCAGCCCTTTGAACATCCAAGTGTTTTTCCTTCACACCCAGTTCTAAGGTACCTGCCATAGGTGCCTTCAGGAGGAAGGTGCTGTGTAGTCCATCTTAGCCCATTGTTTAACCTGCTCTTCTTAAAGCCTCTCCATTTCCCCTCTTGGTTCAGTGGTCTGTCGCTAGGTGCTCGTGCTGGCCTGTCCCTTTGCTGTGGGACTACTGAGTGGTAAGACTGTGGGTGATGACCTCCCCACTTTGCTCATTTCTCCTCTGCTTTGTGGTTACACTGGAGCAGTCAGCTGGAGCAGTAGCCAGCTGCTTGCTTAGGCATGCTGGTTTGCAGGATTGTTAAATGACTGCAGAGACACTTGGGCTGAATTCGCTTTCTTGTACGAGTGTATCACCTTAAAGAGAGCAGAGGTATAAAATAAAGGGCTTGCATTTTATAATAAATGTGGAAAATATCTTCCCTGAGAAAAGAGTGAGATCTTAGTTACAGATCCTCTATTCATGAATGAATGTCTGGTGTAAATTTCTAATATTTGGTATGTGAGTGACTTCTGTGAAGGCAGGAATGAGTCTGGAATGGCTGTGACCAATGTGCTGCTGTAGGGACTGATCACGGAGTTGCTTTGTCACTGGGTTTGACAGAGGCTGTCATTCTGCAGCTGAAAAGATGTACAGCTCTACTGGCAGCTGTACCTGGTGCTCCTGCTAGTGACTGCCAGCACGGCTGTAATAGAAAGCCAAATAGCCTCGTACCGCTGCAAAACAAAAATACCTTGTGTAATTTTCCTGGTGAGCTTTTAGAATCTGCAAGGAAACCTGATGTTGTGATTTTATTTAATAATTTCTCTTGGGAAACTGTACTTTCAGAGGTTTACTGTGTATTAATTGCTGAAGTAAATGTCTTGTGACTACAGCCATTCAAACAAACCACAATAAATTAATCTTGCTTGCCTGCCAGTCTTTATTTCAGCTAGGCCAAGAATAATAGTTGAAGCCAGGAGACTGTGCTCCTGAAAACACTTGCTATTGAGTTTTGACAGTTTTACTTGCAGTGAGTGACAGTTGAAGATATTGTTGTTAGAGTAGTCATTCCTTCAGGGGATTGTATTATGCCTACAGAAATGCCCTGCAGGCCTTTTTATATTCCTTCTTTTAAGATGCCAGTGTCACAGTCACTCCTTTTTCTCTCCTTTTCTTGAAGGCATCACATAACATAAATAAAAACCCAAATGTGATGAAAAGCAGAACTAAAACTCTTACTCTTCTCTTGGCTGAAAAAAGAATTTTGAGGCAGACAGCTCTTGCAGCTGGTGGCATCCCTGTTGAGATTTCCTCCATGTCCTGTAGGAAGAGGGACAAAAGTTTCCCAGTTTCTGGTACCTTATGGCTATTACCAGGGCATGGCTTTATGCTTGCACCTGAAACTGGCACTTGCTGTACTACTTTTTCCATTTTTACTGGAAAACTGGAGGTTTGGGATGTTCTGTTTCCTTCCATCACCCAGGACCTGTGGTGTTTTTCTTTCTTAGTAACCAGTGAGGCAGCCTTGCCAAGAATGGCAGAGACTGCCAGAAGGGGAGGTCTGGGTGAGCCTCGTTTCCCCCATGAACCAACCTGCAGCTGTATTCTATGGTAAATTAATTTAATGAATTTAACCACTTGTCTTCAAAGCTTCTTTGGGAATAAATGGATGCACTGCTTTGGCCCACATAGTGATTAGCACCACGTATTGAAGACCAAATGACTAAGCCTCCACTTTTTATTCTAATATATATTCATACTGCTCAATTTTGAGACTTCCTGGAATGTGGCAGAATTAGATATGATTGGTGGGATTCAGATCATTAGTCTTTCATTATAACCTTTCCCTCACAGAGTTGTGTATTTATGCACACTGTTCTTATTCATGCTTGTGTCACAAAACAAGTCATAGACTCGAAGGCTAAAAATACAAACTGTGACATCATCCTGACTACAGTGTTGCCAAAAGCTAATGAAAGTTAGTCGTCATTTTAAAAGTTCTATTATTAACACTAAACCAATGCTTTTTGACATTAAGAAGTGATATCTAGCTATTGGATACAGAGTATGCCTTTATTTTTAAAGGTTGATTTTTCAATTCCTGTGTAGGCTGCTTGGAACAATATTTACTTTATGTAGTTCACTGTGAATAAGAAAGTATCTCAGAAGCAGCCTCAAGCACAGATAGATGTACTTAGAATGTTTTAGGTGTACAGTAGTTACAGCTTAAAAACTAACCCACTTAATTTTCTGTAAATGCAGTTACAGTTTCTCCTGGCCTTTATACAGTGATCCATCATTGCAGGAACTTCAGCAAGGAATGGTTGGTTGTGGAGAGGTCAACAGGGTGACCAGAGCTATGGAACAGGTTTTAAACAGGAACAAATGCAGATAATGCAGCCTGTAAAAGAAATGGTTGGCTAAGTATCCAAAAGAAGTCTGTAAAATCTAGAGTGGAAGGTGAAGGGGGAATTTTGCATTATCTTCTCCAAGACTAAAACTGGGGGAATCAGATGAAACAAGCTGGTGTCAAGTTTAAAGTGGACTGATAGGAATATTTCTTCACATAGACTATATTCAGCTTTGGAGGTCTGCAGGACATTGTGGATACTACAAGTTTATGCAAGAACATAACTGAACAAATTCATAGAATCCCTGAGGGATTAGTAAATACAGGCACAACCACGTTGGAGAAGAAAGTCTGCAAGTCGCTGTAAGCTGTGGAAAGCTGCTTGAGAAGACTTATCAGGAGTTAAGGTGCTACCCTGTGGCATCTCCTGCCTCAGGAGGAACCAAACTGCAGTCGTTCTCTCAATATAGTGGAGTTAACAGAAAATATGCAAGAAGTGGGATGTTCGTTTTGTCATTACCTTTGTGATTATTTTAGGAATTGGTGTTTCCATCACTTACCGTGTCTGTAGAGGCAGTCCTTAAGTGATCAGAGCATACCCTTTCATTCAGCATTCCATTATGCATGAACATTGTAAAATTACAGTTTAATTTCTTAGGTATGGAGTACAAGTCACCAGACCCACATTTCACTTGTGGCTCTTACTGTATTATCACAGTGGCTTGTGACAACAAACAAACTTAGGATACAAAAGCAAGGGTGCAGATAATCACTGCAGAACTGCTGGTGTGTGAGAGGAATTCCCCGGCTCCTGCTTAACGCTGCATTTTGTACCCTTCACGTTTGTGTGCCAGTGTAGATAGCACAAAGCAGATATATGTGTGCAGCCTTTGTATAAAAAGCCATGAAACATAAGAACCTGCTAGAAAGTAATTCATTTGCCCATAATCGGCCTGTAATTGTTGCTATTACAAAATTTCTGATTGTGACTATGTTGTGTTTAAGAACCAGGCCTGTGGTTTTATTGCAGAATTATTACAGCAAACCCTTTGGGGACTGTGAGCATATACACTCATTCTCTTAAGTATTCACTTGGCCAATATTGTGAAATGTAGCTGTTTCTAGGGAACAAGAGGCCCTAAAATAACTATTGAACTAATAAAAAATAGAGATCCATTTAGTTTTCTTTTTTCTCCAAAGACCATCATCAAATCGAGGATCAAGCAGCAGGAAAATTAGGCCTTTTTATTATTATTTTTTAATATTGAGCTTTTTTTTAATATAAGTAGATGGGCAAAAATAGCTTTCACATAAAGTACCTTGACCTTTTGTGTTGGTTTAAAGAGACTGAAAGTCTCCTTGGACTTCAGGGTTTAATAACAAAGTAGTAAAAGACTTTATTGTGTTTCTAGGGCTGAGAAAGAGGGTATGAAACTGAATTCATACACTTGGTTTTGCTGAAGTATTTCATGCAGGTGATATTTGGGGTTGATGGAGAGACAAATCAGAATGCTGGTTCTTTTCTCAGCCCTAGGAGTGACCTAGGACTATCAGAAGTCGTATCTGTGGAGTCAGGAAGGGATTAACATGGTGGTCAGTCACAGCTCTTCCTGGACATATCAGAATTAATGGAATGGATTTCAAGATGCTCTCTTATATGGTGTTTCTAATCTCAGCAGCTTTCCTGGCAAAATAACTTGAGTTGCATATTGTAAATGTTCTTTTTCTTTCCTCAGGTCTTCACTTGTTCTAATATACTGAAGGAATTTACAGTGTATCCACTCTTCCTTTTTGGCTGGTTGGTGTGTTTGTGGTTTGCGTTTAGTTAATTTGTTTGTTTTAGCAAAAGCTCTGTTTTAAGTGTAACAATTCTTTGTCCTGAACTTCCCTTGTCTGAGGAACCTGTATAGGGGTTCCATATTTTGCAGCTCTTTCTTGTCCTTTACTCAGAGCACCTCAGAGAATGACTCATTTCCTGAGCCTTTTCATGGCAGAGAAGTTTTCAGGAAACCATGTGTCAAAATGTTCTCAGTGCCTGCAATGAGAATTGGTGTTCCAGAGTTACTAAAACATACCGTCTGGCCTTCGGTAGTGAAAGGGATGTGGGATTGGGTACTTGGGATCCAGGTGTTGCTCCCTCATGCTCTAGTCCCCTGTCTCCTACAGTGGCAGCTGACTGATCTTTCAGGGTAAAGCATTTGGTGCCTTCCATGCTCCTGGCTGCTTGCCTAGTTTTTTACCAAAGCAGAAGGATTTTGGTATAAAACAGCGTCTGTTTCCAGATTTGATCTGTCTCTTAAATGATGAGAGCTGATAATTTTAAACTTCATAGGCATAAATGTAAATACTTTTGATTGTCAGGATAAGTGCCCAGCTTTCTGAAATCCAGAAATACTTCACTGTTTTCGTGTCCCTGTGTCATGATTCCCTTATGCTTCATTGCACACTGCCTATGAACATTTCCCTTCTGTTTTCTCTGAGCAGGTAGTACTTGCTGCTAATTTCATCTTGCGTCAAGGGAGACTTTTTTTTGATAGCAAGCGGTGATAACCAGATTTTCTTTCTCCCCAATTAAAAGAAAAGGGAGGGGGGGAAGTGTGTACAATTAAGTGCTTGAAATAGATGATGTAAATGACATCCCTAGAGCTTAAAAATCTTTTTATTTTCTGGAGAAACACATTCTATTCAGTAGCTGTTGAAGGCTTCCTACTGTCCTGCTATTTAGGGAATTAAAAATTTTTCACTGGTTGGTTCAAAGTAGAAGAAAAATGTTTAATTAGTCATTCTCATTGTTCTTGAAAGAAACAGCAAAGAAAAAAAAAATCCTAATGTTTTTCCTCTCCAGATGTAAAGATCTGTTTTGATAGTGAATGATGTTCTGGGACTGCCTAAACCAGATAGGGTAAATCCAAGCCAGCACTCCTAGTGATAAATATATGGGGTGCTTTTAAAACACTTGGCGATGGAAGAAAACAAGCTGCATGCATCATTAAACTGAAGGGTCTGGGGAGAAACCATGCAGCTTCAAAAGTAGTACAGATCTTTTATAATACTAGTCTATGAAGTTAAGACTGTTTGTTTTCCCTTTCTGTAGAGTTCTCCTTTACATGATTTGTAATTTGTAGGTAATGTCTTTTGTTTCACTAAGAAAAATGTTTCTTTAATGATAACACATAGATGTTACTCTGGTTGTGTTATTTCACTACAATTATTAGCTTGTTCATGTAATGGTTGAATTGCGAATAAAGGACTGAAAAATACCATCTCACTTGCATGTGAATTGTTTTTTTTTTTTTTTTTCTGAAGGTATTCAGTGTATAAAACGTTCTGAGATGCTAAATCTTAAAGAAACTGCTACAGGTAGTATAAAATTGGCTGATTGTTCCCCTTGTTGCTGATAACTTGTACTGTTTTTTCCACTGATGCCTTGTGAAGGCTGACCTAGAACAGAGGCTAGATGGAGTTAAGGAATAAAGTAGGTCTTTATTACAAGGCCTCAGTGGATGCACCTTGGGCAGTACAAGAGCCCAGCCAGGGCTACATCCAAGATGAACCAAAATGGTCACAAAATGGATGACTGGTCACGAGGTCTTTCACTTTTGTAAATTCTGGTCCATTAGCATATTGGAATTAATTGTCCAGTTATAGCTTTAGATTATGAAGTCCCATCCTTGTTGTTTTTCTTTCTTCAGTCCACCGTTGTTTATGCTCTTGGGCCTGAAATTTGGATCATTTGTCCTGGGTCCCCAGCTAAAGAAGGAATTTTGTCTACCTACTCTGTGAAGAGAGCTTACTATCCCTTAATATGAAGCTCAGATCTACACACTAAAGCAGCACAGAATCTGAAAAATATAAAAGCTAAAACCTGAGGCATCACCACCATTCCGCATGTATGCATCAGGAATAATGTAGTAGGCTGAGACAGCTGATTACATTGATGGCTTTGCCAGACACGAACTCAGATGACTGAAAATTCTGCTTTCCTTACCAATTCATATGGGAAGGCTAAATTTTTAAGTTTCTGTTGGATGTTAAAGAGCAAGTTTGACGTATTAAAGGATTTATGATTAAAAGGAGTGATCCCGTAGACTAATTGTTTTTCTAATGTTTGCGATATTTTGAGGATCGAACAGATTTTGAGTCATGAAGAGTACAGTGTGTAGGTGTCATAAATGGTCTTTTTTGGGGTAATGTAAGCCACTTGTAAATTAAGAAATGAAGTGTAGAAACGAAGCTACACTTAAGAGTTGAGTTTAGAATGTAAAATTCAATCCATCTTAAGTAGAACAATGCCCATCCCCATCAGTGTTAAAGTTGTGAGTCCACATTCAAGCAGGTTCTCATTATTTTAATGCAAGTTATGAACAGATAGGAAGAGCATACACTCCAGTGGGTGAAAATTACTTGCTGCTGTGCCATCGCTACTTCATGACATTTTAGTTAATTATACTGTCCCATAATGACTTATGACTGTGCACAGAGACTTGAGATAAAAAAGAGGAATTGCAGTGATTTTCAAAAGCGAGACCAAAGGGTGTTGCTGTCTAGAATGGGGGGACAATACATTCCATGAGTTGCAATCACTGGATGACCGCTGGGTTTGTCTTCAGCTGTAAATTAGGGGATTATACAATTCCTGTGTAGCATTAATTGTTAAACAAAACCAATTTCACAGGTTTATTCATTCATGAAATTTCTGTAAAGAGTAGGAGACTGGCAGTGCCTTCTTTGTTACTTGTGATTCCCTCTTTTATCTTTTTTGTAACTACTCTGATGGACAGTGCCTGCTCTAGAGCAAACCCTCCTCTGTGATCCTTGTCACCTGACCTTTTACGAGTTCGAAGGCAATAACTTAATAGTCTAGTAGTAATACAGGTCTTCTGAAGAAAAATATGTATTTGCTTCATCCTTTATGCTCCGTTTTATCAGTGTTTCTGGTTAAAATTCAGGTACCGAATATCAGTGGTGCCCTGTAACAAGCCTATTTTTTTTGCAATTCTTTGACTGTAAATAAAGAGACAAGGAGACATAAATGTTCCTTTTTTGCACAGACTCAGTCGCTGGTTGTAATGAGAAAACACTGTTTTGGAAAACTACTTGGTGCCTACCAAGCAGAATCGTGCTAGTAGATGGTCTGCTGGTTATACATCATATAGTAGGATGTAAAATCACCTAAAATTCCATTTTTTCTTATGTTATCTCTTTAGTTCAATGCATTTTGCATTAGTTTCATCTTAATCTGTTGTGCATCAAGCTATAACATAAATCCTACTTGCATGCCTGCAGTCAGTATAGCAAGTTCTCTTTGTGTATGACCATTTCTTGGAGATGTGTGTCTTTGATACTGACAAACTATTGAGTAATGCTGGTTCCAAAGGAAAAAGGAGGGTAAGGCTTCGATACTGGACATCTTGGGTGGCTTAGTCACTTAGCACAGTGTGCACATTAATATTTCAAATACAAGCATAAACAATACTGAACAATATCAGATGAATTAGACACAGTTACAAGCACTCCCTGAAAGGTTTCCTTCCTGACAGAGCTGCCTGTGCTCCAGCCATTTGTGCTGCTTGCTGAATGGCTCAGAACTGCTCAGAAAGCAAAAAAAGACCTTTGTAGAAATATCCAGCCCTGACCTGACCTGTTATTGTTGGTGTTTCAGAGTGTACACTGGTGCTGGGTAGACCAGTGTATCCTGTTGGTGTGTGCTGAGTTTGGGCTGAAGGTAATTCGTGCCCTTGGGGTAAAGCAGCACAATTAGCTGTTCTTGACCCAGTCAGGTCAATATGGGTGAAGTTTTGCTCTAGTTTTGCTGCTTTTCTAAGGAGAGCATAGGCTCTGCCAAAGGTATGTTGTCCATGGGCAATAAGGAGGCACACGATTGTGGAGAACGGAATAATAATAAATAAACGTCACAGTTCAACATTCCTAGCTGTACCAATCTTGCATAAATGTATGTACTTGTGAAATGTGTTCTTTCTAGTTTTGAATTGCTGAGAATTTGCCACAGTTATTCTGGTTTTACAGGCTATGTTACTGGATGTGTGGGCATGTGTTCACTCTGTGAAATAGTTCTGTATGTTATAAAATACTTTGTGTCTTTCTGTTTAAACATAGGCCACCACATTTCTTCTTGCTTGTATATGATACATTAAAGTACCAAATGTAAGTTAAGAAGCTGTCATGCTTTATTCAATGAAACCAACTTTTAATTCCAGCTTTCATTTGTTTCAGAATGGTATACCTTGGCTGTAAAGAAAATCTATAGCTTCAAAATCTGTAGGAGTGGTCACTGCTAAAACCTGAATTACTAGCAACACTTCAAATTTAGAATTTAAGAATGTTTATGAATTGTAATATATATAATTGTCTGTTCAGAGGTCAGAAACTTTTGGATATTCATTTATTCGTTCTAATTGAGCCAAATGCTCAGCTCAGATTCTTGATCATTCTGCTAGCTCTAAAGACTAAGTTGTAACATTCAGCACCGTAATACAGATATAATTTTTATTAAAAGAAAGCATGAGTCAATATATCAGATATCACTTCTAGACCATTTGGCCTTTTTGGAGTAAAGTGAGTCATAACAGTTAAAGGTGAAAAATAAATCACTAATTAGATTTTATTAAATCTATTTTCTTACAAAGTCTAAAATTTTAGAAGGTGGGAGATTTGCCTGGAAACCATCCATTATTTTCACCCCTATTTTCAGTCTGTGATGAAAAAGAACTAAGAAGTGAATCATACTCTGATGTCATTTATGAAATATAAGTCCTTTTAGGACTCAGACACACTAATGAGCTAGAACAGACTGACAGCAGATCTTGTGCTAGGTAACACTTAGTGAATGATCAGTCAATGGCAAAAAAATGCAAAGTAAGCACGTTAGGAAATTTGAAAAACAGTGGCATTTTCAATGCACATGACCACAGTGAAGCCTGATTAATTATTTGCATTTGTGTTTATCACAGTATGGCTAGATTTTTTCTTTTGTTTTTTGGCCTTTCAAGTGCAAACTGAGTTCACTGTTTAACACTGATACTCTTTATCTTTGCAGTGTGCCGGGAAGACTCATACCAGTCAATAGTGTCATGTGCTGCTGTAGTACTTACCCCTGTAGAGACGACAGTGGATACAAGGAAAAAAGAGCAGATGATAATGCCTGATGTGTCCAAACAGTGAGTTATTCAAATAACATGATCTTTTACAAGTGCAAGTTAAGCACCAGGCCAGATTCCTTCTCATGGATATGCATATACACCCTCCTTTCTCTTTCATCCGTGCTTTCATAGGTGTTTCCAAAAGTAGAAACTGGCCTGAGGCTAAGCTGCTGCTTTTGTTCATTAGCCTACATTTTTTCCCAAGGCTTTTGGTAATGACATATATAGGGGGAATGGGCCTTTATATGCCGAGAAACTGACTTTTTAACAGGTTTGAAAAGATGATTCTTTTTGTTTAAATAGTCCTTTCATACTTGCAAGTAGTTAATTTTTATAAAGAAGGTGAGTCGTAAATGCTCAGCTCATCTGATATATTTCAGTATTTTCCAGTGACTATTTTACCTCTGTGATACAAGAGATCATTTGATCTGCAGAAGTGTGGTAGTGTGTTCTTCCAGGAAAATTTTGTCTACTTAATTACATTGTATTTTGATATCTTGCATTAGATGAAAATCAGAGTGTTCAATAACATTTGCCTTGCAATGCCAGGCAGGATGGTTATTTCTTAATGATGGAATCCTTGGAGAATAAAAGTAATTTTGTTTTCATGGAAAGAAAGAAAACACAATTGTAAGGCTTTATCACAACTCAGACTTGAGGTCTGTGCCTTTTTAAGTGTGGAAGGTATTAAAAACATGACAGTGGATAACATCATTCCTGTTCATTTATGTTTAGTTTTCTGCTGCTCTTGGTATGTACAAGTTTAGCTTTAAAATTGTCTGTGGAGTCCTGGCTTGCATGTCAATTACTGTAAGAAAATTAAAACATCCCCTCACATCCCCAAAATCCCTGAAACATCCAAACCACGGCTGGTGGATTAGAGCAGATTAGGTGGGTTATGATCTTGCTACAGATCTATGACTTAAGTCTGTATCTGGCTGTGGTATCTTTTTCAATGTGGTGATAAACCCATTTCATCTAGACTACCTGTACTTAAATTTAACACAGCATGTTACCTATTGTCTAGGTATTACTGCAATGGCCTTATGTTTGAAATGCTGTGAGCATCTAATTGTTGTAGTGCTTCTGTTGTGTGGCTCTCTGAATACCAGGAGATTGGAAAGGCATGGGCTGTAAAATACTGTGCTGAAATCCAGAATTATCTTAGTTACTTTTCATGTTAGATAGTTCAAAGCAGCATAGAACATTTTTTCTTGTCTTCACTAAAAGGGAAACCTGCACTGTTCTTTGATTGACTTTTTCATCTACTATGATAAGATTCAGCATTTAATAATCTTTTATGAATTCTAAGTAGCAAACTTTGATATCTGTTTAGCATGTGCTGAATGAAGCCACCTCCCAGATTTTTGGCATGTTTGGGTTTTTATTTTTTTTACAACCAGGTTAGTGTTATCTTCTAAAAACACTGACATAACTTTTCCTAAGCACTCAGAGCTCTCAGAAACATGCTCCAACCTCTGCTACTCTTCCAATGCTAATGTTTAAAAATACAACCTGTGGCTCTGGAATTCTTTCAGCGAGAAACAAGATTGTGCTTAAACAGATAAAATGTATTTGAACTTTTCTATTTGAAACTGTATGAGTGTATAAGTGTCTTTAAGCCAACATTTCTGACAAGTATATTTGAAATTAAACAGAACCATCTTGCTGGAAAAAGTTTGCAACTGGAATTTGGTAAATTTTGTAGGAACCTTCAAAGTAATTGTAGGGAGGTGAAAGCATGCAGCTTCAAGAAAATCTCCAGCATTATGAATGAAATACCAGCATACTGATCTTACATTTCACCCTATGCTTTCTACATGCAGATAGCTTTCTTCATATCCAGTTAATGGAAGCCAAACAGATCCTGATTCCTGTGTCTAAGTATCCCAGTGTCATCTGTCTCTAATGCAAAGGTGCCCTTGGCATTTGTTGAATTTCATTGACTGGAATGCAGGCTTCATGAATGAGCTGGTCTGCATGTGTGGATTATAGTTATTGATACTCAGTTCATGTGGAAAACAACACTGATGCTTTGATTTTTATACTTACCTTTGGCTGCCTATATGGTTTTGACTTGCATGTCCAAAAATTGTGCATGTGACAGAGGGCTGAGCAGTAGCCAGCCATCGAGGTCCTGTAGGGAGAAGTTGCTGCCTTCAGGCCCTACAGGGACAGAGTATGTTTAGAATCACTAATGCTTTCTAAAGCTACATAAGAAAGTGTGTAATCCAAACCAGATGAAATGCGTATTAATGATAATAAAATGTTAAACAGTTACAAATAGCTAAAAATAATTCTCTTGTATGCCACAGTAAAATTACATCCAAGACATTCAGGACACAAGAAGTTGTGAAGACTGGGCAGAAAAAAAAAAGCTTTTAATGCTACTTGTATAATAATTGATTAATGATGTTATTTTGTTTTAGAAAGAAACTGTTTAGTGGCTTTAAATAATGTATTTGCCTAATGTATTTTTTTTGTAAGCAGCAAATGTTGCCAGAAGTGGTAGCAGCAAATCTTAACGAGACTAAGTGTCTGTGATTAGATCTTATCAGGATTGGAGGAGTAAAGGGCCAATTTTTTCCCCCCCCTGTATTTTTTCTTGGAAGCTCAAGCCATTTAATCAGGGAGTGATTTCATAGTGATACCCAGGTAATTGCTGACTCGTTGCTTGTGCACTGGGCAAAATCCCTACCTCAGTTATTCTCTAGGAATGGATTTGGCAAGAGGAGGAGCACGCCTTTGTGGTTTTTGTCTTTCCACCACAGGCACTGAGGCAGAAAAATATGTGGTCAGTGTGAGGTTAGGGTGAAAAACAGGAAATGTGAGCTCTGCCTTACTTTGTCTAGGATGTTGCTTTAGCTCTGCTATATTTTGTAGAAATACAAGCCTTAAAAACGTCTTGCTGTCTTAATAGTTCAAATTATAGAGGCCTCTTTGTGTTGCCATAGTGATACATCAGTCAGTTGTTCTCAAAGGTGTCCAGATGCTAAAACAATTGGAACATTTTGAACAGTGAATTCTGCTTACAGAGTCCTAATTTTAGTCCTTCCTATCTGAATTCTAATATAAATAAATCAGCTGCTGGCAAGAGCAATGGGATGAGGAATCCTCACTTCAATTTCAAGTTCTTATGAGGCAGCACAGGAGAGGAAGCATGGCCCAGGGAACTGTATGTTATGCTTTAAATCAACTTAGCTTCAGCTTCACTGGGCAAACTCTTGGCTGAAAGGTCAGCCTACAAGTGGCAGTGTGGAAAAAGAGGTGTCTAAAGACACGTGAGTCTTGGAGCAGACAGTGTTCTTCTGCTGTGTGATGTTCGCAGGTAAACATAGAAAACCATTCACGTGCTACTAGTGCATGAAAAAAGTATCATGAAATTCAGGTGCACCATTTTTTAATCATATTTAAAGTTAAGCTGATAGTTGTGTACTTCGTTTGATGCATTTATTTGGATATGACTGCCCTGCAGTTCACAATAGTGGTGGCAACATGCAGCCCTCTGAGCTGGCTAATTTAAAGGTGGCTTGTGCATTAGTCATAATTCTGATTTTGATTTTTACTTAAAGATATTATTTGCTGTTAAAGTGTTCTTAGAGCTACAGACCTTGTTATGTCATGAAACAGACACAGTAATTTGACAACTCCTTTTTCATGTCAGAAATATTTTCCTGAGTTTTAGGAGAGATTTACAGATGAAGATCCTAGAAGAATGATAGGACGAGTAAAATGTTTTTAAACTGAAAGAAGGTAAATTCAGACTAGATCTAAGGAAGGAGACTTTTATAGTGAGGGTGGTGAAACACTGGAACATGTTGCCCAGAGAAGTCGTGGGTTCCCCATCCCTGGAAACATTCAAGGAGTGTTGGATAGGGCTCTGAGCAACCTGATCTAGTTGAAGGTGTCCCTGCTTATTGCAGAAGGATTGGATAAGATGGCCTTTAAAGGTCCCTTCCAACTCAAACATATTCTGTGATTTTATTTTATGATTCTAAATGTCAAAGATCATTTGACAGTTCTTCAGACTCTTAAGATCAAGTTGGCTTTTTTCTGCTAAATGCCTGAATGAGCCTATGTAGTGAGTCTTCTCAATATTCTGTCCGTGCCAAAGCTGTTTCACTTATACCTTGCAACTGTACTTACTTGAGCAAGATTTTTAAGTGTGAGTTCAAATACATGAGAAAGCTTCTTGAAATCACAGTGACTACCTGGGTGCTTGCTGATGGAAACAGGGTGCTATGGGGAGCGTTACAGCTCTAATGCCATTCTGTACAGCATTTTGGTACCAATATAGGTTGGAATCAAGGAAGATTTTGGTGCATATATAGACTAAATTTATTAGCTGCAGTAAGCATATTCAAAAATTCAGGACCTTTTTTCCCTTTCTCAGAGTTTCAAGTTGTAGGTATAGAATAGTTACATCAGAAGACTGGTAATCCTTTTTGACTCTTGCAGCCTTGCCTATTTCCTTTCAAAAGAAGTTCAAACCAAGCTGATTATGTATTATTCTTCACTTAATCAGTTGTGGATTTTCTTTTCATTTTTTTCCCTATAATTTTTTTTTGCATTTTTCATAAATCCCAGGGAAGACTTTTTTCCCCTCAAAGCAACAGTGATGTTATTTTACCTCTGTAATTTTTGATGCTTCTGTTATGATCCTGTTATTGATAGATGCCTCTGCCCAAATTAAGGTGTAATCAAGGGCTTGAGGTGATACCAGCAATACTTGTACAAGCAGTTGCCAAACAGTGGGAACCCTTGTCGGGACGCATTACCTAGGATGTGCCAGGCCTGGAGCCAGGCCACCCTGACACTCCATCCCGTGCTTATCTCATGGCAGAGTCCTTCTGTGGTCTTAAAATCACATTTGCCTGTCTCGAACACCATTTAAGTCCTTACAGCCCCTCAGTGGTGATGTGAAGCGTGGTCTCTAAAGCAGCCAGGTTGTCAGGCAGTGGTGTCCACATCACGATTCGTGTCTGCTCTGACAGTCCTTTCAAAAAGGCATCTGCCAGTAATGTGAAACAGGAATGCTTTTCACACTTGTTTGGAAAAGCAGATAAAAGATGGTTGTACTGTTTGACTGTCTGTATGATTGGGACAATGGGCTATGGTATGGAAGCATGTGTCACTCTTTGGGTAAGAGAATGCAGAGAGAATAGAGATGCCCAGTGTTGCTCTGGAATGACCATTCTTTGAAAGCTGTGGTTCCAGCTCAGCTGAAAAACCTGAGACATCAGCTGGATTGCCATATACTCTCCACCACTATGTTTTAGTGATAACAGGTAGGAGAGGTAGCATTCATATCCTTTTCTTTAAAGCAGATACTTTGAAATGGAGTAAACATAAACAATGTACTTATGCTGTCAGTGGTCTACTTTTACATTCTTTTATGTATTTTGCTAGTTAGTCTTTAAGCTCTACTTAGTGACTTCAAGGGGAACTGAAAATTTCTATTTTCTGTGTTGTCTGTCACATGGTCTCCTTGTACATTCTGCACTGCTTTTTGTACATAACGGGAAAATAAGTTATTTTGCTGTACTCGTGTCTCCTTTGAAATGGGGAACTTCTCAGAAAATAGTAAAAATACAGTATTTACACTTCTTTTATTGTCTGCTAACTAGTTGAAACTCTCACCTGGCATTGCCTCTTGTCTAGGCAGCTCAAATTGGTAACTTCTTTCTTCTTGCTTTGAGGAAAAACAGAACAATAAACCAGACTCGTTTCTGTTTTTTTTTTCCTGTGTCCAGCCACTGCAAAAATGAGAATGATTTTAAAATCAATTATAGGTACCAGCTGTGCAAAGGAAATACAATTGCGCTGCAAAGTGAATATGGAAGAAACCTTATATCTGGTTATAGAACAGGAGTATCAGTAGTTCTCATGTTCTTTCTCAGTCACTGCAACCATCAATTTATAGGAGAGATTGACAGGAAAGCAATCTACATATGTAATTTGAATATCTTAGGCAATTGTTTTCAGCCAAGGGATTAAGCAGTTCTGTACAGCTTAATTTGATCACGAGTTGCAAATGTTGAATAAGCTGGTTTTTGAGAGCCACTAACTAATTGCAGTTACTGTACTTACTATTTTCAATATTTTATAGTTCAGCTACTATCTTTTCCTCCTGTGTGGTGGTGAATAATGCAGGAGGGAGCGGAATGATGGCAGCTGTCCTATGGAGGAAGGTAGATTTTATCTATAGCCCTGCCAAGGAAGGGCTTGATCCTTTGCAAGTGTAGTCATTGTTTGGAAAGCTTCCTCTTTCCAAACAGAAGTGATTTGGTTTCTAATACACAATCCTCTATGTATGCTTCAGTCATTTCCCTTGAAGTATTACTGATGTGACTGAACTCAACTTGATGAAAAGATAAAGGGGTTGAATGTTAAGCAAGGTACTTAATGAGGTCACTTTGAATCAAAATGTGGAGGATCAAGAAAACCACAGCATTTTCTAGTTGTGATAATTGTAACTGCAAAATAAGATGAGTGCATTGTATCATTGTGTAGCTAGTCTTCACTAATGAAAGAAAATTGAGGAAATAAAATTGTGTAGGGATAATACAACTTTGCTGATGATGTTTCTGAGCACCAGATGGTGAAAATTTGTATAGTACTTTTTGAGTCAAAATACAGTTACTGTAATGTACATTGGCGGAGTGTGGACAAAGCTGATTTAAAACATTGAACTGCACAAACAAAGGACAGTGCAGTTACAGTAACTGGGAATACAAATTTCCCCTGCTTCAACAGCAAGCATTGGACAACATAACTGCATCTACAGCTGCAGTTTCTGAACTAGCTCTCAAGTCGTCATAAGAAAAATGTTGTCACCAAATCACAGTGACATTTAGAAAACAGCTTTGCCTACAGCAATATCACTTTGTTTCACTGACATACGTTAAATTATGTACCTTTATGATACCATAATGTCATTCTAGTTTTGGCCATTACCCTAAAAAGAATGTCTTTTGGAGTAAGATTATGAATTTATTTATCAGATCTGAGAAATTTTTTAAAATTTGTAAATTAAATTAAAATCTGTGCATTCCCTTGCATCCTTCTTTTCTCTGTTGTCTGTGAATCATCACATTCTCCACTGGGTGTTTCTGCAATAGAGGAAGCTTTAATTACATTACTTGCTTGTCCTTCATGTCCACAAATTTCCCCAAAAGAAATACATCAAGATAAGTAATTTTGCTCTATTTGGGTATCGAGCTTATTTGAAAATATGCCTTTCTTACATACTTACATGGTCAGGTGCTTAAGACAGACCTGGTTCCAGATTGTACTGTAGTGTCTGGAAGTGTCTGCTTTATTTCCGTAACCAAGAATTATAAGTCAGACCACAAATATCACTTAATTCCAAAGTGGCAGTCTCCCACTTGGCAGCCAAGAACTCTTCTAAACTGATGGCCTTGGGTAATCATTGCAAAATATTCTTGGCAAGCACATTTTAATTAGAACAATGAACCATAAGACACAGTTTTGAATTTTAATTTTGGGCTGAGATTTTTGCTGTTTGATGAAATAGAAATTATTTTTTATATATATCAAAATGCCTTGATGTCTGGAACGATTCTAAAAGGACATGTAAAGTAAATAAAATCTTATCTGGTTCAATCAACCTTGAAGAGGATAGTTGAGAGGTAATGCAGGCAGAGATGTTTAGGCAATTGAAAATCAATCATTTTATCTGGACATCTCCATCTGAAGAGCTGCTGTTCTAAGTTGTAGTGTTAGTCACTCACAGCATTTGTTATTCTAATAAAATTACAGAGTTTTCCATTGTCTTACGTGGCAGCTGCCTAAGCCCTGAAGAGCACACCCATCATCTGCTGGGTGACTGCAAAGCCACTCAGGCATGATGTTCTTCAGAGGCAGGGCTACAGTGGGGCATGAGGAAAATGACTCACTTGTTGACTTGGGATTTAAAAGAAAAAAACAGACTTCATTTTCATCCAGCCTAAATTCATGTCCAACATAACAACAAGCATTGTTATGCCGTCAGTTTCAGTATTAAAGGAGATCTACAGGTTTTATTGAACAGGTACCTATTCAGAGGGCTGAAGGCACTTGATTTTGGGGCAGCACAAAGAGTCCTCAAAATAACTGCCTTACTAGACTTATGCTTCATTTCCAAAAAGCCATTTTTTTAGATAGTCTGAGTATAAAGTTAGATCATGTGGCAGTTTTTGAGTTTTTCTTTCAATAACCAGTTCTTGTAACATCCTACATCAGTTGGGAAGGCAGTGTTAGCTCCTGTTGTTAACCTTGATGCCTGGTGTTGCCTAATGAGAATTTGCAGTTGCTGTGAAGCTTCACTGAAGGAAGATGCTTTCAAAGTACAGAACCAAAGATTTGGGAGCAAGCCCTCTTTGCTCAAATGGGGAGAATGAGAGAAGCGCTAGCTTGTGCCCATTTTATTCCTTTTTCTTGTAAGTATAAAAAAATTATTTTTCTGTAAAATTGGGGCAAATGTAGTTGTTAAACTTTTTTAACTCAAGCTTTCACTTAGTGGAAGTGCTCAGTCTTAGGAGCCACTCCAGAAACAGACTTATACTTTCTAGTCTGTAAAAGCATAGGCTGTTGCTAAACTGTAACTGAAGTTCTCTTTGCGACCAGTGGTTGTATTTTATCCTCTTGCAAGGAAATTAAGGCAGGTTTGGGTCTGTACCTTTGTGCAGCAGAAACATCAGTCTGGAGTAGCATTATCTAAATGCTGATGACATGAGGGTGGGGTGGTGGAGGAGGAGAGACCGGGGGATCATTTGTTTTTTAATTTAGAAGCCTGTGGTGTTTGTATTAAAGTACAGCCTAAATTCTTACAAATTAGATTTCAAAACATAATTGCAGCATCAAATATAAAAATTAATCAACTATGTTATTACTTGTGAACAATTAAAGCATCATAAAATGAAAAAATATGAAGGAAATATGCTTGTACATGTAATGCTAGGATTGCAAAGTACTTTATTTGGTTAGACAAATGTATTGTGGATTAAAACTAGAAAAAACAGTTCAAGTGCATAGCAGAAATGTATTTGTTTCACTTTCACAGTAATTTAGTAATATCTCTGAAGCATAACAAAGAACAGCATTTCTTAATTCTTACTGTCACTGGAAGATGGGGAAAGGAGGGATGTCACAGAAAAACTAGGTAGATTTGCATTTATAATTGTATTGTGTAATATTGGACTATTGTGCTGTGCTGTTTCACAGCTCATTGTACAATTCCAGTGAAAGTATTATCAGGTGTTCTTTTCAATCTCATGGGTGAAAAATAATGGTGGTGTTGTGGTGTTATTACTGGCTTATTGAGGGGTTTTCTAAACCAGGTATTTTGCAGAATTTTCCTGAAAACCATCATCTTGTGCAGTGGCTATATTAGAGTTAGCTTCGTTAGAAAATACACTACTCTTGAGTCATATTGTCATGACTTAAATAGGAATACCACTGCAGCAAATGTAAGTTCAATCAGCATACTCTTCAAAAATATATAGACTGCTTCATGGTGCTTAAGGCTGAGAGATTACCTGCATCCTAGAGGGAATGAATTATGTGAAGAAATATCCATACCTGCATGCTATGTTTCACATACTATCAGGAGGCGTTCGGTTCTTATTTAGCTCAACTAAATGCAGAGGGGTGCTCCAGAAGTGTGCATAATCTAAATATTAATATTTCTAAGAGCAAGATTTGGTCTGTTTTGCAGAGTAAAAAAGAGATATTAGAGAGGGACAGAAATAATTTTAAGAACAATCTCCTTATCCCCACCTCTAGCTCCAGTTTGTTTTGTTCTTATTTTTTTTTTCCTGGAGGTAACAAAGGAATAGAGGCAATATTCCTCTTTCTCTACCATGTACATTTTTCAGTGTATCTCTGAATAGCCCTGGGAGCAGTAATTTTAATAACCTATCAAAATCTATGTTTGCAGTGAGTATTGAATACGTTACTTTTACTTGCATGGATTTATCAATAGCAGAGGTGGAAGACTATAGCTAAAAAAGGAGAAGTGGTGCTATTGCTTTCTTTATCTCCTCTTCACCCTTCTGTTTTTTTCCAGTCAATACACTGGCTGCATTGGCTACTATATGGGATATATAATACACCTAAAGCATAAAAAAACCAACGAAAAGCAAGATGGGAAATGGGGAGGTGGGAAGCAGAGGAAATAAAAGTGAAAAGACTGTGCATCATCACACTAGGACACACACAGCTTCGGTGCGGTTGGATTAAGACATAAATCTGCAATTATATTGCAGTGGAGTTAAGCCATAAAGACAAAATATTGTACCAAATAAGAGTGAATTTAAAAGAGCCAAATGCTGCAAAAACTATTTGTACAGTTATGAGTACAAATGGTAAGTTCTTCCTCCTGTGCTCCAGGAGCAGGATTAAGCTCTGTTACACTGAGGACATCAACTAGCCCAGCTGCTTTTCATCAGCAATAGCTGCAGTAGCCACCATCTAAAAAGATGTTTGTCAGGGAAGAGTATTTTTTGGTTTTCTTTTCCTGTGATGAAGTTCAAAGTATTTAGTGTGCTTCCAGATCCATTTAGCAGTTCTTTGTGGATGTGGTAGGATTTCACTCCAGTTGTTTTGGTTTTGGTATTTTAATCCTCTCTTAATCATTATGTATGTAGCTTTTGTTGAACATCAAAAAATATTCACTGCTGCTACATTGATTAATTATGTAACAGCGTGTATTGCAGATATATCCACCAAATATTAGTAATAATCCAGATTTAGAGCTTTCATTGCAGCAGCCCACAACATCCGCTTGTGTACTGCTTTTATAAATGTCTTCAAAAATAGAAGTGGGAAATGAAAAAGAGGCCAATGCCTTCATTGTAAGTGTGAGGTCATGTTTTCAAAAGCAAGTAGGTATACATCAAAATATGATAGGTTACAACCCCTTTTTCCTCCCAGATCAGCTGTTCTATTTGTTCAGCGCATCCCCCAATCCCAAGACAGTTCCTGTGATGAGCAATACGAGTAGGAGAGGGAAATACAGATAGGAGGTTACTAGGAGTGAGCTACTGGGAAAAATCAAGGGCAGCACAGGCAGGGAGAAGAGTGAGGTAGCTTTGAGGTAAACTTCCCCATGTTTTACGTAGAGTTGGCTATGAACTATACTCTTATGAACTATGATAAAACTGTCCATCTGCCTGTTTGTTCATTTGTTTCTGCAGAAAGCCTTTAGGGTATACATCCAAAAATATGGTAATGTTGCTCTAATTTTTGTACTGATCTACTGCTCCGTCCCCAGCCCTTTATTCAGCCTGATTTTTCAGGAGTATTCCAGCCTCACTTCTGGGTATTATATCCTTTTTGTAAAGTTGACATATTTACATACAATTTTAATATGTTAAATTAATTAATTAAGCAGATTGCTGCTTTGGAACATACAAAGTTTAACAGGGCTCATCTCTCCTGGCAGCCATAGGTGCAAAGTGACAGAGACCTCAAGTCAGAGCCACAAAGCAACCTGGAATAAACATGAGAACCAAGAATGAAAAACACTTTTTTGTTTTAGAATACATTCCTTGATGTTTTGATTGCATTGATCTACAAGGTCACGTGCACACAGTTTAAAGGCAGAGCAGAATAAAGATAATTCCCTTTTTAACAGATGAACTACATGGTAAGGTGATGTCAAGTTTTTTCTCCTACAAGAGCCCCCTATTAATTGGGCTGTGTTTCGGCCTCTTTTTTTGTAATGCCTTCTAAAACTTAATCTAATGTTAAAATCTTATTTTTGTATTCCTTATCTGGACCTGTGTAAATAGAAGTGATTGATACTTTTGGCTGGAAAAATTTAGATGTTCTATATAAACTTTTTCAGAGACAGAGTCTAGATAAACATTGCTATATTGATTATTTGTTGTCAATTCTGACAAAGTGTGCTTCAGCATTCTAAAATAGATAAATAAAAACCTCCTCATTTTCTTGTCCAAGGAACAGTGAACTCTATTTTGGATAATTTATGGAGGAGATAGAAAATAACATCAATGGGTCAGTGAGAAAGCACAGGTGTTCAGAAGTAAGATAACCTATTACTTTTTAAAACCTGTGCTGGTGTTGTCGGATCAGCTATACATAAAACTAGTGTTTGGTATCAGATGGATTTGAAATGGAACAATGCAAGTAAGGTGTGTAATAGTAATAACAAATACTATCTCCAAGTTCTCTAGTCTGAACTGTGCTGTAGGTTCAAGTCAGAGAATAAATACAGTGCCAATACAAACCAGGTTATTTAACAAAACTTACAGAATGATTATTTGCCTGCTTGATTTATTCTCCCAGAAATTACTTCTGTTTTTTGAAGACGTCACCTAAAACCAGGAATATGTTCACAGGGCTTGGAATTCAGTCCAGATATGTAACAGGAATGAATCACAGAGGTGAGCCATAGCTCAAAAAGGGAGTCATTCAGGTAGGGAGTTTTGATATGAGCTCTAGCAAGGCTTGTTTTTCCTCATATTGGAAGTTACTAAAATTCACCTGTTCAAAACATTATTTGATGCTTCTGTCTGTGTGCTAGATCTACTTTCTTCTTCCTGAATTATTTTATTAATGTAATACTACATACTTAAATGTAGTAAATGCCTTAAATTTCAAATTATTGAAAGCAAACCTGAATTTATAGTGAATGCCTGATAGACTTCAGGGAATCCATAATTTAAATGGCAAAAGAACACACTGATTTTAGCTACAGAAACAGATAATACTTGAAAAGGCAACAATTAAATACAAAGAATGGTTTTGGTTACTATAGAAACAGATAAAGAAATGTTTTTCAGCATTGCAAGCCACTGTGTGTATACAAGAGAAATTATGTTCTTCTGAGTCAAGCTATGAAAGCTTTTCAAGGAAAAGGCTAAATAATAAGAAATATTTAAAGCAAAAGCTTTAAAATATCTCTATATAACATGTTGGTGGTTTTATATTCTCTCTTCCTGCTTTCCCCCCATTTTTCTGCTACTAATTTTGGGAGTTAGAGGTTTTTCGAGTTGTGTAGCTAAAAGCACTTTGCAAAGAGGATTAGTGAAAGAAAGAGCAACGTGGATGAGTTATTTTATTTCTGGGTCTGTTTATAACAGATCTAATCCTATATCATAAATTTGGTTAGGTGAAAGCAGACACAAATTACAGGAGGAAGAAGTGGGGAAAATTATCAACTCTGTATTTCACTAAAGCTCAAGTGCTTTCTAATGGAGTTGCACAGTCATTTTATGTATGCTATACGTAATATTACTGCTAACGCAGGTGTTAACCTTTTCTTGTTTTGCCTTTTTTTTTTCAACTTTAATAATTATCATTGTTTCATCAACTTTTTATATTTGCTAAAATAAAAGAATGTCAGTCAGGTACTTATTACAGCATCAACTTTGCAGTAGACCAAATATTAAAATATACAATATATATATATATAATATAGTTTAGATCTTTTATACTTAATCTAAATCAGAGGGTTTGTTTATCTATTGAGGAAACTTTAAAAGCTTAATCATCAAGAATGCTCAGTCCTGCATGGAAACTGGCACATTCTGCAGGATTTGGGATCATTAGAAAAGTGGTCCCTTGGAATAAAAAAAATAGTAGTTCCAGTGAAAGAGCATAATTATTTTCATGTTATGGCAATGAATTTAACATGGAGAAGATTCTTTGATTTCTTTTAAAAGAAATAAACTGTCTGAAAAGTGTGTTGTCAGCTCTTATTTAAATATGTATTAAACAATACTGTGCTATTTCTGTGTATCTTTCAAACTTCAGATGTGGCAGTGTGCTGACATTGAACTACAATCCAGCAGTTACGTAAATTACACTAAATTTGTCATCTAATTTTCTGTGCTTACTTGGGAGGTGAGTGCCTAACTTGTGATGCTAAGTACCATAGAGCTCTTTTATTTTTAATACTGAAGCAAGAGTACTGTGTTTTGAGAAAAGCATGTTTAGGGGCACTAAAGAGATATACTTAAAAGCTGCAACTCTTTTTGGATGCAATATTTATTATGAGGTTGGTGCGCAGCATTTTTTGCAGCTGTATATGAAGAAAAGAAGACTGTATTATTGCAGGAAGTCCTTCTGTATCCTTATTGAGAGACCTGGGAGTAACTGACATGTGTGTGTACAGTCATAGGTGAGGGGAAAGTCTCTAGATTTAGACCCATTTTTGCTTGTATGGGATTTTTACTGTACTTGTGTATGCAGGTCTTGTTTTCTTACAAGTCATCCTTAAAAAGGAAGGATGTGTTCTGTATCTCACAACCACATTTCCTTTGTAAAATGAACCTTTCTGGATTCTGCATTTTGGGGGAAACATATCTCTTCATAACTGATTTTCACTTTCACCCACATTCATTTGTTTAGATCATTTAATAACCTGTAACTTCAAATTGTTGTCAGGAACAAGTGAATACAAAACTACTAGGGTGAGATACTGCTGGGTATCTCAGTGGCCTTCTCAACTTTTCAGGTATTCATTGGCCTTAACGTCCTCCTCCATGAAGGAGGAGGCCAATAAGTTGTGTTAGAGATGGTTTTGTGCTGACCTCTGTCAGTAATCCTCTGTGGAATTCCCACTGAGCACCACTGCACGGGGCATAGGCTCCAAATGTGTAGCTGCCACGATTTTCACGTGCTGTTCCACTGCCATCCTGAGCCTTTTCAAAAGAAATATTGAAAAGGTGATGAAAATTGCTTTTAATGGGGACTGAGACAAATCTGTTGTGCTGACTGCAGCCAAATTGTTGCCAGGACTGAAATGAGTTTAGTGCTCAGCGTTACCTGTTTGAAATCTTGTCTGAGCTGTTTCCCATCATCTAGGCTGATGGTAATTCTGATAACCAGGGAAAGGAGCAGTGAGAACAGGCACAGCCTGTCCGTGGCTGGGAGGACCGGGCACGGATGGGCTCCTCCCACAGGGCAGTAACTTCAGCAACACTGACACAAGGCAGGGGCTGTTTTTCTCTGCTTGTTGATGGCTGCTCCAAAGATGACCTCAGAACATGTCAGGAAAGTAATAAAAGACAGACAAGAAGCCTGGCTTTAGAGAAGAGGTAATGAGTACATTTTTATAGATTGCTTCCCTCACCTGGGCAGGAGAAAGCTGACTCAAGACTAGCCAGTGCTGAGGCTTCATAAGTAGTGTTACAGGTGCTCTGGTGATTTGGGGCAGTCAACACTTCATAAAACAATAAGTTTATTTTCGATGAAGTAAGAGCAACCTTGCATCCCTTAATCTTACAGGTGCTGTTGGCCTGATTTGACACATTTATCTTTTTTCTTAAATAACCTTTGCAAAGTTAGCAAAGGGCAAAATGGATCATTCAGCAAGCTTACATTTGTGCCCTGTTTTTACTAGCACTGACTATGGAGAAAGCATAATTCTGTGGAAAGTCCGGTAGAGTCATTCTTATTGGATCAGATAATTAATTACTTTTCTAAAATCTTGTCTTAAAAATAGTTCTTTATGATTTTCATACACGTTCTTGAGGGATAGAGATATTTTTCTATGCTGCAATTTGCTTAAAGTTAAGTGAAGTAAGCAGTGTTCCTTAATTTCAAACTAATTTTCCTTAGGCCCTGAATGTTTTCTAGAATATTTTCTGAACATAGCTTCCTTATTATGTATAATGAAATAAAGTCAGTAGTAAATAGTCAAATATAAGAGCAGAGATTATAAATGAGTTTACTTAATAATACATCACATGGCCCTGTGATCATCCTCAGAGCACTAGCTCTGGAGGCAGTAAGAATTTCACATCTATTGGGAAGATATGTAGGCAGTGCACCTTTGGGGGTCTTTAGTTGACCTTATGTGAGATTCAGAAAGGGCAGTTTTATTGCCTATTTTTTCTTTATGTCAGGGCAAAACCAGATAATGATAAGGCTTAGGGAGCCCTTGGTTATGCAGAACGAATTTTATTTACTTGTTAGCTGCTTTTTTGTTGGGGTGAATGGGGAGAAATACTTCATGTGTGATGGGATGCCTGTGCCATCTGCATTGCATTCATATGTACCTTGCCTGTAAATCAGGCTGTCCAAGGCACCTTCACTGTGTATCCTTACAGGTGTCTTATAACAGGGAAGCTGCACAGATATTTCTTGAATAAGTATATGCAATTATGTCTGTAGGTGTCAGTGGTTCAATACAATACCACGACAAGAAACCTAAAATAGGTGAGCAACCTTCTGAGGATTCCAGAAACAACAGTTAACTTAATTTCTTCACTTGTTAGCTTTACTAAAACATGGAGCGTTTTACCTTGAATGAAATGCTACCTGAAGTGATTGGAGTATGTCCAATAATGGTATACTGGCAACTAGCTACCTGGAAACAATCACAGATTAATTATTTTTAACAATTTCTTTTTTGGTTGATAGAGTTAATCAGTGTAGGAAATGGTTTTGGCAAGTATGGTTTAGATTTTTTTTTCTTTTTTTAAAAGTTGTAACTTTGTACAGTCTGTTGGAAAGAACTTGATAGTTTGTATCTGTTATACTGAATAATGTATCATACAAACATTCTTCATTGGTGGTGGTGAAGAGAAGAACTGTTAATCTTAGTTCAGTCATGGTGCTTTTTTACAAGAGGAATTAGCATTTGATTATTTTGATAGAGCTGTTGTGTTTTGTGAGGCATCTAATCTTGAATCTGTGCTTGCTTACATTAGGACATTGTTTTCTAACAATGCTGTGTATAATGTGGTCAGGACTGCTGCTGAAAACATGCTCTTCAGCCCTGTGTATCCTATGAATGCTGATGAGCAGGAAGCAGGTTAGCTGTCTTGCTGTCTACTCCTCAGCTTTCTTGGGGCTATGAATCCCATTGTATATTGATGACACAGGGATAAACCTGTTCATTCAAGCACACCTGTGAAAAATTCATGTCTGTTCTAAAGATCTCTCACTTTGGATGCATATTGGTGGCTGTGTGAGCACATCACATCGTGTATTGGTCAAAGGCTGTGGTTTTCAAATTTTTTTTCAGAATGGCTTTATCCATCTGCCAAAGCAGAAATGAAGAAAAACCTTTGGTCAGCCAAAACTTATTAGGAAAGTTTGATTGAAGAAGATCGTGCCTGTCATGAGGTTGCTACTTCCTCCAGATAGTGTTGAATTAAGGTATTTAAAAGTAGAAATTTTAAATCATGAGTTAAATAGCTGGGTAAATATAAATGTGGTGGCTGCTTTACTGTCTTTAAAAGACCAATTACAATCTCCCTTTTCATATATTGATTCACATACAGTGGTAAAACAGCTGAACAGTTGAGATTTGCTATGTAGAATTTAATTTCCTGACGTTAAAAGGTTTATGTATTTAATGATAAAATACCGTATACTGCTTATGTTGGATGGTTTTGCCCAATAATTTGTACTGGCCAGGAGTAGTGCTGCTGCTCTGCAAAAAACTAGTAGAGAGCATACCCTTCTGTGCATGTGTGCTTGTAAAATGGGGGCCTTCAGCATGTATGAATAGTACCTTTAGAAATCGTGGAAATAGTGGAGGTTATTTTGATGTTTGTTTTTTTTCTGAAATACAGTGGCTATGTGTATTAGAACATGGTGAAGTCAAGAAAGTTCATGAGAGCCAGTCAGATTCGTGTGCATGATTCGATGCTCAACCCCCCACTGACAAGACAGAAGTATAGGAGATTTGAAAATTTGTTTTTTTATTACTTCTTTGTCTGAAAGTCATCAGTTCTGATGTATTGAGTTGTGCAGAACTCAAGTAACTTACCATAAATGCACTTTTATCTGAAGTCTGAAACTGTCATAATGAAGTTAATATATGTTAAAAATTCAGCTACAGTACTATGAAGATCTGCATAGTTATTCAAATTTAAGCAAATAACTGGTCCATTGAAATTTAAGCCTGTGTATAAGTCTTTGTGGCAGGCTTGTGCTGTTTTATCCAGTGTTCTTTCATTCAGCAAAGTAGCTGGGATGATATATGTCTGTGAAATGTAAATATAAGTACATTTGCATGGCAATATTTAAAGAACTTTAGGAAAATAAGTACTGAAACACAGAAATTAAAGATAAAAGCATTCTTATTTCCAACAGAACTAGTCAGAAAATTTCAGCTATGGGAAAATACAAAGGACAAAGCTCTAATTTAAACACATGAAGGTTGTGTCCTTGTAAAGAGTGGACTCTTTTAGTTTTGAATAATTTAAACTAATTCTTTCTTTTGAGGTGAACATTGTAGAGCAATAAAATCTCTTGTACCATTTTGACCATGAAAAAGAAATTTGGTGATGTCTTACCTTTTCTGTCCTTCATTACATGTACATTTAAAATTCACTTTTGATATTAATCATACTTAGAATTCAATTTGCTACCCGTAGTGATTTCACTAGGGAAGACTCAACTCTTTCAGGGTAATGGAGTTCTAACTAAGTATTAGTTATTAGGTACTTAAGATCTTACTTTTTCCAGATGGCGATGCTTAATCTAGATCTTACACACTTCTGATGGATAAAGATTCCAGATCACGTTCTGAAAAAGTAAAGAAGTTATTCTCATAGTCCAGTTGAATCAGGTGGTAGCTCTACACCTTGCACAGAATCTTTCCCAGGCAAGTGTCACCTTCTGCAGGCTCCAAATGTTGTTCATGGTGATTGGCACTGCACTGAAACCTTCCAGCTCTGGGGGAGGTTTAACCTGCAGTCTTAAAGCATCTTACCTGAGTATTTAGGGAGAGGTTTCTACATAGTTGCACAGTTTGCTTGAACTAGAAATTGAAAACTGTCAGCAGTGTTCTGAGTCCATGCAGCATTGGCTTAGGCCGTAGTTACTCTCAGCTGTGGATCATAAAACCTAAGGTTCATGCCTGCCTTACTGCAGCATGTCCCTCATCCCAGACCCACTTTGAAATTAGGTGGGGCTGGGATGAGCACCTGTCTGCTTGCTTCTGCATTGCTTGGGAGCAGAAAACTAAAACAGACAACTGAGGGAGAGGAGTGAATGTCTGGAGAAAATTTAGTATGCTGCAGAAGTGAGACTTTTGTAAAGGCCCATCCCAGTCTAAGTCAGTGCCCTTGAATAACAAAATAGAATATCCAGTAGAGTGTACTGCTCTTCACATATTTTCTTTATACTTGCTATGTAAAACTAATCCTTCTATGACAATCATTAAAACAAATACCAACTCATTAGGAACAACCATTAAAATAAATCTTAACTATGAACAAATCTCAATACTCATTAGAATAAGTCTCAGCTCATTAGGATTTTTAGTATACAGGTAGAAAACAGAAGAAGAGACAATTTTCTAAAAGAAAAATCAGGCATCAAGGCTTTTTCTGTTTTTCTCACTTCCTCAGCATTGAGGGGACTGGGGGTGCAAAGAAGCTGGGAGAGGACACAGCCAGGACAGGTGACCCCAACTGTCCAAGTGGGTATCCAAGACCATTTGGCATCTGCTCAGCATATACAGCCGAGGGAAGAACAAGGAATGTTTGGATTGTGATGGCACTTGTCTTCCCAAGTGACTGTTGCATATGGTGGAGCTCTGCTCTCCTGGGAATGGCTGAACGCCTGCCTGCCCATGGGAAGCAGTGAATGAATCCCTTGCTTTGCTTTGTTTGCATGTGCAGCTTTTGCTTTACTCAGTGAGGTGCCTTTATGTGAACCCACGAGTTTTGTAGCTTTTGCTGGTCTGGTTCTGTTGCTTGTCCCGCTAGCAGGGCAGTGAGTGAGCAGCTGTGTGGTGCTTACTTGACAGCTGGGGTTAAACCATGACAGTCCTGCAGGAACTGCTGACACCACAGCTGTCTGTGACAGTGTGCCTTAGCTGATTTTCCATGATGCTGTTTGAAAGAGAAGTGTGAAGTCATACCAAAATCTTGGTGTATGGCTACAGGTCCATACAGTAGAAGCTTTACCAGTTGCATGTGTGTTTTGCTATTGTAGTGGAAATCCTTGTCTTTTCTCTTAAAAAGAAAATACTAATGCTGACAATTTAGAGGTACATCTTCTATGACAGAAAATTCTTCATTTAAAAAAAATTCTATTACATAAAAATCCTCAAGTGTCTTCTAGTCACTCTGGATCAAAATCGTCTCTGAAACAGTGTGTTCACTGCATGTTGTATTCCTTCCCCTCTGCCTCATATGGACTTGAACTTTGGTCATTGTATTGTTCTTCAAATTAAAAGAAATTGGTCAATGGGAGTTGAAATCAGTGGCTCAGCTGAATAGGAGTTACCCATGCACACCAAACATATGAACCGTTTATGTTTAATTAAATGTAGTGGTCTGAGTGCAAACCAGATCTAATCTCTGTTTGTTGCAATGCAAGAATGAGCAAATCTAGTTAAGCAAAAGAATAGCAGTGCTCTGTTGGATCTCAGGGGCTGGAGGCATTGTTAGAGGTCTAACACTGGCTCTTCATCTACATCTGGAATAGATTGTATGGAAGACTTCTAATTAATGCTGAGTTGTAGTTTCTGGTACTAATGAATTTTCAAAATTCACAGAACACTGTTGTAGGGAAGAACAGCCTTGTTCAAAAAGTGTCAGCTAAACACAGCATGCCTTTGTATTAACTCAGCTTTTAGATAAGCATTTAGAGCTATGCCAAATATTTCTAAGGTTTTAAAGGCTTGATATCTTCTTTTTAATATTTATCAGACTTTGTTGTGAGATTTTCTTGGAAACTCACTGGTTGTGAGCACACTTATAAAAACATGATATTTAGACACTTTCTAAGGGATGCAACAGGGAATGTAATGCCATCTTTTTCTTTAAAAACTATAGTGGTACTTTTTAACCCAAATAATGCAGTCTTTTTCAGGTGATCCAAGGCTGAAATAAAATCCAGATTTTATTCTGAAATCTCATGGTCTGTGTTTGGCATAGCATAAGAACAGAACCTGAGGGAGTGTTTATTCCTACTGATCTCAGAGGATATGGAATCCCTACCCTTAATGTTAGGGACAATCTTTCCACATTTCCTCTGAAGACTCTTCTATGGAATCCTATTAGGCAGATAATAAATAATCGAGTTTTATCAGTAAAAACTATTTTGGCATTATTAAATATGCTTTTTATAAAAAAAATTGCTGAAAAGGTACATTCTGTAGTTTCAAAATTCTTAAGTCTTCATCTATCTGTGGTATATTTGACAAGACACAGAATAAAAGCAGAAAGCAGTCTCAGAAGAGATGGTTTGTTATTAGGGCAGAGACATCCCCCTGCCCCCTTAGTTGTTAGGCCATTGGTTACTTGCATTTACTGAACTCCATAGTATATTTGATTTGTACAAATAACTGCTCTGATTTATACAAATAACTCTTACACTGGAAAATCAGTATAATAGAATCTTGGGATTTTGGAAGGGTGAGATATGGCTGCCTTATCTCTCAGCCTTCTGTGGAATGTATTTTATGCCAGTTTGCATTTGCACTTCTAAAATACCACTGGTTACAGGAGCCATAGCTGTTGCATTGTCTTTGCTTTGTGAAGGGTAGACCAATCACTCTTACTAATATTTATTCTGTATAGGCTCATTTGTGACAACCTGGTCAAAGCTCGCTGTGATGTCCAGTGTTCCTGGCAGTAATTGAACAAGTAGAATTTCCTAAAATATCACTTCACAAAGCAAGAGAAATGTATAGTTCTATTTTTAGAATTGAAATATGGTTGGGAGAAAGAAAAATTCAAGAACATTGATTGCATAGTTTTTTTATTTTTTTTTTAATATACTCATTGTGATTGCTAGCTAAAAATGAATGTGGAGTTTAGGGTTTGTTTTTGTTTGTTTGTTTTTTAATCCAGAATTCATGAGGTGCTCGCTGAAGCAAAGCGATTAGGTTGAGATATTTTTTCTGCTTGTTCCAGTGAACTCATGCTGTTTGAAGCCCAACAATGTTGCTTTAAATCTCAATTTTCTCACTGTTGCAAGCATTTGATTGTAAACACATTGAAGAAAAAGAATCTTACTTGAATTATATCAGCATGCAAGAAAAGATGTTGAAATGTTCCTTTGAAAGATTTTAGTGTTGTTAGTACTGTGCAAGATCTGAGGAGCAGAGAAGTCATTTGGAAATGTAACAAAATATAAAGACTTCGTTAGTTTTGAACAAGATTTTTAGATGGTGTATGATACATATAAAAATGATGTATTGGAAAAACTGCTTTCAGATGCTTTTTGTGCCCTCTATCCCTCCCCTGGAAGCTGGTTCTCACAATGCAGTGCCTTTAGCTTGCTTACCTGCTTACATGAGGATTTTGTGCATTTGATGTAGGGTTTGGTAATTTGAAATGCTCAGCTGTATAAGCTCCAGAGAAAAATCTTGTCCTTTATCAAGAATTCTTTGTTTTCGTTCTGAGCAGGGCAGAGTATATTTAGGATGTTCAAAGCCAACGTGGCGACGAACAGTGGAAACAGATGGAATCTCTGGAAAACTGAAAATCTGTTCTGATTTGCAACTAACATCTAATACAAGATTAAAATTTTCAAGTTTGTATATCTTGCATTTAGAGGTTGTGAGTGTATGATAAGAAGATCATGTGAAGAATGGCCTCTGCCTTTTGTCAGGCATGCACAGATACCTACGCAGAGAACACTCCTTAGTGTAAATTCTACCTTTGTTTGGATATATACAATGTCTTGTAAACTGTTGAAGATTCACTTGAGTGATTGAGAATTTGAAATGGGCCTCTTTTTTTCCTCCTTATGAATATAATGTAAAAGATCATCTCCTGTGCAATATTATAGTTTCATATAAAATCATAAACTTGCATGGATATATTTGACATTAGGGAATATCAACAAAGATTAACATCAGACAAGATAGATAAACCATTAATGTTTTTGCTGTCAAATCTGTGATTGGGCAAAAAGTTTTATTTTGTTACTGAAACATTTTCTTGCTCTTAAATTTGTATTTGTATCATGTATTATGTTGCATTCTCATGTTGCCTCAGTATTTCAATAGTACGGTGAAGTTCTTTAAATAAAAAAATATGAGATTGCCAGGCAATTTCATGTTACTTTAATGGATTATAGTGCAAATTGCCACATGCAATTGATAATATTTGCTATAGTCCAGCTAAAATGAATGAAAAATCCCAAGCTTTGTCATAAAATATATCACTGAGCCCTTGATATCCATCTCTTCCATGGCTAATTACAAACTGTCTTCTCACTCCAAATACATGGCTGTATCTTTACCTTCGGATGGTAAAACCTTACTGAAGATGACAATCAGCTTGATTTCCCATTGACTATTTTTTCCTGTTGTTCATGATTACTTTGGCCCCAGTTCCTGTCCACAGCGCCCTTTATTGAAGATTCAGCCAGTTCTGATGCAAGCTCGGTGTTTTTCCTCTTATGGCTGTGCTAAACCAGAGTTTTGCCACCAGATCACAGTACCCATGGCAGATGCAGTTTCTGTGAACTCCTTGCTCACACCTTCGCCTGCTGACATTCAGAATAACCAAAACTATTGCTGCCACCCACCAACTCTACATTTAAACCCCAGGTTTGGAAGCCTGGCAGTCTCAGGTGCCAAGCAATCTTGCACAGTTGAGTCCTTACACAATTGAGTACTGCCCTTGCCCAGCTTCACTGTCCCAGCCCTGCCTCTCAGCTCCTCCCCATCTGGCCAGGTCATATTGCTGAAATTTAAGACTCTGTGAAGTTAATTTCTTCCCAGAAGGGAATGAGGAATACTTTGCTCGTACAGGTGATCTTCATTTCACTGGGCGTAAAAGGCGTTACGGCGCGTGTTGGAGTGTGAAGGGTGGGACTGAAACACACACATAGAACCTGTGCTTTTGTTCTGGTAGAACCCCCCTTGGGACAGCAGCTCCTTACCAGAGCTTCTGCCCTCATGGGTGCCTTAAGGAGGCTGATGCTGTAAAATTGCACCAGCTGTTATGTTTGAACTGAGGATCCTGATTTCTAAAAGGATTATGACTGTAGAATTTTTACCAGTGATATGTATTTGATATTTATTTTGCACTGATATTTATGATTTGTAATGGCAATTCAATTTAATCCTTATTTACAGATGTATATTTTCCCAGCTTTGAAAAAACACCACCAATGGTGTTTTGCTTGAGGATCAACATGGTGGCTTTTATATTTCAAATTATTCTGTATGAAAACATGAACTCTATTCCCTGCACTGTAATCTTGAGTCATGCTAGGAGTCAGATGGAGAGCTGCATTCCTTGCCAAGTGACAGGATGGTTTCCCAGAGAAGCGTAGGAAATTAATTATACTGGGCAGCAACCATCCGTATGGTGCATGGAAGCTAAATGTGTAGCAAATGTGGAAGGGTGGATGCTGTGGACAAGTAGATGAGAGCAGTTGCAGCAGCTGATTGTGGGAGATGTGTGGGGACAGCACAGCTGGGTGTGGTGGCACAGTAGGCACATGGGCAGGCCTTGGGGAGTGGTCTTAATACCCTGAAAATCCTAAATCTGTTGACTTGAACATACTGGGTTGTTTTTCTCAATGATAATTTCTGTTATAATTATTTTAAAATAAAAGAAAACAACGCTGTACAGGTGGGGTAGCATTTCAGGAGCCAACAGGTACTTTTAAAGTCAAACATTGGTTTCACCCCTTTCCCCCATATAAAATGAAGTATTTTGTCTATATCTTTATGGAATATGTTTTTGTAGGCTTTGCCATAAGGAATTAATGCTCTGCATCTGCAGTAATGTCAGATCTCCATGGTTTATTAATCTCACAGTAGGCTGGAATTTAAACAGTTTTCTTATGGTTCTCTCCTTCATGTTGCCATGTAGTTCTTAATAGTAGGGAAGAAAGTGAGAGTCTTTTATGCTGGGAAAGAGAAGAATATTGAAGGCCTCTGTCGTGTTTTTTTAAGCACACCCTTCAGTTACATGAGCCTGACAAAAGGAAGGATAACAAAAATTACCTCAAAAGCTGGGGAAGGCCCACAGTTCAGCACTGCTTTCATTATTATTCACTTGAACTGATTAACTTTGAATTTTTGTAAATTATGTGCAGTCAATCAACAACTGGCGGGGGGAAATCTGGAGTGAAATCTGCTTAGTGTAGCTTTTTAAATCCCTGTGTCCTGTCTCTTCACATGATACTGTGTTGTGTTTTATTCAGCACTTTGCATGGTGAAACACCAGTTCTGTGTCTGAGTTGCTGTCTTTGGTTGTTCTTGTTCCTATCCCCATGTCATTCATGGCACTGGCTTTATATAAGCAATACAGTTACATTTTGTCTTGCCTCTACATCTAAAATACATCATGAACTACTATGAAGAATGCAAAAAACCAACCAAGCAAATCAGAACATGGACAAAGAAAGGGAAAACTTTTGCTAATAGAGAGTTGTTTAAAAATATGTGTCTTGGAGAATGAGAGTGTAGATTAGCTAGCTTTGTTTTCTGCATGAATTAATGAGCAGTGACTAGACCAACTGAGGTTCTACAGAAAGTATTGACGCTTCCAAATGTATTCTCAAGTGTATTTGTATATATTGCTTTACTCTATTTGGTATTCACATTCAAATTTCTGTGCCAAGTATGGCACAGAAATTATGCGCTGAGTATAGATGGAGTTTGGAATGCCAGTGTGCCTTCAGCTGTCTTGTCAGGATGAATGGGATACTGAAATTGTGCAAAAAGGGGGTTCTAGTCTACCCCAGTGCTGCTTTTGAAAGTCCTACTTCTGGAGTGTACAGTGGCCATGCGGGAAAATATTTTGTCTTTATTAATGATGAAACAGCAAATTAAGATGTAGGAATCTGTCTCTTCTGGGAAATTGCCTGATACTATCCTTTCAGAGCAGGCTTTGGAGCTGCATCCAAGACTGACTCTCCAGTGATGGCCTGTCAAAGAATCATACTATATTTCAGAGAGGGAGGGAGGAAAAAACTCCCACACAATTACAATGGACAGGATCCTGTTTTCATGATTATTTATTTTTTAGTCAAATGACTAATTTTTTAGACCAATATGCTGCATTCACTTAGTTGCATAGAGAAAAGTCAGAGTTAGTAGTCAGATTTCAGGTTAAGAGGTAAAAAACTAAAAGTTTCTGGCTTTCAGTTCCCTGAATGACATATATTTTCACCATACTTAGGGGAAATAATGGAAGCTTCAGACCTGTCATGTCTGTGATGACTTTTCTTACTATATCCTTCGATAGGAGAGGTTAGAAAAGCTTCTGGGGTTTTCTGAGAATAAATACAGAATGAAAATAAAACACTGATATTACCTCTCTTCTTGCATTTTCTCCACAGAAATAAGTGTGATGGGTATTTTTTTAATGGTCCTTAGATATTGCTCAGTGCAAAGGCTAATGTGTTCTTGAATATGTCTTCGTGGTGTGAGTGAGAGACTCATTAAACCTATTTGGAGTTGCACACAAAAACCAGTACTTAATTGCCTCCCTGGATATGGACAAGAGCTTAAACAGAAGCAAAATATAAAAGATTAAAAGAGCATAATGACATCTTCAAAAGATGAAAGATATTATCTAAATGTTAAAAAAAAAAAAAAAAAAAAGAGGAGAAAAGCTTGAAATCTCTGTTTCCCCGAGTAGGAAATCTTTGAAGATGACAGTAATTTTCCATTGTGTTTCATCTTTTTCATAAGAACATATTTTGAAATCTGGAATGAGTGTATCACCTAATGGTGTTTTTTAGGACAACATAAGTTATAGTATAAAGCACAATATAAGCAAGATTTTCTTCTACTTTTTGCCACAATAACTGAAGGTACTATGCAGTGTGGTTTTAAATAATTCTGATTGGATGCATACTAGGGTGAGGCAGTCCTAAAGTTAAAGGAGATTGATGCTGGTGATTTATCAGGTGTTGTTCTACAACTTGGTTGCAAACCTACATCTTAAGGGCTCAAAATCATGAGGTCTTGTTTTTCAATGAAGTGTAAAAACATGATTCTGACCATTTGTGGTCATGAAAGATCCCAGGGTGCTTTTGGGGATGTACCCTCTTGTCCTGGCCAAATTCAATTTTTCTTAGTTCCATGGTGATTACTTCATTCTCCCTGCAGTTTTGGTTAGATGTGGCATTCCTTGCTTCCCATTCTGAATCCCTGGAATGAGTTGCTTTGATGTTGCTTAGCCCAGAGGTTTCAGCCTGAAGGAGATTGCTGTTCCATCTAGCTGTTTGTTAGTTAGGTAAGAAGTTTCTGGATTCATTTGGAAAAAAAATGCTTTTGCTAGGTAGAGATTACAATTTCAACACCAGCACAGGCAGTGTGAATTTACATATGTTGGACAAATGTCCTACCTGTTGTAATAAACACTGATGATGTATGCAGTAATATGATGATGATGATGTCTGGTGATGTATATGATAATCTCTGTCAAGGAGATGAAAAGGGATTGTATTTTCCAAATGCCACAAGCTGCTAGAAGATTCCTGGCTAATAGTTCAAAACCAAGGTTCATTTTTTTTATCTGAACAGGGAAATGCAACAAATATAACAAATGGGTAATAAATGCCAGTGTTTAGGCCTGTGCCCACCCACTGTAAAGGGATTGGTGTGCTATGACTATAGTAAATGGAATTACTGCTTCTGTTTAGATTATAACAAGAGATCCCCTGATTTTAGAACACCCAGGAATTTGAAATTTTCCATTGATTTTGACACTCTTTGTAACAATGTGTAATTTGTTTAATTTGTTTAATTTTCCTGTGTGATATTTGAAAGGGTGAATGTGACCAGCATACTGATTATCAAGATCCTCAACTCATTTACGGCAAATTTCTTTCTGGGTGAAGAGATGCCAAATTATTCAACAGTGGATTGAAACATTTCCCTTATAGCTTCAGAGTCACAGTTTGTGTCAGATGGACTTTGATGGCACTTAGCAGAGAGAGTTTCTGTACAGCTGCTTTGTATTTTCAAGAATGTTTTTGCTGTATCTCTTACAGGAAAATATTACATCTTTGCAGTGAAATTGTGTATCTTTGGGGTGAATGGCTTTTTGTATGGAGTGGAAACCCTTTTTCTTGATACATCATCAATATGAAGAGCTTCAATCAACAGCCTTGTATTTATAGGCTGCTTAGAAGGTCCCTAAAAACCCTCAGTCAATAACCTTTCCTAGTTATCAGGTGTGTTTTTGTAATGCGTGCTGATGTGTGTTCGTGTGCACATAGGAATGCCTGCATTAATATTGCATGCTGAATTTTTTGTGGAGTGATTTATATGTGATCTCGTGTCTGTCCTCGTAAACATGCAGGTGATGATGGATCTGCTTGTTTTCAAGGAGTTTGGTACAGCACTCATTTGGCTTTGGCAGGAAGCTCCAAGCTCCTGAGCTCCATCTCACAGCCTGTGTCTAGGCAGTGGGGTGGAATAAAGTACAGTCCCTTGGCCATCCTGACTGAGCACTGAAAGCTGGAGTCTATCCTAGCATGTTCCAGCCACTGCACTGCTTTACTTTCCATGGAGACCTGGATACAGCAGGTACATGGGATAGATGGCAGCTATAAACTCTGTCACACAATGCTAACACCAAAGGTGGTTTTAATAAATACATCTCATTCATGTCTCAGAAGACAAAATGTTCTTTACCCTTCTCTTCTTGCACAGGTGCGTTTAAAGATGGGGAGAAGTAGTTCGCTAACTTGGGAACACTGCCTTCATCTGACTTAGGGTGAAGTCAAATGGCTGACCCAGCACTGGGAGGAAAAGAGTTTTTCTTACTGTGAACTGGAGATTTTTGAGAATTTAAGGATTCTCCTAAGTTATGACACCTTAGGACTTCAAACCAGATGTTCAGAATCCCCTCCTTGTAAATGGCATCTCTTTGTTTATGACTAGGTAGGGAGCCCAGGCAGCTGTCTTGGACCATCTGAGCTGTGCCGATATGAGATCCCCCAAACAGATGAGTTGCCTAACCTGCAGTCTCTGGCTTGCAGCAGGAGGCTGTAAGAGTGCAACCTGAGCTGAGGGAATGTGCCCCGAGTGAGCACTCCTGAGAGAGATTTCCATTTTAAGGATGCACTTTAAACATGAGAGTTTTGGGGTTGGTGTTTAAATTGCCTGTGATGGATAAGGTGTAGTGTGCTTTGGTCTCTTCACATCCTGTGATCTACCTCAGGCTTCAGCTGAGCTTCCTGCATGTTGGGTGTGTGACATTTCACTGGCCAGCCCAGTCATTTCTGTCCTCCTCATGGTCTCCCACTGGACCTCAATAAGATGAAGACCATCTTTCTGGCTAGGAGGAAGTTTGTGCATTAAAAGAATCAGGCTTTAAATGAGGAATGGGCTTAAATCTTATCTTTGCCCAATGCACTTATCTTTGACTATCATGCTATAGAAGAGGAGCAAAGGCTTTGTGTCTCTAACATTATTTCTGTCATGAGTTTCTTTTATCAGTTTCATTAGCATCTCAATACAGCTCTGCTTTTAAAGACACTGTGCTTTACTTAAAAAGACGTTAACAAAACAGCAGATGAAAAATCTCACATTTAATTGTATTGTTTTGTGAAACTGTTCAGCTCTTTTTTGCTATCAAATGGACCTTTCACCTCTGTTTTAAGCAAAAATAATTGCAGGTCTTCTGAAATGAGTTACATGAAGAAGTCATTATTATTTCATTCAGATGTTTAGAAGCCAGATTTTAGATGCTGTTTGAGGTGCTGACATGAGCACTTTCAGTGAGCTACAGCAGCTGTTGTGCAGTTACTGTTCCTTAGCTAATGCTCTGCGACCAGCAGATTATTTATATTTCATTAACATTTAATTAGCCCTCTGTACCTATGCCTGAATAATGACAGATGGATACAGTGAACTTCAGGACTATCTAGCTTTTTAAAGTTTATAATTTTAAACCTGTTTTACTCTTTCTTCTTGCCTTCCCTTTACCAATCTGGCATTATGGTAGATGTTATTTTATTTTAATCAACCTTTGATTACTTAAACTTGGAGACAGAAGTAAGCCTTATCGTAGTACTGCAATCACAAAATGCTGTAAGAGTGTGGCAATTTCATGTTCCTTAAGAAAATGTCTTAAAATGACCTTTTCCAACAGATTATGGCATGGTTACACACAGAATCATTTGAAGGGCAGGAAATGCAAAAACAATGTCATCCATTTCAAAGGGATTGCTCCAAACATCAGGTTATCCTTGAACTACTGAAAAAAAAAATCTGACCAATGTAGTTGTTTAAAGGATTATTTTAGTTATTTCTATAGTCATTTAATGACATGGGAAACTTTTATGCTTTTTGTGAGAATGAGCTTTAATTTTTTTTTTCTAAATAACATCAAATAGAAGTTATAGAAAATTATATATACTCTGCTTCTTTAAATGGACCCTGTGCTGGAATATTAAAATGCAGAAAATGCCTACAGCCATCAAATTCAGAAATATTAAAATACTTTCTAGCATTAGGAGGGAAGTAGTGGAAAGGAAACACCGCAAAATAAGGAAAAACTGGTTATTGTTCTGAAATGCAACTGGTTTGATGTGAGACTCTTCACTGATTTTAGTGTGGAAAATTAACAGGGCACATTTCTTTCTTGTAATTCTCAGGAATCTTGTAAATATTGATAAAACTAAAAGAACAAAAGCAAAAAACAGTATTATTGACATCTGTCCACTTTTGTCTCCTTTCCTTGCGTCCTTTGTTCTGAGAGGAAAGTCTGGTTTAAATCTGCTTAGAAAAATATTTGTTGTGACTCCTAGATAGAAGTAACTCGAAATAGTAGACTTTGCTTACAGAGTCTAGAACAGAATTGAAAGCACTCTTCCTCAGGAAAGTCTTTGGTAAATGTGCATTGTATCTGCACATACTCTGTTCACTTACTGTTCAGGTCTGTGAAGTCAGATAAGCCAAATGGGAATCATACTCATTACCACAAATGCCTAAATATGATAGAATTTACAAGGACAGTGAAAAGGAAGAGCTGTCATAACATTTGATTTTTATTTTCATGGCCTAGCTCAAGTTTGTATTGTTGCCATCAGTAAAAAACACCAACAAATTCAACAGTAAAAGATTACCTCTTCAGATGTGGTCAGTGGTATCTCCTTGGTTAAAGTGGTGACTGGTGACACCTTTGTGATGAAAACCTATCCAGAAGTCAGGTCAATATATCTTTCTCAGCATTATAGGGCCGACAGGAACACTGTATCTCAGGAAGGAAGAAAATATGTCAAAGGAAGAAGTTGGCTAAGAGCTCTCTATCCTGTAAAGGTGAGGGATGCTGGAAGGACAAAAAGCAGTTTGAGCAAGTAAAGGTTGGAAAGACATATGTTGCCCTTACCTCTGCCTGTTGGGATCTGTCAGTCAGTTCATTTAATGTTCTTCTTTCATGACTGAAATGGTTCACCTGGGAAGTTAGTAGTGAAAGTGTCCTCATAAACCCAGAGTCTGCCTGGCTGCCCTCTGCCATACATCACCTCCAGGCTGTAAGAAAGGAGAGTTTGTCTGAAGTGAAGGAAGACATTGCAAGAAAAGCTGGTGTATAAACCTGCATCAGGTATTATGTATTACTGACAGTGAAGGTTTATGCCAAAACCAGTTGTCTGTCATTTCCAAATGTAGGTGTAAAAACCAGGTGGTGACAGTGTTTCATATGTCATGTGTGAGATTTGGGAAATGATATTTGAAAAGAAGATAATATAAAATAGCCATTTAACCACCCCAGAATTCCCACCTGGAGCAGCACAGGACATCACTGGTGTTTGTGTCTGCCATAGTAGCATTGAACTGTTTTAATTTCTAAGTATGAAGCCAGACACAAAAACTTGTATTTTGTAGAGATGAATATTTTCATTTTCCACAGCAGACCATTTTATTTGTTGAAAAATTGAAAGTAACATTTGAGGTTGAAAATTTCTATTTTCAACCCTCAGAAAAGAGAGGAAATGAAGATTAATACATTCTGGATTAATTTTTTTGTTTTCTGTTGTGTGCATTTTTAAAAGGATGAGCTCTATTTCTTTGTAAGACTCTTACAGCTATTCTTCTATCTTCTGAAATATCATTATGTGAACTGATGACTGCATACCCCTGGGGATATTGCAGTATAAAAATTCTGGTTTTGTGAAACTAATCTGTGTAAAACTGGATAGGAAACATAAGTGGCAAAACTCTTGAAGAAAATCTGTTGATTTTAGCAATTACATATGCCATTTCAATGCTGCCAAAGGGTGATCACAACTCAAAGGAATTGTTTACCTGTAAAAATATATCATTCCCTCTTTTTAAAACTCTTGATCAACACAATATTTTTGTATATTTGTGTTTGGTAACCACAGTTTGAAGGGTTTCCTCTTTCTGTTTGCAATTTTCGGTTCATATCGTAATTAATTTTTCACAGTTTTACTTCAAAATGTATTTTTAAATTTAAAAATTATATTATTTAGAGAGATGAAAAAAATACCAGGTTCTACACTTCCAGTTCCTGCCATCCTTCATGATGTCATGGGAGAATGTAGAAGTGGAACTGTAGACGACTCAGCAAGACTTCATTTCTTACATTCAAATATTATGTAGTCTAATTTTTACCCCTCCAATTTGCCATTCACACAATAGTCTTCACAGTTAATACTATTATGATATTAGATGTGAATTCATGAGTTCTTGTGGCTCTGACAGAATTTTTGTTTTCAAAAAAACCCACATTAGGTTGATCTCTGTGATATTACAAATGATGAGGAAGAATATTCAGCTTTGAATGCTAATTCCAATAAAATTATAAGAGACTGATTTTGTGATTCTGCTTTAAAAAGTTTAAAAATATCCTGATAATAGACATTATTTCCAGACTAAATTTTTGTGCTAAGTATGAGTGGGGAGAAGAAACTTTATGAAGTTATTTGTATCAAAATTTGCAAAGAGATTTTTGTACATAGATTACAATAAATTGGTGTCATTGTTTGGACGTGAACTAAAAAATGAGAGCACAATGCTTTTGAAACAGCTACACAAAATTATATAACTGTTCTAAAAAGTAAATCTCACTTGTTTTCATGTATTTCTTTTTTACCATATTAAATCTCCTTTCTGACAGCTAAAAGGAAATTACTGTGATTTAGGGAGTGAATCTTTATCAGTAGCTGACAGGTAGGTAAAAAATGTTAAGTCCATATAAGCAGTTATTTATAATAGCATTTAGCTGGAAAATGACAATCACTGAACATTTGATTTATGTAATTTTCCAGGACAGTAGAAATACCTTCTGCAGTCCAGCAGGCACTTTTTATGAGCTTGAAGCATGGGAAGTCTGCCTGCTCACTCCAGAAGGAACAAGAGAAATGCAAAACTGGATACCACTGTGTAGCAGATAATGCATTGACAGATTCTTTTCCTGCTTAGAAATAATAATTCCTTTGTAAAGTCAAGTTGGTATTTAACAAGTTTGGCTATTTTTTTTGAAGTGCACACAGTGGCCAAACTGGGCCTGCAGAGTTTTGTCTGCTACAATAAATGGGAGCTTGGCACAGCCATTGAGGATTTGCCTGGTAGAGGCAGACTAGTGGTATTAACGTCACTCTCTTTTCTATCTTTTTTGTGTTTCTGCTGTTCCGGAGGAGAAATTCTTTTTCATGTCACTAGATGCTTAGCTGGTGTTTAGGGTGGAGAGATGAGTCCCCTATCTGTGTCATACGTTACAGAGAAACATTGGTAAAACTGATTATTGGAAAACTCTGAAACTGTTCTGTGCTATGTAATGTTGCTTTCTAGGACAGGATGACAACTGCAAAAGCCAAAATGTGGTGAGGCTATATTTTCTTTTTGTTGATGTTCCTGCCAAATACCGAGGCAGAAGACACCAGTGTGAGTCATGACAAGAAATTCATCTTATGACAGAACTTTACGGTTTTGGAAGGATGGGAATAAGCAGCTACATGTTTTGAGATTCAGGTGAAGAAGCTGTGATGCTTTGGGATCACCTCAGCTCTCTTCAGTGCCTCTCAGTTTGAAGGTGACTGTACAAAATGAGTATTTTGCTCATGCCATGCTTTTCCAGCTGTTGAACAAAACTGCTTCATTTTGCAGGTTTCCAGTCAAAAGTGAGTGGACCAGGTGAATCTCTGGGTTTCTGGAGAGCTGACAGAGTTAGCCCAGGATTACAGCAAACACATCCCTAGGGAATTCCTTAAGGGGGAAAATGTTTCAGTATTGACAGAATACAGTTTCAAATCCCATGATGGTGTGAATACACACAAGTCAGAGAGATAATATGAAGCTAATTCATGGAGGAGCTGTCCTGCCCAGGATTAAACCCCTAGGAAATAACTGATGAAAGTTGAAAACAAATATTAATCATTCAGTAATTATAGCCAAAGATTAATCATTAGGAATTAGATCTTCTGTCAACAAACCTGTTTTCTACTTTTTCTTGTGAGCTTGGGCCCTCCACCAACTGCTTGTGTCTGTGAGCAGTGCCTTATAAAGTAGCGGTGAATTAATGTTGCCCAGAAAGGCTTATTGAAGAAGACAGCCTTTGCTTGAGGCCTTAGGTCAGCCTTATTGTGCCTTACAAGAAAACAATAGAATCCTAAAAACCAATTGTTATTTTTGCATTAAGGGTGCAGGAGAAAACTGTATTTGACCTTTGCCTTTGCATGCAGATCTCGACAAAAAGTGGTTGCTCTCATTGCAGGTTTCTTTTATCTGTTTGTTAAAGCCTTCCTCTGCTGTGCTATTGCAGTTGATGATTTTACAGTGTTTTCCCTAGCAAGCACCAGTTAATCATAAGGTGCTTAGACTTTTTCCTTAAGTCTCAGTACAGAAATTTAATAGGGGTTTCAGTGCTTCAAGGAAGAAAAGTTAAGTAGTCTGCTAGCTGAGCTTCCTCATTATATTACCTTATGCTTAGCTGCTCAGATGAAATGAATAATAATTTTCTTCCTTGGCAGGATTAGCTCTACAGAAGCACCATAAGCATCCAGTCAGGCAATTCTGCATGTTGAACTGTTTCTAATTCATCCACTTGAATACCAGTTTAATGTGGTTTACTATGATTCTGCTATCACACATAAAATGGCATATCTTTTATCAATTTTTTTAAAATTAATTTTGAGCTCACTATGTGTTAGGGTGTATATATGTAACTAATGATTCGTGGAGGTGTACATCTCTGTTACACAGTATGCATCAGTTGTTTGAATAATTAGATAGAGGCACTGAATGTGGACTATGAAATAGAAATATTCAAGCGGAAATCCTAATCTGCCACAATAATTTAATGAAAAGGTTTGTCATTGCCTCTTGTAAGTCTTAAAAAGACTGTTACCTTGCAAAGTCACAGCAGCACAAAATTTAGCTTAGTGAAATAGAGGTGCTTTTTTAATATCCTGGGGTTCATCAGCTATGGAAATAAGCATTTTGGAAATAATATATAATAAAGCATTGAAATTTTAATAATGGAGATGAATTTCTTCTGAAATGTATGGTGTTTCAAGTAGAGGGTTAAAGAGATCTAGCAACTAGGTAATAAGGTGGCAAAGTTCTAAATGCTTTGTCACTGGCAGTGCAGAAGATGTTTATATATTTAAAAATAATGAGGGAAAAAAGTAATCGCTTCTGCACACCTGTCACAATCTATTCCTACCTCTCAGTTACATGGCTTTTCTGAGAATGAATTTTTCAAGATTTTTCTAGATTTTTTTTCCTCTAATGGTTCAGTCTCACATTTTGGCTTTAGCAGCCATAGCTCAGGAAACAAAACAATCTGGACTGGTGGAACAGACTCATCCCATTGGATCAAAACTGCAGAACTTTTTCATATAAGTTATTCTCGATCCCAGTGCAGAGTTGTACTTCTCTGTGGTGCACAGCCCTGTGCAATGCCCCTGTTTTTGTCATCAGTATGAGCTGGCTCTGTAGCTGTATTCTATTTTACATATCAATAGGTTACATCTTGTGCAAGATCATGGTAGAGTTTGGACTTGAGACAGAGGAAGTGTTTGTCATTTCTTAACTTCTTAGCGTATTATTGCGTGCTCATCTCGTCTCATGGCATCCTGTGATGGGATGATGGTCAGACTTTACTTGTCAGGGCCATGTGACAAACCAGTGCTAAATTATTGAGTCTCAGTTGACAGCAGTTAGTGGTGGTGGAGGTCTTTTAGTCATCAGTTTGAAAACCTGGAAGTGTCAAAAGAAGGCATTCCTTGCTGGGGAAAACTGAAATAAATCACTTTGTAGACTCAGCTGGCTTTTGTGACATGTTGATTTGCTNCCCAGTATCATGATTTACTTTATTTGTCAGTATTTTACCATTCTCACATGAGCATAAGTAAATTATCATGATAATAGCATGACTGCTTTCCAAGATTCTAATAGCTGCAATCCCTAGTTTCCTTTTCAGTGATCAAAAGTCATGGTGGAAGGAGCTAAGTTAACAAATTACAGTATTTATAGGTGGTAGGAAGAATCTAGGACTGTGTCTCTTGAATGCTCTTGTCAGCTAGGTAAAGGGTTTTCAGTACCTGTTGGAGAATGGCAAGGGATGTTCATTTTTGGATTTCTGGGGTTTACATGGTGTGTTTCAGAGTTGTTCTTCTGCTATATTTGGCTGTGTTAACATGGTGTAATTTTGCTTGCTGTGAACTTCGCTAAATATTTACTGGTTTTGCTGAGTTTTCTTGTCATTAAACTCACTTGGAAGGAGATTTGGGAGAAATGTCTGCATGAAGTATGCAGAGAAAAGCAAAAGGAGTTACGGTTTTATTTTCTCTTTGTTTCTTTCTATTTTTTTGTATGTTTGTGAAAGAATGTAAGATATTCCCCTGAGCTAGGAAAGCATTTTGCTTCTCTGAATGGGAGCAATTGCTTGGAATCAGTGAGAGCTCTGTCATTGATACCAGCTGGAGCATTAGTCAACTTGTTGCAAGATTTGCCAACGCAACCTGGCCATGTAAAAATAAAATTTATATATCCAAATATTTCAGGTCTAAGACTTGTCACATAGATTTTTCAGTTCATATTGTTCATTTTTTGCTACTGTTTGAGAACTACAGATACACTTGTAATTTTTTTTACAAAACGCTGTAGCTTGATTATTTATCTCTTCTTTGGGATGATACATTAAACTAATTTCTCCAAAAGCCTAGCATTTTATTTTTTTTAATTTAGTATTTTATCAAGGTTATGAAACAAACAACACTGTAGATAAATGATTCGATTTCTCCCATTAGAGATAACACTACTGCACTATATCTCTCTTAAACACATCCTGTATTTATCTGGCAATTAGTTTTTTCCTAAGATAAGAATGAAATTGTATTTGCACTTAGAATTTTAAACCTGTAAAACAAATTAGGTATTACCTTATATATTTTATTACTTAGATTATTTTGGAAAAGATTCAGGTAATTGCAGATTTAAAAACTACAAACTAGTTTTATTCAGTTAGGTTTTTATGTCTTGACTTTTTTATATTTCTGTTATTATTGTAAGAGGGAGAACAGGAATATTTTTGCAATCTATCTGTTTTTCAGTGGTGTGTAAATTAATCTTTTCTTGACAATCTGAACTTACTTTGTGTGTCATATTTTAGGAGTTGTCTGGGATTCTTATCATGTTTACATATGTTCTTATTAACCAGTAGGCCAATCAAAATGCTTCAGTGAACATTCACTGTTAGCAACTCAGTACCATATACAAACTATTGAGTGGTTAGCCCTTAATTTCCATCTGCTTTTATGTACAGTAGAAACCATTAGAGGCACAAGGAAATAAGGAAGGCATGCTCTGACTGCTCTTCACTTGTCCACCAGGAGCCTGCAGTTCTTTGGTGCAAAGCAGTTTTTTATCTTGTCCGTGCCCACGCTGTGTTGGCGTAATCTCCTGGTGTAATCTTGGGAACAGGAAAACAGCTCCATTCTTGCCTCCTCCCTCCAGCTTGCACTCATTTGTTAAAATAAGGGTGGAGCATGTTCTCATGGCTTAGATGCCTAAACACAATAAACGAAATCTGAGTGTCAGTCTGACAGTTGTAACCTGTAACAGAGCAGGTGTTGGACAGCACAGGTTATAATTCTCCGGTTTGGGGTGTCTCTGACATCCAGTTTAGTCGTCGTGAATGGAAGAGATTTAAGGTCTGCTGTGAATGTTTCTTGTGGATTGTTCAAGTGTTTCTGTTCTGAGCCTGTTCTACTTTTAGGCAACTTCTCTACCCACTTTACAGTAACTTTAGGTGCCCAAGTTAGGGCTGTGCTTTCTGCTCCAAGGAGCTGGGTTCTCAGCATCTGTTGCCTTGTTCAGTGTCACAATTTTTAAGTGTCTTTTGTATCTTGCCACAAGTGACTGGATCACTGTGCATAATTTACTTGACATATTTAGCTTGTTTTTTTCTGGTTTAATGCTTGTAAAGAGAGTACATGTTAAATGAGTTATCTGAATAGCCCCGAAGAATGGCTTTGTCAAGTATTTTTAAAATCACAGTCTTCATTGCATGAAATTCATACCCCAGATTCAAAATGTGTGCTATATCATCAAGTTGGTCTTACTCCTTTTGTCATGGCTTTTGTTCCTTTTCCTGCATTGAAGTACTTTCCATGGTTGGTAGCAAGCTGAAGATCACAATCTAGCATCACGTGTTTCCTGTGAGGTTTGACTGACTCTTCATGAGAGTAAATGATCCTTTCTCTCTAGCAGGACAAGTTAGTGCCCATTATTCCTCACAAAAAATGTCACCTATTTGTTTGCACATATAGCTGGATATTTTTTGTTTTTTACAATTATGTCAATGTGCAAGTACATATGTAGAGGTATCAAATGAAAATAAATATATTTAAAATGCAGTTGTTGCCATTGCTACTGGAAGATAAGACAAAGCTGACTGGCAGACTAATAAACTGATGTGATAAGAATTACTGTGCTTTTTAGGTACTGACAGGTTATATTGGATCACTATTTATGTGAATAAACTTTGACTACCTTAGATCAGGTCTGTTGGTGTGTTTTTGTTTTTTTTTTTTTTGTTTCCCATTTAGAGTTATGGTGTCTCATAATCTGTGTAAGTGCCAAGGTTATAGTTATAAAGTGATAATCGAAAACAGATTTTGTTGGCACCTTGTTAGACCCTTCTGTTGCTGGGCATACTGAAATGCTGTGCTTTGCATTTTAAAATATTGACTTTCAGATGATTTTTTTTTGTTGGGACTCATCACTTTTATTTTTTGTTTTGAATATAAGCAAGGTGTAAGAATAGATCCAAAACAGAAGCCATTAATTGCCCTCATTTTCTAATCCTAGAAGGGGCTGCAGTATAAGAGGATCTCTCAGATTCATTTGGATTAGGGAGTAGAGGGATGAGCAGAAACAGTCTTTTGTATAAAGAGAAAGGAAAGCTTGAGAAGAGTGTAGTGTTAAGACTGAGTTTCTTAAAGAAGAAATAATGAGAAAAATACATGAACAGTTACTTCTTCTCTTGTCCTCTAGAGCACAAGCTAAACCAGATAAAGCCCTGAGGGAATGAAGAGCCTTTCAGCAGCAAATGCCCAGAGGAGTGGTGTTATCTAAGCAGTCCCTGTTTTGAGTGTAGTAGGCAACCCAGGCTTCTCAAAATGTCAGAATCCACGCCCAAGAGAGAGTCAAAGGTGAATGGTGGGGTTAGCTTGTGGAGGGAAGAAAGTTGTGCTTAAAAGAAGGTGCCTTGCTGGGAAGGCTGCTCTCCAGCTGTGTCCACCTCTTTGTGGAGGTGGCAGCTGTGTACACATCATTCCTGTCCTCCTGAAGGAGCCGTGGTTTTTGTGGAAATCAAACCTAAGCACAAATGCTGGAGTGGTCCAGGACTGACTGCAAATGACGTCTGGGCTGCTATTTACATGTAACCTGTGCATCTCAGAGCAAACCTGAATGGTCACCAGTTAGGATATAGTTCATATGTCCACTCCAGAATGCATTTGGTCTATTTTTATTATTTATTTCCATCTTTGGTTGCAGATTAAATGTATTACTGTGAAAAATCTGAAAAGAAAAGGTTTAAGAGAAGGTAATCTAGCAGATCTGAAGATCTACTGCAGGTAAACTATTAAGCTGGCAACAGACAAAATGTCCTACCTTACAGTGGAGACTGAACCACATTTAGAAGTGCTTGCTCATTGCAAAAGCCACCTTGTATTTTGTGCCATAGCTTTTCTAAAAAAACTTAGAGTAATGCTGTTTCATAATGCTGTCTATCAGGCCTTTTAGGAATAACAGAATTCAGAAGTTGGTATGTTTTGTTGTGACAGATCCTATCAGGATTGGCATTAATTGAAACACATCTTTGGAACAGGAGTGTTCAAAACTGGTAACCACAGGAAAATATTTTGATGAATAAGTAACCTTGTAAGAAGATTGATTATGGTAGTAAAGTTACTTGTTATATGACATTAGTGAAAATGGTGTTTAATTTGTAGATCTCTTCATAGTCTGGCCTTAGATACATGTTACATGCAAGTATTATGTGAAAACTCCTTGTTGTTTGTATCAACCAGCTTTGCATCTTCTATATTACTAGCATTTTTTTCCAAAAGGGAGTTGTTGTGATTGCAAAATCAATTGCAGAAAGGTTTGATATAAAAATCTCTTACAGAAAGTTGATGTAAAAATCCCTCTAATTTTCTAAAATACTACTAAAATTAGATGTTGAAATAAAAGGATACAGTGTATATTACATTTGCTAGAGGAGGTGTTTTCCAAAGTGCCTGGAATTACAACAAATGTTTCTGCTTCAAATACCTGAGCTCTTAGGTTTCACTGCACCCAGTGAAGTGTACAGCAGACACATAGCCTAGATGACAGCTGAGTGTAATTCTTCAAGTAAGAATTTTTTGAGTATGTATAATTAGGATGCATACTAAACTGAATCTGTGTTATGGCTGAATGGGAGATTACAAAGAACCCAAGCTTCTAGGTGTGTGGAGATTCTGTGTATTACCCTACTTGTGTACTTTTGGAAACAGAAGATCCATTTTCAAAGTTTTTAAAGTTTGTTTGTCCAGTCAGTCTTATTGAAACTTTGTGGAATTTTGATCCATAAAAAGGCAAACTTCTGAAGAAAGAATAGGATTTTTAAAATGCTGTCTTTTGCTGTTTTTATTGTGGGCAAGGAGTTAGAATAATGGTTAGATTTTTACCTGGGATCTCTCTTTTTTTAGGCACCAAAATTCATATAGGGTTGTCCTAAGCCAGAGGAGACTTTGTGTCTCAACCACTTGACCTTTGCTTTTGAACTGTTCATGTTTCTGGCTAGCGTTCAAATGGAGCAATGTCTGTCACTGTGCCCCACACTCCTTGAAGGGCTTTTGTCTCAATCCTGAAAACAAAAGCCTGTGCAATTGAAGGCAGGACATACTCAGTAGAAATTTTTAGTTTATGAGTTCATTCATGCCCCAGGTGGTTCAGGGGGAAGTGACTCTAGCATGGCATGGGGAAAAGTGCTTAGAGGCATTTGTGTTGTATCTTGCTCAATGATCTCTTCATGTGACAGTGAGACTCCTGTCTGTAGATGTACTCTGAGCATAGAAAGGGGCCTGATGATTCCCCATTCCACCAGAAATACTGATTCATTAGGAAAGGATGGATCTCAAGGAAGACTGCAGAATATATCAAGCAGTCTTTTCAGTGAATGCTTATATTATGTATTAGATTTGAAAACAATGGTTTGGGTTGGAAGGGACCTTAAAGGTTATCTAGTTCCAAGCCTCCTGCTATGAGCAGGGACACCTTCCACTACACCAGGGCCCCATCCAGCCTGGCCTTGAACAGTTCCAGTGATGGGACAGCCACAGCTCCTCTGGGCTGTCTGCTCCAGTGTCCCACCAGTCTCAGTGACAGTTTTCTTCCTAATATCTAACCTAATCTACTCTTTCAGTTTGAAGCCATTGCCTCTTGTCCTGTCACTACTTGCCCTTCTAGAAAATCTCTCTCAGGCTTTCTTTTAGGCTCCCTTTAAGTACTGCGAGGCAATTAGGTCTTCCTGTAGCTTTCTCTTCTCCACTGAATAACCCCAGCTCTCTCAGCCTGTCTTTGTGGGAGAGTTGATCCAGGCCTATGCAACTTCCTCAAAGTATGATAGATAATATAGTGTCTGTGGATGTTTTTTGTTCCCCTTTTTCATATAGTGACACAGCTTAAAATTAGCTGTCAGATCACATTCAGTTCTCTAAAATATTCTGTAGTTTAGATGAAAACAAGTCTTGACACAGAAGAAAGTGAGAAGAGCATTTGTGCCAGTCAAGTTTATAGACATTGTTCTCTCACAAATTTTCTTCCCCTTTTCTCTCCCTATTGCTGGTAACAATTGCATCAATCATAGGAGAACTATCAAGTTAAGCTTCATGCACCCCAGTGAAGTTGTTTTTATGCAAATACGGTTCAGTTGCTTTAGTTTCTAGTTTGAGAGAATTTTTAGTAGGAAACCTGATAAATCAAAACTGGAAAGCAAGTAGGTAAAGCAAGATTAAAAAAACAGAGTTCGTTCTTGAATAATAGACTTGGGGACTAATTTTTTTTCAATTTAAAGGGCATTGATTAAGTTTAGAATAAAATAATTTTGTAACCGTAGTTTAAATGAAATCTGAAATGCTTTAGGATCACCAGCTATACTGGCATGCTTTGACTGAAGCACAGACAACTGGACAGACTCCCCCCACACCTGCTCCTGTGCATATTCTTTGAAGCCAAGCAGTGCCCTCAGGGTTACCCTTGATGAATTTGGAACATTGCATTTGTTCAGCAGGGTGGTGTGATCATTTGCATCTCTCTGCTTACTTGAGAGATTCGCATGTTCCCTAAAAGCATCTGTCTTAACAGCACAATTTCTGTCACTGCAGAGAGAAACCAGATACCAAACTGTGGTTTCAGCAAACAGAGCAGTGGGGCCACAGGGGCAGACTCTGAGAAAGTGGGGGAAAGACCTGCTAGCTGGCACCATCAGATCTTTTACAAATTAAGTCTTTTTACAATGATTTTTATGTGCCTATGGGATTACGCTTTCTGACAAAGAAGGTTTTAGCAACCATGTAGAATGACAGGAAACTTCAACATATTCTGGAAAATAACCACCAACACTCGGCACAGTTCTAACAAGGAGATTCCAGTGGTTTCTTCTCCAGCTTCACACCCATTTAAAGCTAAGTTTTCATTGTTCATAGTCCTGTTTGTGAAATGTTTCATTTCTGCCCAGGAGACTGCAGTGGGCTCGGGCATGTCATTCTGCACTTTTGAAGAATAAAAATGCAAAGTGTTACATATGTGGGTCAGCAGTACTTAATGCTGAATTGATGTCTGACTTCTTAGTATTGTAAGTTTCAGCTAGAGAAAAGGTATAGAAAATCCAGTTATCAGTGAAAATAAACTTTTCAAGTTCTTAGTGGGTGGTATTTCTTAATTAGGTTGAAGAAAGAATCTGAGAATCACAGAATAAATAGGCTCTGCCATTTTAAATTTCCAATCACACAATGTTAAAGTCGGTGTCAGCAACATGATGGACCTTCACATCACGAAATGTGTTTGTCTGTTGAGCATGGAAGAAGTTGTTTCTGTGTGTGCAAGTGGTGGTGCTCAGATTTGCATCTGGAGAAGTTTCAGTAAAGATGGTATTGAAAAGGGCACTGGCTGGCCTAACACGCAGACCTGTTTTCCCGTAAAAGACTTTGTTAGGCTCTGAAGATGGAGAAATCCCTTTTCCTTGTGTCTTTGTCCCTGTTTAAATCCAGAATCTTAGTATTTTGCATTCTTCCTGACAAAAATGACATCACTCACTGTTACTTCACGCCTGTCAATTTTAAAAGCAGAACAGCAGTGTGGACAGCACTCTGGTGAAGACAGATGAGAAGAGGCTAACATTTTATTAATACTGAGCACTCTCTATTTTAACTAGTAACCTGGCAAGTTATTTTTCTAGTTCTGTTCTGCATTAAAAGTTAGTACAAATTTAAATTTGCCTTTATTTGCCTTCATTGCATGCTTAGACTGAGAGTTTCTAAGTGATGTTTTCCTGTAACTAATACAATTTTATGACTTCCATATGATGAGCTGATATGTAGCTTGATTTGTACAGCAATCTCAAATTTATTTTCACTTTAAGAGCTCAAGTTTAAATACTCAGGTTACCTAAATCTCATTGATTTCTGCAACATTGTGTTCTTCATAGTTCAACTTGTAGCATTTGAATAAACAGTTCAGAAAGCCTGAGTGTAATGCAGTTGCATTATTACACTTCGGTTACTTGGCAGTTTAAAACTATTTTCTTCCAATTTGGAATTAAAGCTTTTATTGGCAGATGTGGAACTAAGTAAAGCTGGATATCCTCAAAATATTTTACTTCTGTTTCCAACTTTTAATGGTTTCTCTTGGCCTTTATAAAAACAAAATGCTATTTTACTAATAGGATTTCCTTCCAATTGAAAATAGTATTTTTTTTAAATTACAGGGACTAGCCTTTTTATTTTCCCCCCCAGAGAATTTACAGTAAAATTTGCTCGGAGCTGTAGTTCTTTTTCTATTTGATAGAATCCATTCTGCATTCATGTAAAACTAGAGCAGTTTATTTGCCCTTTAATTTTTTCTTTTTAATGAAGGCTGAAGAGGTAAATTGAGTAGGCAAAGAATGTTTTCCTTGCAGTTGCTTTACAGTCTGCAGCAAAGAGCCAAAATTTTGGCTCCTCTGTGTGTTTAGAATGCCTAGATTTCATAGTCCACCTGGGAATGGGTATGTAAGCTTATCCATCTCTTTAACTTACTTGGTTACATTGCCCCTTTCTGGGCATTGTACTGGCTGCAGGAGCTTTTCCTCGAGTTCCTGGCTCCAGAGCAATCCCCTTTCTCTTCTTGCATCAGCCTGCTCAGTTATCCAGTGGAAGCAATCATTGCATGCTCCTGTGGTGCTGCTGGAGCTGCAGCAGCTCCCCTGCTTATTACAACTTTTTTTTTTTTTTTTNTTTTTTTTTTTTTTTTTTTTTTTTTGAATGAGGAACTTGTGGACAGCTCTTAGAGAAATGGAGAAATTTTAAATTTTGCACATGTTTCATTTACTGGACTTTCCTTTGGCTTGTGAATCTGGGAAGTGATTACACACTAACATGGGAGGGATCTTCTAGGATGAATCCCATGCCGTATTTCTAGATAATTTCAAGTTTTTGATGGAGGAACTGGCATGTCTCACTGGAGACACAAATACCTGTTTTTTTGTCATCAGTAAAAACTTCCTCCATTCCCTCTTCCCGGATGACTCAATAAAGTCCGGTGCTTGAACGTTTTATTCTGTATTATCCTATTAGGAGAACAATTCTACATAACACAAACATCTATACTGGATTAATTTGTGAAGCCCATTAATAGCTCTGGACTGGGACCAGACCCAGTGGTAATCAATGGCTTTGGGTTAATACTAAGTTGGTGACTGACTCTAAATCACATCATTTGGTGTTTCAACTGCTGGAGAAAATAAAATATTGAATGTAACATTCTTTACAGCAGTGAAAGTGTGAGGCTTCTTTTGATGAATTTAGCATTCTGTGAGAACATATCAGCTCTATTCAAGGCACATTTTTTCTTCTTAAGATTTTTGATTTTTAGTTTTTTAAATTTTAAATATATTAGTACTCAGCACTCTCACTTTTTTACTGCTGTGTCTTTTCTACCAATATAATTTTTCTCAGACTGTTTTGTAAGGTCTTGTAGGGTTTATTAGCAGTGGAACTGCTGACAAATAGACTTCGCCTGAACATGGGTTTGACACGTTGATTACATTTAAAATGCTACATTTTCTTTGCAGAAGAAAAATATGCAATGTTTTGGGTTTGTGATTTTTTTTTTTACTTAGTACTTAAAGTTCAGAGTGATAAATAAGCTTACATAATTTCATGCTATAAGGAGATAATTGTTGAAATTAGTTTGTAGAATTAAAAACCTAGTTGTACTGAATCATTGTTTTGCATACTAGAACTTCACTTGCTCTTACTTCACTTTTGCATTTGACATGGAAGATTTCACAGCTCTGCTCAAAGACTGTAGCTGCCAAAACTCACTTTCCAAAAGTGCACTCTGTCTGCCCCTAAATTTTGTTGACTGGCATTGGAAGGCATCGTCTGTCCTACTTATGTAGTGTGGGTCTTCTGTGCTCTGAATGTGTTGGAAATCCACATAGACTGATCTATTTTGGTCAACAGTCCAGAAATGCTGGCCGTGTTACCTTCTTCACCCAAACACCTCTGCCACTCAGAAATGGAGTTTTCAGTAGGAATAAAAAGGGTTATATGCATTTGGTCAAGGTGGATTGATGTATAAGATGAGAAACAGAACAAAAAACCCTGCTTGCTGAGGGGTTTTTCCTGCTCTCCTATTACTCATTCCCATAGAAGCCAGCACATACAGAATTTTTTGTAAAGAGAAAGAAAATCCTTGAAAGTTATGATTAAAGTCTTGAATAGAAGGAAGTATTACGACATTTATAAAATAGCTGTTAAGTAAATCTTTAATTCAGTAGAAATAATGTCAAAATCCCATTGTATTCAGTAGAGCCAGACTTCTAAACACTTTGTAAAAACTTCTGAAGGAAATTTTAGGCTTGAATTCAAAGAAATTGATTTAATGTCTATATACTTGTGTTCATGTATATATTTAAAGCAGATTCTAAAACTGAATTACAAATGCCAAGTACATATGAATTTCCTCTGTAGTATACTATTAGTGATACCACAGAAATGCATTTTTATCCTTTTTATGGATCTGTTTTCTGGTTTTCCTCCCTGTTCCTGCAACCAAGTCATAGTACCAGGCCATCAGTCAGCCAGGAAAAATGTCTTAGGAGGATTATTTTCACAGAAGAGCTGCTGTTGCTTAATCCACCAGACACAGCCCACTGTCAGAAAATCCCTTCATCTGTTTTTTATTTTGTTAAGGTATAAAGAAAGCAAAGGTATAAAAAAGAGATGAAGTTAGGAACCTTGTTTTTTTTCTAAGGCTTCAGTAATTGTTGTTATTGTTAATTCATTATTACAGAAGATTCTGTAATTTCTTGAAGCAGGGATTGTCCTCATGTGCTGAGATGAGCCACAGAAGTCTTTTAGTTGACACACCACCAGCAGTAGCAGTAATTATTATTTAATTAAGTAATTATTCATATGTTCAATGCAGTGCTTGTACCCTTCAGTGTTACTACACACAGGCACCTTACTGTCCACATTTATTAAGCAGCAAATTTGAGGGGGGAAAAAGGGAACACATTAATGTTGAATGAAGTTTAAATCTAGAAGAAATTGAAACAACATCACTGAGACAATATTTCACTAAAAATTTAGATGTACTGTCTCTTGGGGAGGATTAGTTGGTAAATGTGACTTCGTACCTCCCTCTGGTCTTTGCCCTGAGTCTTCAGTTAGCTATTGTTAAATTTAGATTTAAAGAATTTCCTTAAAAATGGCAGTATTTGTCTTTGTCAACTGGTAGACGTAGACTAACTTATTTCATAAGTGAATTATTTATTACATTTATGTGAAGGGCAAAAGCTCAACTAAATTAGGTGGAAGGTCTTTTCACTGTTCATTTATCTGAACTAGATCCTGTGAGAGAAATAAGAATTGTGAAATATAAGATGCATTAGGCTACAGCAACATAAAGTAAAATAGTGCCTTACTTTTTATTTTACTTAGAGGCTTTTTTTGGGCATGGTGGTTCACAGGTTAATGTTGAACAAAAAGATGATATCTGGATGATAAAGCGCAAGAGAACAAGTATGACTTCAGTACCACTATAAAGGTGGGAGGATATAATTCTCTTGGAATATTGAAGTTACTCACACAGAAAAAAAAAAGTAAAAATTAATACAAAAGTCAGACACAAGCAAGAAAACCCATTATGACTGACTATTAAAAGAGATGGGGAACATATTTGAAAGTAATGGCATGCAGAATAGAACTTATTCTGACATACCGTATTAAACATGGTGCTTTGCCTAAACTCGAGGTGATACATCACCCACTCTTTATGAAATAATAGTAGGCGTGCTTGAAATAGTCAGGAATGGTAGGATGTTTATACAGGCAGTATGCTGTTTGAAATGAGGAAAAGTCAATGCTCTAATGGATTATGTAAATAAAGAAATCTAGATAGTATTTGAATATAGAGGGGGACTAAATCAGCCTAACAGTCATAAAATGGCATTGATTTTCTTTGCTGAAAGACAAGCTTGCAAAGTAATTCTTCGTTGTGTGCTAAATATGGTGGCTCTTGAGGTCAGATAGTTCTGTGGATTGTTCTTACATCAACTGAGGTGCAATGAAACTGTAAAATTTATAGCCCCGTATTTATTTTTAGCTGTGTACATTATGGCATTGGTACTTTACTCCTTATATAACAAGCTCTTTCATAAATGCTAGGATGGAGGAAATAATTGTTGTGTATTAATAAAGTGAGACTGATTACTTGATCAAAGTTACTTTCGACAAACTAGTTTTCACTTAAAAGCTATCAGAAGAATTGATGTTATCCATTTCTGCTTTCTGACCAGTCAGCTTCCCTTCACATTTACTTTCCTTTAATGCTGAACTTCTTGAAGATTTTGGAATCCAGTATTGATACCAACAGTAATCTTCTCAAAAATTTGATAATGAACTTGTGTTTTGGGGTCAGGTTGCTGGTCACTGCTAAATTGGTGGTTCGTAGGTTACGCTGGAGTAGAACTGTGCACTCGTGTATCCATACTCCAGGGAAGCCAGAGTTCTCTCTGGAATGGCTGTACACCTGTATCTTCTTGCCATGGATTTATAGGTGTCTGGGACCCATACCTGTGAGGGGAACTCCTGGCAGGCACACACACAATACTGTACTCCAGCAGTCCTGTGAGGCCTTCTAGGTTCATATTTGGTTGTCACAGTTTACAAAAGGCTGTTTATAACCTATGCTGCTGAGAGCTTAATGATCCCCTACTACTTGTAATATTAGGAACTTTCAACCAGATTAATTTGCAGCTTCCAGTTCTCTTTGCTGAGGAGTAAACCCTTGGGGCTTTAGTTGCACTGCAAGAAATAAAAGCTATACTTACGTTGTTGTGCTGTCAGTTTGCTTTCTTTTATCTACATAGTGAAAGACAGGCCGTGAGTACAAACTAAAATGTAAAATTCCCAATGCATTAGAGTGAGGCCAAATACAAATGTGAGTCACTGGCTTTAAGGGGGATTTGCCAAAATTGCAAATAAGATCTGCTAGAAATGGAGTATTTCCTGTTGAAAAGGTCTGTAGCTTTTTGCAGATGTCAGTGACGGCTGCAAGCACTGAATGCACTGGGATTCAATCGAAATATCTTAATAAATATGTCTTAGAGCAAAGGATATTGTGAGAAGAATGAACTTCCCTTATTATTTTAATTCTCACATAAATATCTGTCTAACTAAATATCAATAGGAGGGCACACATCTTGTTTATATTTTTTGCATCTTCTCTAGAACTAAGAAGCTAGTTTTATGAAGCAAGATAGGGATTTAATTATATACATAAGTTAATTCACATAATTTTCAGTCTAAAGTCTTGGTTCTTCTTGTAGGCCGAGAGGAAGCTGTTCTATTTTTTTTAATGATATCCTGTCTTTGCTCTTTCAGAAAAACACAAGAAAAAATCTTGACTAGATGAAGCCTCTTTTGAGATTTCTCACACACGCCCCACACCTTCAGTGTGCGTACACAAGATTAATGAATATTGATGAGGTTTTAAGTTATAGGTTATGACCTCAAATTACAGCAGAATTTAATTCCTGTTTAAAAACCTGGCATCTGACCTGTTTGTCTTCCAGTATACATATCTCTGTTTCATTTTGTTACTGCTCATGCCTGTATAAGCCCCTGACACCTTGAGTTTCATTCTTACGTATTTGGCATAAATAAGCCAAGGCCAACAGTAGAACTTGTGAAAAATATGGATTCTGATCATACAGTAAAGATAGTAAATAATTCATAGATTCTCCTAGCTAGTTGGGATCAGCAGGTCCTCATGTCTGACCTCTTCCTTAAAATAGACACAAGAATTTCATTCAAGTACTCTTTTAATAAGAATATTATAGCGAGGTATACTTATAACCAAGCTTAATGTATTTGCTACTCCTGTCAAAGTGGATCTAGCCATTTTGTAAGGAAGTTATGTGAGGAAGTTGTATGTGAGACAGGTAGGAATTTATTTCAACCAGCACAAAACTTTAAACTGTAAGTGGGGTAAAATATACACTATAGAGGGCCTGAGGAAGGCAAGAAAATTAACAGTACCCTTGTTGGGGCAGAAGGGGTTGGTGGAGGCCACAGATAGGTAGTAACAGCATCAATGATCATAACTGCTGAAACTTGGAATTAAAAATCCTGATTTCAGATGTAGCTTGTGTATTTCATATTTTGGAAGCAATGTTTTTGTGTTTTAGAGGCAGTCATTAATGAAGTTTAGGATAAACATCTAGTTGTCTTAAATTATAGAACATAGGAAAGTTGTTTACTTCAAATAGCTTCTAAATTTTTCCCGTGGTTTCTTACAGCCTCTGCTCTGGGAATCTTGAACATCATAAGTGGTCAGCTCCTCTGTTTATTGAAATGAAAAGGATAGAGAGTAAAAGTGTTCTTGAATTTTACTGTAGTGGTTCTGGCACAGGGGATTCCCCCTCCCAGCCCCCCAACACTTTTTCACCATTTCATGGGCAAAGTGCTTTTCTGTATTTCTGTCCTTCATTTGTATAAACTACAAGAGGAAAACAGTCCGAAGTGGTGTTTTTCCAAAACTGTGAATAGCACAGCTTCAGTTATTAATTCTTTTCTGGCTTGTATGCTCTGAGTTTAGCAAATGTGCCCTAATGCAGTATTTTCCTGCCATTTCATTCATGCCTCCCTTCATCCCATTTCCTGCTTATCCCAAAGAAAGGCTGGAGAACACACCTTTTGGAGTCTGATTGCAAAATGGCTTGATGGCTTGATTCCTCTGTTAACATCAACAAAACAGCTATGGAATTTTCAAACCTTTTTGATAGGAAGGAACGTTTGGAGGTTAAGGACATTAGAAGCCAACAAGGTTATCTTTTCATAGGTGATTAAATCTGAAGAAAACTTCTGTCTTGTGGAAAATAAAAAGTAAATGAAGGAGGTAATATGGAGAAACCCTCATACAAAAAGTGCTTCTTTAACTTCTCTGTTTCTATATTTACTTCCCAGACTGAATTACTCCATGAATGTAGTTCTGACTCGAGGTGACCTAGTTTGAGTTGCCTCGGTGTCAGTGCCATTTAGAATATCCTTGACTGCTCTCAGTAACTCTCTTCTGTACAGATCCAAGGGTAAGGGCTTCACAGCATAAATTCATTCCCTCTTGTGTCAACAATTTAATTTTGAAGCGCAAGTCTTTCATCCTTGTATTTTTCAAAATTCTGCTACTAACTGGAACTTATTTTCTGTGCTGATAGATGCTTTGGAGATAAGGGAAGTAGCAAGAACTATTTAGATCCTTAGTTCTGGTATGCTTCCATTCAAATTTGGAAATTTTTTTGCCTCTATATGATCAGTGATTCATATTTTTGGAGGCAATAAGGGGACCAGGCATCTGACTCCAATGGATGACACCACAAGTTGGATGCAGAATCCTAGAAAATTAGGGCCTGTATTATACTTTATAAATTATATCTTTTTTACTCTATTTTGAGTTGATATTGTCATTAAGTCTTTTAACTTTGTCCTATCCTTCCTCTTACCAATTTTTCTTCAATTGTTTATGAAGTTATTATTTTAATGTCTATTAAAATGTCTATTCTGCTGTTCCCCAATATTCTCTATTTCCTTTTTTTTAAGCTACAGTTAATTCCTACTTTTTCTGGCCTATATTTCCAATAAAGCCATTTGATTTTCATTACTGTGAACATAGGGTTTAAGATGGTGTACTTACTGATCTCATAGAACAGGTGCTAAGTTTTTTCAGACCAGAAATAATGTCTGAAGTAGTCATCCCTTTTTTTGATGGATATTAGATTTCATCTTGGGCTATCATTACCTGAATAAGTGTAGATAACCATTTTTTTCATATGTAAGCAAATATTCCCTGTGTATGTGAAACCTATTTTTTGTGAATTCTTCCTGTGGAAAGTTAGAATACATAAGATAGCAGTGATGTCTTCATATATTTTAGTCTTTATTCTCTCTACCCTTGTCATTATTTTCCTTGTTGTTACTCCTCTGTGGTGGAAATGCAATGAGTCCCTAATCCCATTGATTCAACAACTGTTCTTTATTTACTTGTATGGTCCCAGCCACATTTATATGTATTAAGAGCCACGTGTGCCTAAAAATACAGCAATAATATTGTCTGTACTGCCACACGGGTTAGAAAGGATAACATTGCACTGCCTGTTGCCTGTCAGCTTTGTAAAATATTGTTCTGCTGGTAGCCATTGATTTTTGTGAATCATTCAGGGTTTATGGAGAGTAGTGATTTGGGAAATGTCAAGACACCAATCACAAAGTGTTATGGAGTAGTTTTGTTGACAACTAGTAATCATTTTACCAGTAAAACATTTTTATTGTGTAGTCCTATACTCCTGTCAGCTGTTGAAAAGTGTGACTGTGGAACATAGGTCTGAATGTAGCCTAAGCACCCTGTGTCAGCAAGTCTACACCTGCCTTCAACTGGCACCTGCCACCACATGGATTGCTGGGATTTTCCTTTGAGAGGACTTACACTGTACATTATGTATTTAAAAAGGCTGATGAACATGTGGGAGCAAGTGAAGAAAGAATATAAAAGTATATTGCTGACATTTCAGTGGATAAGACAAATTTGAGTTGAGGTGATATTGCTATTGTCTGCATCCCAGCAATGTGAGCTTTAAGGACGGAGTGCTAAAGCATCATTAGTCCAGGAAAAAAAGAAACCACGATGAACTTAGCAATGTGATACTGCTTTTAAAGGAGAAAGAATGGAATATAGCTGGGGAGTTTATGATTCTTACTGAATATTTTTCCTTTGCATTTTATTTCTTCTTTTGTGTGGTATTTCCATACTGTAAAGTGATATTAAAGCAGAGTTCTAGGTATTTGAGGCCACTCTGCAGCACCTCTTTGCTCTGTAAGTGCTATTTGCAGTATAGAGTTACTTGTTCAAGCCCTGAAAGGAGACAGTGCTTAAGTGGAAAAATCTCTGTTGCAAAAGTGTGGACCACACTCCACCCTACAAGACTCACTGCCTTGCACAGAGCTGTGAAAGAAATAAGCTCAGTTTGTGGTTCTCTAGACACTATTAATTAGCTCATTGCTATTTTTAAGTGAATCTTGTGGTACAGAGAAGCTCAGTAAGTGATTTCACTCAAACCATTTATAATTTAAGTTCTTCAAGAAGAACCTGCATTTTTGAGTCTTAATATTGTATGTAGGGTCGTACTGTGTATTTAAGAGGAAATGCTACTGGAGGTTTAATTTCTCTGTTACTATTTCCAGGAGACAAAGAACATAGAAACACAAGAGTAGACAGGGAATAAAGATAATATTAACTTCATAGTTTGTATGTGTCCAGGAAAACACAGAAATCAGTGGTGGAAGTTAAAATCAGGTTATCACTTGTTATTTATGTTATCACTTGTTAACATTATAGAAGTATTTTTAAAGCCCCATGTTATTAGTGGGTGGCTGGGGAAGACATACAGTTTCGTCTTTGAGAAAAAGAACTTGGTGTTTAAAGGTACCAAAAGCCTGAATAAGGTAAGAGGGAGAAGTACTTGGGAATTAAATCAAAAGTGAGATGGAATACATTTGCAATGGAATGAATTAGTTGTTGCTAAGGGTTTTTGGAATGCTGGAAACAACTCTTTTACAAGCACAGTATTTTCTGAATGTCTTTGAAAATCTCTTTTGGAACTTGACAACTCATTTGGTAGATGTCAGTTTCAAGGTTCAAAAAGCTTGGCATGTAAAATTCAGCTTGGAATAGAAAATCTAGAGCAGCTTTCCTGGCAGATGCTCCCAGCAGCATCACAGAAAACTTCCACAGTATAGGTGATGGGGTTTTAACACAGTTGTCTTAGTGCTAGATTAATTTGTAGACACTTCCATAGTTACTTGGCATTAGGGCAAGTTAATAAAGGAGGCATCAAGTTCACGTGAAGGGGTGTGCAAATCTTGACAAAAGCAGCCAAGTTAGAGCAGACACAGCATGAATCCACTTGTGCAGTAGCAATCTGGGCTGTTTTCTTGAGAAAAATATAGAGCTCTATTGATTTTTAGCAGATATTCTCTTTTTTTTTTTCCTTTTTGTGAAGTGAAAGCTGTTGGAAACAACTGTGTGTATGTCATTAAATCAGTGATAATTTTCAGACAGAGATAAAAATGTTCAGTTTGTCCGGTTATTCTCATGGAGTGTTCCAGTCATTAGTGGAAGTAGAAGGCAAAGATGATGTGCCTTGCTCTTCATCTGGATCTCTCTGAAGCAGTTAATTATTCTGTATATATCATCTTCTTAAATGTTACAGAAAATGAAAATACTTGATGGTTGTTTAAATGGAAATGTGTACGTTTTTTCTTAACTTTTCCCGCTGATTTCCAGTGTTCTTTATATGCTGATGGGCTATTTGTCTTACTGCTGCTATCTATAATATCATATAATATTATGAAAGGGAAACCCTATTTTTTGCTTAGGACATAAGTTATTAAATTTAAAGTTTGACTTTTTGACTCTTTCTATGCTTCTGGAAAGATGATACAAGATCTCTGCTGCTGCTCTCACTTCTAAATGATTTATAATTCTTTTGGTCTGTCTGAGGACAATTTTTGTTGTCTTTGTACCGTAAGAAGTCACATGGAGAACTCCTTATCAGAGATTAGGACCCAGCTGTGCTGGCATGGCACAAGCATACAAGATAAAGACAGGTGTATATGTGTGTCTGTGTTTGGTGGCTGGGATAACTGCAGACTGCTCCTTTTGGTGGCTGTTATCTGTGTAGCTACCACACCTGGGTTCTTATGGTAAGAGGAGGGCCAGCTCTGTCCTGGAGGGCATCAGGCACAGCATGGCCAGCCAGGCAAGGGAGGGGATTGTCCTGCTCTGATCTGCTCTGGGGCGCCCTCACCTCGAGTGCTGGGGGCAGGTTTGGGTGCCACAATGTAAGATATTAAGCTATTAGAGGGCATCCAAAGGAGAGATACGAAGATGGTGCAGGTTCTTGAAGGGGAAGCCTTACAAGGATAGGCTGAGGTGATTTGGTCTGTTCAGCCTGGAGAAGAGGAGCCTGAGACGAGACCTCACTGCAGTTACAACTTCTCAGAAGGGGAAGAGGAGGGGCAGGCACTGATCTCTTCTCTGTGGTGACAGTGACAGGACTCGAGGTAAAGGCCTGAAATTGTGTCAGGGGAGATTTGGGCTGGATATCAGGAAAAGGTTCTTCACCCAGAAGGTGGCTGGGCACTGGAACAGGCTCCCCAGGGAAGTGGTCACAGCACCAAACCTGCCAGTGTTCAAGAAGCTTTTGGACAACACACATGGTGTGACTCTGTGTGCACAGCCAGGAGTTGGACTTCAATGATCCTTTCTGGTTCCTTCCAACTCAGGATGTTCTGTGGTTCTATGCTACTTCATTATTCATTTATGTAACTTCTCATTGAAATGTTTATGTTAGTTGAACAGGTATATGTGATATATTCATGCCACAATGCTTCTAGGACAAGTGATTTTTTGAACATAGTGCCAAAGGATTGAAACTCTTCTAAATTGGCCTACATGACAATGCAGGCAACATGCATTGCAGTCTTTTCAGGCTTTGAACTGAGAAGCCTGTAGGTATTTGCTCAATATTAGATAAATAATTTAGTAAAAATTATTTTGTAAAAATATTGCCAAGTCTGTTACAAATCTGCTGATAATATTTTTCAGGTTTTAAAGAATGTTTAACGTGTCGTACATTTGAATACGGAATAATTCTGTGGAATTCAGACAAGAACTATGACTTTTCTACAGAATTAAAAAAAACACCTGTAGAACTAAATAATGTTTTTTCCCATATCAGAGTCAGAAAAAAATGTATAGAAAGAATACCACTTGAGACAGTGACTAGGGAAATTTAGGTAACTGAGTAGCTTTAAAAATGTAAATAAAAACTTCCAGACACTTCTACTATTCACAAAATCCTTATGTAATTTGTGGTTTCCAAGTTTATTCCTCTAGGTTTGCTCAAAGTCAGTTAAATTTGACATCTGGCTCCTTTTTTTAGCTCCTTTGGGATTTACAGAATAGGCATTGCCCTGACTTCTTCACCTGTGGAACCAGATGTTAGAAGGATGCTAACAGTGTTCATTCAAAAAGCCAATGAAAACACATGAAGGAGCAGTTTCAGGTTTTTTCAACTCTCTCGCATACAACAACCTCTTTCAACTTGACAGAAGTATTTCTACCAATTTCTCAGTGATTTGATTCTTGTGGTATTTCTCCACTTGAATGCTTTTTTTTTTCTCTGCTGGAAAAGAACAACCTAAGTGGTGTGACAGGAAATTTTGGTACAGTTGAATCACAGACTTCTGCTTTATCCAGTAGGTCAGTGTCTTGAAAACTGGAATATATTTGGGAAGCCTCCATTTCAGTCTTTCTGGCATAGAGGACAAGAAGCCCTAGAACCAAGTAGGGCTCCTGAATTTAGTGTTCTGAGGATATTTCCATCAGTTTTGCTGGAGCTCTTCTGTTTAAATTGGTCAGAAAATCAGTGAAGCATTCCACACTTGCTGAAAAACTCCCCGTAGTTTTGTGATTGAATCATGAGGAGGAGTAGAAACATGCAGGTCAAAAGTCCCTGAGGCAGATGAGGGATTTGAGTCCAGGACATCTAAATGTTCTCCCAGATTCTTATTATCAGGCTGTGGAATAGAGAGGCTTAGCAGCTCAGATTTCTTTTTCTGCTAATGTGTAAAAGTAGTTATCCTAATGTTTCTCTAATGCTTCTTAAGGGCTTTCTACCTTAGCATGCTTTTCACTAAAGAAGCCATTGAAATGAGTGTTTTCCCAATAGAAGGAGGTGATTTTTACTGTTGCTGTGATATGTGCAACTTAGGATCACCATCTGCACTCCATTTCTACCTCACATAAATTACTGGTTGTTTAATTTCGCTTTTCTCTCGTGTCATTTATTTTCACATATGGAGGTAGCAGCTTTACCAGTAGATAATAGGAAGTTATTAACTTGTTTCACCTTAAATTCCCACAACCACATGCTGCTATTTCTTATAATAACCTTGGCTTCAGTAATGTGGCCCTTTGTGGGATCATTTGACTGTGCTGTGTAATTATATTGTGACTACCGAATGCATGTAGACTGTCATTCCATTACCCTACTAATCTAATATGGTGATAGAGGTGTTGTTTGTATGTTTCCCACTTGTCTCATCTGATAAAATACTGTTTCCTTTTTCTGCAACACTTACAGATTCTGCTCCACAGTTCAGCCAGTGAAGGAGTAAGGAAATGTCTGTGAAACTGCTAAAACTGAATTGGTAAAATTGATGGACATGATACTGATTTCTATGTTTTGGAGGAGCATTGCCAGCAGCATACTCAACAAAATTTAAACTGTTTCTGGGATTTTTTTTTTCAGTGGTTTTAATGGGGAAGCTTAAAATATTCTTTTTCTGAAATGCTTTAACCTGAAACAATTACAAATAATACTTGTCAACATTGCAAAAGAATATGAATATGTTTATTTTCTTTTTAGTTATGTATTACTTGCTGTATTCTTATCATTGCAGTTTTTCTTTGTAAGCTCCTAAGTAAAATAAATAGAACATACATAATTTAAAAATGTAAGGGGGAGAGAGGCTGAGACTCTAAAAAACTAGGGAATATATTCACTGTGCGCATTTAAATTCTTTCTGTTATCGTTTAGTGCTGAGTTTGGCTCTGTTTGAGAATATTCCTGTAATTGGCAGATTATGGGACTCTCTGCAAGGAGATGGCAGTAAATGCAATTTGCCATATGTGGGCAAATTTTTTTGTGGCAGCATACCTGTATCAAGAATGGTTGTTTATCATCATGCTGTGTTTTGAAGTTTATGTCCAAATTTTCTAGTACTGCAGACCAGCCTCTTCAACTGAAAATTATTGGAGTTTAGCTAATTAAGCCATGTGAGGTCTTCCCTGTTTTTCAAGATGTCCCCTATTGTTTATAAAATGACACATTGGTAATTTTTAAGAAGGACATGTTAGTATTGTTAAAAATAAATGAATTTCTGAAAGGTGAGAAGTTGAAAATGTAAGCTGTAATATCATTAACAAATGGAGACCTCCAAGTAGATATTAACTTTCTGATAATTGCAGTGGATCACAAGTAATATGTGCCCCCACTCCGGTTTCCAGTATTTGACTGTAGTGGTTACAAATTCTTTGATATGTCTTAGAAAAGGTCATCATGTGGATTTTCTCCTGCTGTGGAGGGAGACACATTTCATACCATTGAAAAACTCCTTGATCTGTCCTCTCCTATGTTGTTTTTCAATAAAATGAAGGTTGTTTCTGTTGGAGATGAAGGGGATAATTTGTGGATCATTGTAATAGATTAATTGGTTTATGAACCCGAAGTTCTTTAGAGGATGCCACAAATATTTATGACGTCCTTGAGTTTTACACCAGATCTTTAAATTAGCTGAAAGATGTGTAAAAATTCAGTCAGACAGCTCCCTCCTGGCTAAACACATAAAGTGGCTCAGGAGCATAAATTATTCCTGCTGAGGTCAATCATAATTTATGCTATTTTGCTTCTGCATCTGCTATTCTGAGAAAGAGGAATATAAAGAACATCTATATTTGAAGAAAGATTTCCCTCTTTGCATCAAATTTCATACACTTGGGGAAATCCTTTGGTACAAATGATAATCTGAAGAGCTGCAATTTGAATTGGTAGGTCACAAGGGAAGAGTGCTTCAGACCATATTTATGAAAAAGCTGAAAACATTACCACAGCCTGGACAGCTGAACCTCAGAGATCTGTAGAGATATTGTCATTGAGGATACATTCAGTCACATGCATATGAAAGCAGAATAATTCTTTAAAAATTGCATCAGACCAACCCCAATTTCTGTTCTATATCATGTCATCGAAGTTGTATTTTGGTGGAAAGAATTGGTTCTGTCTTCGTGGTGACAGCGGCCACATTTAAAACTTGGCTGTCTCTTTAGTTTTTACATTTTATGTGTTCTTAGCTCCTTAAAGGAACTTTTTGTCATATACCTGAAGTATATTTCTTAGAGAAATAGGAAGTAGTTTTAGTACAATAGGAGTACCTGAAGCAGTTTTAGTACATATGTTGGTGATACCTTCCACGCATTAGAGGTTTTGATGGGGCTAATAATATCAGTAGCTTGTTGTCTGTAATTCTTTGTCTAATTGTCCTTACTTTATTTGGGTGTGTAATGCTTTGGTTTTTAGGTGTCTAAAATGAATAAAACTAGCAGATAAGAGCTGTAGTAATGCAGGTAGAAGTCAACAAAGCAGAATAAGTCAGACTATTCCTACTAAATAGTATTTCCTGTCTTTGTCTTTTGCATCTTTATGACAGTGTTATCTGAAATTCCACACATTGCATGCTACACATAATAATAGCTCAAATTTTAAATTAATTTTAGCATTTTTCTTAATTTCTTTATCTCTCTGATATATATCACTAAATAAAGGTTGACTCTGCAGCCATTATGAGGAAAAGAATCCAATTTTTCTTTATGTCACTTCCAAACAAAAGATATGTCTGTGAACAAAGCGGTCAATTTAGGCAAGTATGAACGAGTTATTTACAAGACCTAGTGGTTTTCCTGGGACCAGTTCTTTTTTTTTTTTTTCTCTTGGAAAAGAAAAGAAGAGGGTGAAAAAATAATGTATCAGCTTACTTTCTTGAAGTTCACCCTTTTTGAGACATAGTGATACTGGTGGTTTATATTAGAAAGGAGCCTCGCAAGTTTGAATTCAACATGAGATATTTTTGTGTTATATTGCCATTTAATATCTAGCTCTAAAAGCGTATTTAATTTCATTCTAAGACAGAAAAAATTAGACTTTAGCTGTTTTTTCTCCTCACTTAGGTTCAGCTCATTTTTTCCGGTCTAGTTAGCTATCATAGGCAGCATATACCGTATTTAATTTTCAAAACTATATTTGAACATGCTTCCTCTAGATTAGCAGAATTATTGGGAAGCAAAACGAATAGCAACTTTTGTGGTATTCATTTTGCTGGGCAGCCGTGCTGTCTCAGGGTAAGGGAAAGCTAGCAGTAGAGAACGCAAACTGTTGGAAAGGCATCAGGATGCCAGTAATTTAATCGGTAATGAGTCAGTCTATATTTTAAATTTTGTATTTATAAATTGTTTCATATTAATACCTATTAAAAGTCTCCCCTGCAGACCGGCCGAGTGAGCTAGGAGAAGATAAGGCTCCAGGGAGACCTTGGAGCAGCCTTCCGGTACCTACCGGGGGGTTACAAGGCAGCCAGAGAGGGATTTCAGGAGGGTGTGTAGGGATTCAAGGGGGAATCGCTTTAACTGGCACAGGGTAAGTTTAGGTTAGGTATCAGGAAGAAATTCTTTACTGTGAGGGTGGTGAGGCACTGCAGCAGGTTGTCTGGAGAAGTTGTGAATGCTCCTTCCCTGGAAGTGTTCAAGGCCAGGTTGGATGGGGCTCTGAGCAGCCTGGTCCAGTGGACGGTGTCCCTGCCCGTGGCACAGGTTTGGAACGAAATGATCTTTAAGGTTCCCTTCCAACCCAAACCATTCTCTGATATTCTGTGATAATCCTTAGAATGCAACCGTGTGCCTAGTGCTTAATCTCCTTTTATGAAAAGTTAGGCAGCCTGACATCAGCTCTGTGAAGTGCTAAACAACTCCAAGAAATTCTGAAATCTTTAAGCTGCAGAAACAAGCAATGGTATAATTATCATTTCTGATGCCAGTACCATCTTTAATGAAGGATGTTTTTGTGCTGAGATGTAAAAAATTTGCATTTAAAATTCTCCTCTCTTTTATTTTTAAAAGGCAGTTTATGTCTGAAGAAGTGTCATTTACTGCAGAACACCAAAACAAAAACATGAAAATGACACCAGAGTTTACCATTTTCATCATGAATGTTGTTACTGCCTGTAGAATGAAGATTCTGCTCCTATTTGCACTCTTTGTTATGTATATTTGTCATGTTCAGCATGTTTGATCCTGATTTTCTTCCAAATTTCATTTTCATTCGCCATAAATAATAAACAATGATAATGAAGCAAAGAGCCTTTTCTATCCTGTACTCTAATTGATTATAGCATACGATAGCATCCTTTACAATATATTACAGGAGCTGCTCCAAATCATGTATACTGTTTTAAGAGATGTTTTAAGGAACAAAAACTGTGTTTGCTATTAGCTTTAGGCTCTTTTTTTTATATTTAGGGGAAAAAAAGTAGGAAAGTAGAAGTATCCATTTGAATATTGCTGCCAGGAATAAGTTTTGCACTTTTCTTGCTACTTAAGAGAATTTAATTCACAAATGTAAATTGTTTCTTGTTTTTTATTACACTGCCTTAATTATAAGTTTTGATTCTGTTCTTGAGGGTTTCAGCTCTTAGGATTCAGTCTCTATCTGCATCATATTGGTGCATTTCCTATTTTGAAGCTCAACCAAAGTGGAATTCTAAGGACAAATGTATCTAATTATTGACAAGATTACTTACATACCAAATACCAAAACCAAACAGATTTTACTTTCCAATTGCCTTTTTCTGTTAAAATACTCCAGTAGTTGCAGAAATTTAACAGAAGGCAAAAGAAAATTTTGAGGGGTTTTGGTAGATTGTTTCAGAGTAACTATGGCATGTGACAGCTTCTGTTATTTTTAAACATTTTCAGTCATGTAGACCTACATTTTCACAATAAGAAAAAAACCCCTCAGTCTGTCTTTTTAGCGATTCATAGTCGATATTTTAATTTTTTATTTTTTTTAACTAGGGAATGCCAAAATCCATATGGTACTTTCCAGGCTGTTAATACTTCAAACTTGGAATGTGAAATGTGTTCTCTTTTAATTCACCCCAGGACAGATGGAGCAGAGTGATTCCAGCTTTGCAAAGCCATCATTTTTTATCATTTCTTTGAATGGTTGTTTCTTAGGTACTGTCCTAAAGCAATAATTTTACTAATAGCAACTGAAAATGACTGTATAACTTTAGCATTACGTTTTCTGACCTTTTTAGTTATCACACAGGAATTGTAGTACAGTGCTTCTGCTCAGTAGATTATTGCATTACTGCCTGTGGTATCAGTCGGTTCCAATACCATTCCTCTTAGGATCATTGCTATCCAAATCTCATTTACCCCATGTCTTGTCAGCTCTACAAGGGGCTCAGTTACTGTTGGAAGTGGTAGGGGGCTGAGATATTCCCCAGTAGCTCTGGAGGCTTTCCTGAAGTGCCGGGTTCAAAAGCTGCGCCGTACATCCTGTATCCTCGGATCAGGTGAAACCTCTTTCATCCATAACGTTGGGCTGGGAGCAGAAAGGCAGGGCTTTACCAGAGGTCTAGCAGAAATGGCTCTTGGCAGATGAAGGGGGAAGGAGTATAAATTGACTTCTGGTGAGTGCTTATCTGCCAGGAGTGGACCTTGAGGCTATAGGGCACTCCATGGAGCTGATGGTGTCCTCACCCTTCTCACTGCACAACAAAAGAAAAGAGCATTGGCTCCGGATATCAAGAGCCAAGTTGCAAAGCACTTGAGCAATATGAGCTCTTCTCTTCCCTTCTTTGTGCTGCAGACATTTGAGACAGTTGTTATTATGCTGTTCAGTTTTACTAAACCATCTTTTGGCCCTCATCATACCTCTGTAATGGCACACAAATGAAGTGTGAAGGCACGGAAGTGAACACGGAGATGGGGAAATAAATGGTCTCCATAACACTTCAAGTGCTCCACTCTTTTACTTCTGCTGTACATTTTATGGCTGGCCCACATGTGGGCGAGAAAGGAAGTGTATCAAAGTTTTTGAGCCAAAGGAAGTTAGCAGTTGTTCAAAAGCCAGCAAAAGACTGATTTTCATGGTCCTCAATAGAGGAGGATGGACATTAAAAGGCAAATTGACACTTTATACACAGAGATGTTAATATGGCTGTAGCCTTTTACTGTGCCAATAAAATGGTACACGGCCCTAAATTTCTAACTGTGACACATGTGGCTTTATATCATCATTTTCATGAAGATTTTTTTAAAACAAAAGTGAACCATGCTTCAGCCATTTGGTTTAATTCATATTGTTTGACTAAGACTATGAAAAAAATCACTCTAAATTAGATGGGCACTAAGATTGCTTTTTAAAGGGTTTTTGTTGTCACACAGATACGAGCCCAAAATAGTGTTAGGCAATGCAATTCAAATTTTTGTTGCTTCCTGATAAGCTGCTGAAAAACTGAAACGGCTTCTGTAATATTGATTCTCAAAGAACTTTCCAGTGCTATTTTCTCACAAATCGCTGATACAACTCACTTTATGCTTCTTGCTGTTTAATTTCTTTTCATTGTAGAAAGGCACATTTAAGAAACTAGCAGTGAGATCTGCCAAAAAAAAGAAAAAAACAGTTGCTGCACTGTGAGGCACTTCACATCAAAACTGATGAGTATGAGACCCTTCCTGGGTTAATTGATTTTCCCTGTGAGATGTAGTGTAATGAATTTTCTGTAGCTGAATTCTATTCTCAGTGCTAGTGGCTAGTAAACCTTTTCTATTTTCTATAAATAGGTTGGTAAGTAGACAGTCAATATTTGAACCTACTTTTTCTCCTGTTTATAGAAAACAAAAGAAAGCAACTCCTCCCTGCCATCACCGTTATTAAAAATAAATAAAATAAGTAATCAGCCTTTGCTAAAACTTTGTTAAAATTACATACCTTACCTAAGTGAGCTGAATGAATGGCAATACATACCATGTTTAATTTGCTCTTGGAAGCATTGTCCAGCTTCACAAGGGTACACAACCTTTTTAGCTGAGGTGAATGCTTCACAGAAAATAAATATACGGCCTATGTCCTAGGGCCTAGACTTTGATAAGCCACTTTACATAGACAAAACTAATTGTCTGCCTGTCTGAAACCCCTGTCTCTTGACTGGTGACAGATAGGGAACAGATTGTGTTGATAATCCATAATGAGCGAGTTTCCTGCGCACGCATTTTGAGCTGTGCCTCTTAACCAATGCACAAAACATAACGTTAAGATAATGCAGCATGCCATGTCAGTAATTATGGAACCTGATACAGTAACTGTGGAACCCAGCACAGCAAGATGTTAATTGCACTGCAGACCAGTGGTCTGGTAACATTAAAGCTGACATCAGAAAGAAGCATAGCATTTGGATCTTAAAGGAGCTGCAGGTTTTCTTTGCCACAGTTTCTTCTGTCCCCTTCTCTGTTCAAGAAATTTCAAGACGGGGGTGTCTCAGCAGAGTTGCTTTGCCAAGTGCGATGTGATACGGCATCATTCCCTCAACCTCTTAGGGTGCTGTGACAAGATCCTGCTGGTAATTGTTGTCCCCGGACAATTTGAACTTTACGGGACTGATTTATTGCCAGTTTGCAGAATGCATCCAGAAAATCTGTGCAGCACTCTCGTATTGCTTGAGGTGCTTCCTTCTGAGTGGTAGAGCTCTGTTGTGCTGAATTGCAAGGCTGTCATCGTGGAACATAAAGGCTTCTCTTCAGAGAAGCCTTTGGTGAGGGGAGTTTGGTAGAAGGAAAGTACAGGTTATCTCTGCAGGTAATTACTAGGTAGGAGGAAGGTGTTCGTCAATTATTCTATTGCCACATTTTGAGCCTTGTCAGGCATAGGGGAGGCTTTTCTCCCCTCCACTGATAATTATATACATGTATAGTAGGAGGAAGAGGCAGTGTAGTAAATGGCATACAAAGTCATCAAGTTATATTTAAATAATGTAGATTTCTGGTAAATTTTGGAGTAGCAAAGCATGTGCAGAAGCTGAAGGAAGGAAACTAAATTAAAAAGAATGAATATGCAACCACGACATATTAAGATGCAGAGCAGGAGGTTTTGATAGAGTCTAGAAAGGATGCAGTGATGAAAGAAGAGGGTTCAAGTTCGAATTGAATGGTATCTGTAGACTTTAAAGGTGAAAGCTTTAGGTATGAGAAGAACAGCAGCAGAAGGCGAAATTAAAGGTTGCAAAATCACTAAGTGTTACAGATTTAATCAGGCCTAGAAGAATGTCAGAGACCTGATAGCAAGTCTGTAACAAGTTAACAAATTTCTATAGTAGTATGTTTTTCTTGAAAGATACCAGATGGCAAAAGATTGGCAATGTAAGAGAAAATGCTATGTTTTGTGAGGTGAAGATGAGGAAACAAAATGAAGGAAGAAATCAGAAGAATATTGATGAAAGTAGACAATGTAGATTATTGGTAGAAGTAAAGAGGAAGAAACCAAAGGTAAAAGAAATAAAACCACAAAAATATTTTAAAGCAGAGGTGATTAATCCAAAACTAAGGAACTAAGCCTAGAAATGGATTTTAAACTTGGAATGATAAGGCTAAGGATTAATCTCTTCCCTGGCACAAATTCATCTTATTAATTTCTTCTTCATAAGCCTCAAAATGGTAAATAGGATGCAACTGATTTGCTACCTCTCACTGGGCATTGTTCAGCTACATTCTGCCATGTTCTTCTTCAAACTGCTGTCTAGTATCTCCTGTGAAGAAAAAAACAGAATTTACCTGACAGGAAAAAAAAAAAAAAGATGTATTAATTTTGAAGCTGTTGTCATGGTTTGTTTGTTAAAAGCATACAAACTCCAAACTTCTCATTGGAACGTTTTCAGGTGCATTCACCCATGTAGAAAAAAATTACTTTTTTTTTTTTTTTTTAAGAGATTTTTTTTTTTCCTACCACAAGCTAGTACAGTAGTCCTGAAGGGAGCTGCTATAAATTTGGCATGGACTTCATAGATTAGCCCTTCCTTTCTGGTTTTCTTTCAGTACATTTTCCTGCACTGAATCGAACTTTTCAAATTCTCACCCATTAAAAAAAGCTTTTGGACTGCAGAGTTTACATGCACTGTGGTCTTCTATTTACATAAACTCCTGTATAGGAAAAAAGTAGTTCAAATACCTGCAGTCATAAAAAGTAATTTCTATCTCTTTTCTCTTGGATTTATTGTTGTATTACCTGTCATTTTGTCTGTGTTTGAGTAAATGTTCAGTTGTTTACTTTTCCATTGTTACAAGTCTGAGAAAACTACCCTTCCTGTTATGTGATAGAAATAGATCCTTATTACTTTTATTCTTGGAGCATCACGCATTGTGATGAAATTGAAGTAAGAAGTCCAAGGGCAACCAAAAGGGATGTCAGGGCCTTAGGATGACTGGCTAAGAGGTAAGGAGCACAAGCAGGAAAGCCTCTGTCCTACCAGCTGCAGAGAGTGATGTTGGAAGGAGCAGGCAGACCCTTCTGACCAGTGACAGGCTTGGTGACTGCTGTCACGAGGAGAATTTGGGCTTCTTTACTCATGGCTTGGTCTACATGACACCAGGCCTGCCGGCAAGAGACAGGGTACACCACTCTCAAAGGGGCAAAAGGATCTTCATGTAAGAGTTAACAGGGCTTACTGAAATAGACTGAAACTAGATTTGAAGGGGGAAGTGGATAAAACTAGGCTTGGTAGTGATAAACCATGGGATGGCATGTCACTGATCAAGGGGTAATATATTAATTTTGAACACTCTTGAGAGTCATGAAACCAAGAGTAGCGAAATTCACACTGCTAGAGCTAAACTCCTGTCCAAGTGTGAGCGTGTTTCTGATAGGATTTAGATGCTATAAAAAGGATTTTAGATGCCCATGTTATTGACTAAAATTTAGACTGTAAGTTCAAGCAGCCTCTAAAAATGTGCGATCAAGGAGAGAGCTTTCCATTTAGAATATACCAACAGTTTTGTCAAGGAAAGAAAACACAGTCTCACTTTCTGCATCAAGCAGAAAAAAAAGCTATGCAAATAATTCCAAGCTCTGAAGTGGGTTCCTTACTTTGGCTTTACAGTAATGGCTTTACTCTAGTCCAGAGCAGAAACTTAGATTATACATTTAAATTGCTATTTCCATATCACCACAGAAATGATGATAACAGGACATAGCAGACTCTATTCATGGGTTGTCTTGAACTTTTCAATGTATGTTTATTCTGATTAAATACTGAAAACTTTTTTTTTAACATTCCCAATGAAAAAGAGGCTCTAAAAAGTTAGCTCCAACTGTTTGTGTGAAACACAAACTAGAACGCTTGCTTTTACAGTGAAAAATGAGTTCATTCAAGTAGAATTAAACAGCTGCTGTAACAACTGAGCAATAAAAGAAAATCTAGTGTTTAATTTTTCTATTTCTTGTTCTGTATTTAATAGTGGTTGACCTGTCATCCAGAAAGCATATGAAGATAATATTGACCTGACTGATAAAATTGACACAGCTAAACTACATTGAAAGATGACACCTTCATGTCAGTGTTTTAAGTGCAGCCAGCATGGTAGATTTTTGGAGAACTGAGGTCTCTTGGAATGTGTTCTGTAGAAAACTGTTGATATAAAGGTGTCTGTTCATGGAGTGTTGCTGGAGGCAAGGAGATCACCATGAGGAAGCCATTTCTTGTATTTTGCCAGCAGGTCAGCCTGGCCATTGCCCCATCAACCTCACTTTGGAAGAATTGCAGCAGCTTTGCCAAGCTTGCCTCAGTTTCAGAGATACCTGCCACATCTGTAGCTGCAGCAGTAGCTTACCTCATTCTTTGTCTCACTGATTTTCATATTTTAAATGTACTCTATACATCTTAGAGTAACACCAAATTCACATCTGACTTCCTGCTGTTTCCTTTCCCCCCTGACTGCTTTCCTGTTGGCATAACAAGCTCTTCTGGCACACAATACTGAGAAGGCAAGTTAAATGCAGGAAAACAAAGGTTTCACAATTTGAAATTTTCAGCTATGTACTTTATACAGAAGAGTATGTTTGGCACATTTTCCATAGGGAGTGAACCAAAGCCTGCTGTCTGCTGTATATTATTATAATGGGAAGTGTCCCTTTATGCGATCTTTAATATTTATTTTATAAGCTAACATCATGAAGGCTGAAACTCTGTCATTGCTATTTATACTGTATTTGTGCTTTGAGATAAAAAAGAGAAGCATCTGCATGGAAAAGGCTTATGGGAACGTTCATACACAAAGATTTCTCATTCTGAGGTATGAAACTCGTATAAAAAGCATCAAGATATCTTAATCCTGTTTATGCTTCAGAAATTCCCTCTGGGCTTTAAAATTTTCTGACAGTGGAGACTGAACTCTTTATGAAAATATTAATGCTAGAAAGGATTTTCACATTAAGTGAAATAAATTGTTGGATTTTATTCCGAATGAGATTGTATAGAGTGACTTGATTCACCTATTGCTTTTATGCACTCTTCCTACAAGGATATAAACAGATAGGTGTAAGTGTCAGGTCTGCAAAGGAACACTGTGTGGCAGAGAATCTTCCTTTAGTTTATTCATCTGATTAAAATATTTTACTGATCATACAATTAGAATTGCAGCAGCAATTAGGTAATACTTGAAATTTCTAAGATTATTATTGAGGATGGTCCTGTGCAGGGCCAGGCATTGGACTCGATGATTCTTGAGAGTCCCTTTCTACTCAGTATATTTTTTGTTGTATATCTATTTCTTCTCTTCTTTCCCCATATTATTTCTATATAAACAAATTCTCCGCAGCTGAGTAGCTACTTCTGCTCATTTTGCCCCATGTGCAAGAATGACGTGTAACATGTATTCCATAATTTTATTTCTGCTATGTAGGAGTGTATTTAAAGAAAATTAAAAAAAAAAAAATACTGAATATTTCTAGCTATGCGCTAAAAATACTATACTTAGAAGATTAATGTGATGGCTGTAACTTGAAAAAATTACAGCAAAGTAACATTAGAGAAGGAACCAGTCATGCCAAATTTTAAGTCTGTTTTAATTTTGTGTTCTAGACTAAAACTAATATGTTTTGTAACCTCTCTAGAATGTATAGTGAAATCAGGTAAATCTTGATGGTTTCATAAAAGTAATAATCTGGATAAATTAGTGCTGAATTTCATGATCTCATCAGGATTTAGTTTTTTTTCTTCTTTTTGTTAATGAAAAGGTATTAAAATGCCACTTAAACTCTCGCCTTGCTTCTGTTCATGCCCAAATACAAATAGGCACAATTTTTGTTAAACAGTTTTTACAGATTAACTTGTTTCTCACTGAAATGCTTTAGTTTTTGTTTTGAGATCTGATATAAAAGTTCTTGTGCTGGTTTTGGCTGGAGCAGAGTTATTTTTTTTCTCACTAACTGGCTTGGGGCTATGTTTTGGATTTGTGCTGGAAAAGGTGTGGGGGTGAGGATGCACAAGGAGCTGGGAGGGCACATGGCCAGGACAGGTGACCCCAACTGACCAAGGGGCTGTCCCAGAGCATATGGCATCTGCTCAGGCTATATAGCTGGGGGAAGAAGGAGGAAGTGGAGATGTTTGGAGTGATGGTGTTTGGCTTCCTAAGTCACCATTACGTGTGATGGAGCCCTGCTTTCCTGGGAATGGCTGAACACCTGTCTGCCCATGGGAAGCACTGAATGAATGCTTTGCTTTGTTTTACTTTCCTTATGTGCACAGGTCTTGCTTTACCCATTAAACTGTCTTTAGCTCAACCCACAAGTTTTTTTTTTTTCACTTGGACTCTTTGATTATCTCCCCAGCCCCTCTGGTGGGGGTTTAAGAATGGTGCTTAGGTGCCAGCTGGGGTTCAAATACGGCCCTGCTTAAGTCGGTTTTGATGAAAAACATAATCTATGCCTGAGTTTTTCATCTGTGTGTGAGTGACAGTGATTCTTGGCTGTCAGTCAGGACTTGCCTGCAGCTGTATGCTTACCTCGTAGTTCTCAGCCAGTCTGCTTGGAAGTATATAATATCACAGGTGATGCTAAACTGAAGTGGAGCTTAAAATACTTACATTTAGTCTCCTTTGTCCTGTCACTTACATGTGCTTCGACTGTGGGACTAGGAGATGTAGTTTGTAAAATAGGGTTGTCATTCCCTCTGGATTTTGGATTGTCCTGAGTGATACAGTAAGGCACAGATGTGAGTGTTGTACCAGTTCCTCTCATTACTGAGTACTCCAGATAGTGTACATATTTACACTTCCTTTCTGTTGCCCTTCAGAGCTGTCATTCTCTGTGTCAAATTGCTCTTACTGTAAATTTCATTCTCAGTTATTGATTTTCTCTTCTATAACTGGTTCATATTGTATTTATTTATTTACTAGTACTTCAGTGAAGGTTTTTTTTTCAGCTTCTACACTTCACTTCCTTATGAAATGCCTGTCTTGATGTTTATTTGTCTTTCCAATCATTACTGCTACTAGGAAACAGTGATGAGTAGTGGATTGGTAATCTGGTGTGGCTCTTGGGCTTTGATGCTTGGTAGGATTTTCAAAACAGAGCAATAACAGTTTGGAAAGAATAGAAGAGAAGTAGAATTTCCTGGTTTTTGCATTCAGATAACAAAAAATACTCTTTTTTGCCCTTCTTTGCTTCCAAGCAGCCCTCCCTAGAGAGCAAGAAAAAATGTCATTTAGATCTTCAAATAATACTTATATTTTCTTATGACTGTATTGCCTGAATGAGTTCCAATGCACAAACCTCTTTGCCCATTTGCAAGGTATTGTCTCTTGCAAGAAAGTGCAATGGGGGAAGTATAAAGAAAGAAATGTTAGAAAACACTAGCAAGGAAAATTGTTCTTCAATGTCTTTGTTAGAATCAAGGAATTGGATAATAAGGCTTTTAGCCAGGTGTCTTCACCTGGAACCACTGAAATCACTCTTTGCCATCTGTCTGGCATTACTGGAATATGTTTGGAAGGATAGTTTGGGGTATTAGCAGCACAAAATGAGGTGATAATTTTTCTTTTGTACCCTCTGCTTTCACACACAAGTCCTTGAGGAAGGGAGTATTTTTGATTATATGTCCTTTTTCACTTGTTCTGCCTGTTTTCACCTGAGCCCCTGCATCGATTCTGTGGCTGAGAGCTTCCTCCCTCTCTCCCTTACCTAAGTGCAGTTTGTACACCTATGCCAGGAATCTTGGATCAGTCAAGAAACACCATTAATTACATCATGCAGTAAATCCAAGTAAATCCATTGAGATAGTTTGGATAAGATTCACACCTTTACATAAGTGAAAGTTGTTTTTTCATCTAAAATGTTCCCTTCATCAGCAGTAGCCTTTGTCACATCAGGTAGCGACTAGCATCCTGCTACATGGAGCTCCTTCTTTTACGTGTCTAAAACTTCATCCTGATTTCTGCAACCACGAAATAGGGGGAGGCAAAATACACTTCTGGTCAGGATGTTCTGCAGTGTTGGGTTTGGCATTGCCGTGTCCATTGTGCCTTTAACACAAAGGTGAAATGATAGAGCAACTCTTGACCAAGCTGACTGTTCTGGTAGTGATGGGCCCTACAGATCCCAGTGCAAGAGCTGCCCCTACTCTCCATTTTTTTTTTAGTAGAAGACTTTTTTCAAAAGTTCCCCTTTTAAACTCTGCTTTATCACTCAAGTACTGACAGCAAGTTACCTGAAAATTGACTTTTTTTCCACTTAGATGCTGAAATTTGAAATTCAGTGGAGAAAGTCAGGAGAGACCACAGCAGAAGTTGCAGAAATAGCGTGATAAGCTCTGAAATGCCTCAGCAGAATATGAAATTGCTTTTGATCTCCTTCTTAGCTGGAACATGCACAGAGGTAGACTTCAGGAACACAGGTGAAATAGTGTCCCCCAGGCTGGGAAGAGGATGTCCTTCAACAGTACCTCCTTATATGTTCACTCTACATTATTTTTCTTCCTCTCTAAAAACTTCTCAATGAATATTTTATGTATTATTACCAGCATTTGGATGTAGGACTGCCTTAAAATTACTGCCTCTGTGGCCAGTACTGCTAATGAGAGGCTCAGTACTTTCTTTTCTTATTTAAGGAATAGTTTAGTGTGATGATAAAATGTGCCAACTTAAGCAGTGATATAGAGTAGAATTCTTGCCTATGTTATTCTATTAAGATTCCAAATATTTCTTATAAAAGAGCAGTAGCCCCAGGTGTTATTTTTAATTGTTGCTTCTAAATTTCTGCCTTGAAAATGGAAACTGTGCTGTTCAAAAACTTCAAGAGATTTTTCCTAGTTTAGAAAGAGAAATCTGTGTTTCAGTGGCAAATAGGTTTACGTCTTTTAACTTATGTGTCTGAAATAAGCAGTGCACTTATCCAGGGCTTTCATTGTTTTTGCTGACAATATCAAGAATAAAAGAGGGAGCATATACAGATATTCACAAAATGACAAAACTTTCAGCAATCAGACATCTCTAATACTCATTTTGCACCTGGTTCTATTGATAATCTTATAGGCCTATAAACAAAAGCACTTGTGGTTTGGTTTAGTTGGTTAAATTCCAGGAATTTTGTGAATAAAGAGCATATATTATTTTCCAAACTTCCACAGCTTTCACTGTTTTCAGAGATGAAGATAGATATAAAGGGACAGGTGTAAATATATCAGTCAAGGTGTGGAATTGCTATTTTATCACTTTTGTTAGTCCTTGCCATTTACCACTGTAGTTACCCACTGAGTCTTGATGTATTGGAATTTAAAGCAAATTAAAATGCCAGACTTTTTTTTTCCTAAAAAACTTGTAGCACACAAACAATTGAAAATAAAGTAATTAAGTATAGAATGCTCAGCCTGTTGTTTTAGATGATGCTGTGGGGAAAAATGTTGTCTGCACAAATAACATTACCAGTTATCTCACTTAGTCAGCCAAGCAGAATGAAAACAAAGAATGGTAGAGGCTAATAAAGATACACCATCTAAAACTTTGTTCCTTACAACTTTTATTTGTTTCAGTGGCTGCCTCAACAGTGGCAGTGTCTGCAGTAAATTTGCAAGTGAATTCTCTGGCTCATGTTCTGAAGGGATGATCATTTATTCTTGTGTAACTTAATTGTCCTTGTAGGATCCACAGGGTTCCTCCCTGAAGGCAGTGAGCTGATCACAGTTTGGAAAATGCGGTCTACTCTTTCGCTTAGAAGCGTGAGAATTGCAATTATTTCTTTGGTTGTCCTCACTTCATTTGTTCTAAAAATGAAGTTAATATTCCTGTTGCATTAGCTTTACCTCTTCACATTTTCTCTCCTCTTTATTATTCCTGTGGCAAGAGAACATGGCTTGTACCATGCAAGTTTTGCATGTCAAAAACTCTACTAGCTTATCCTGAAGAGTAAAGATCTCCTGCCTTCCACTGAGAGTTTTACAAATGCCAATCAGAGGTCCAGTAGGCTTGGAACATTTTGTCTCTGTTTTCTGGCACATGAATAAAAGTGCTAGTCATCTACCTTATGGCTTTTGCCTGCATTTAAATGACTTGCTTCACTCATCTCTTAGTTATTCTTGTGACAGCCTTGATTCAGGAGAGAACAATCTGCATTAGGTTAATTATTTCTTACTCTATTTTCTGTTTTCCAAAAGTAATTAGTAATATTACAGGATTTAGTAATTTAGAAGAGATTTTTGCTTAATCTGTGCTCTGATCTAGACATTTCTGTTTCTTTGTCTTTTTCCAACATTACATTTGCTCTTGAAAATAAACAAAAAAACTTGATAAATGATGTTGTGTAAAAGAAATGCCAGCTTCAGCCCATCAGGGTTCATTTAGTCTGAAAAATGACACTGGAATTTCAAAATGCTGCTTCTAGAACTAATAAAAATGTCTCTAAGGGAAAACTTATTTATTTAATTCTCTGCTGCTAGATTTTGCTGGCAAACTTTGTGTTTTGTTGTATGACCCTGGCCAAGCTGAAAATGTATTTCAGCAAGAGATGGACAGTAGTTCCCTTGGGATGGGGAAAAGCTTATGGATTATGCTTGGAGTTCTGTTGAAACCCTTATACTACTGATGGTCAATCACCCTGTTGTCAGTGTAGTTTGACTGTGCTTAATTACGCCAGTTTATTATGCTGTCTGCATGGAACCTTCCAGGGCAAAGCTGGAGGCTTGCTGGGGGTGTGTGTATGGGGAGAATCTCCTTCCTTTGTGGAAACAGCTCCTTAGCAGTTTTGAGAGGTTGCTGCCAGATGTTAAGTGTGGGAGATGCAGGTACACAGGCTATAGGTACACTAGCAGACCAACCAAGTGAGATGGAATAAAAAATTTCAAGGACAGGTATCCCTACTCTTTACTATTGCCTCAGAGGAATATGAATAATTCCTGGCCACTCAAAGAAGAAAGATGCATTCTGCATTCTGTAGGACTTCATTGCCCTCATTACTGTCTGAAGATTTCATCACGCTTCACATCAACTTGCTGTTATAACCAGTAAGAAGAACTTTAGGTTATGTGGTAAAAATCTTCATAACTGGCTTGATGCAGACTAAAAGACATGACATTTGGATTTTTGGGGCCTAAGAACTGTGTATTTAAGTGTATGCTTACTGGTTTATCTATTTTTTTGTAACATCAAGAGTTCCTGGTAAGAAAGGTTAGATGGACTTTTTAGCAGGATCTGTTGTGGTAGGACAAGGTATAATGTTAGATAGAAGGAAGAAGTGTTTTAGAATAAGGGGGGTGAGGCACTGGAACAGTTGCCCAGAGAGGTGGTGGATGTCCCATCCTTTGAATAGAAACATTCAAGGTCAGGCTGGGTGGAGCTCTGAGCAACCTGATCTAGTTGCAGATGTTCCTGCACATTGCAGGGGGATTGGAGTAGATGACTTCTAAATGTTCCTTACAGCCCAAATCAATCTATGATTCAACAGTTGTCCTCAAAATGTTTCACTGTGTGTTCAAAGTTGATGTGTTTTTTTTCTAAAAAAACCCCCCCAAAAACCCCAAACCCAAAATTAAAAAAAAACCAAAAAACTAAACCCCCCCACCAACAAAAAACACCCTCAGAAAAAATTACACAAGTCAAAAAAAGAAAAAAACCACAATATTCAAGTAATAGCAGGCAAATTTCTTGTTTATCCTTCTATTACCATGTGACCATGAGTTGTGGCTCTTCTATTCTTGTCTGTCTGTGTCCAATATGTAGTTTTACAACATACTCCCTATTACCACACTCACATCCTAGCATGTTCCTCAGGTTTGCTGTGTCAGATTTAGGGAACAACAGCCTGGCCAGTAATATGCATGCCAATCCAAGTGGCTGATGGACCTCTGGTCCCTGAAAGCAAAGGCAGGAGAATGGCCTCAGACTCGTAAGTCAAGCAGTATTCAGCCTCAAAGACTGCACAGTATCTGTATGTGCACAGGCATATCTTTTGAGTGCTTTGTCTTCTGCGTCCAGAATCTATAGGGTGAGCTCAGATCAAAATGCCATGCTGTATCTGGCAACAGTGTGGGCCAGAAATTGACATTTTGTGCATTTTATTTTTAAAAACGGAATTTATTCCAAAAGCTGGAGTGATACTGCGAGGTGCCTTGAAAATAAATGAGGTGGCAAGTCCAGTTTTAATTTCAGTCTAGATGGAGCTGTGGACAGCAAGTTTTAACACAGGCTCCAACAATTATTAGGGCTGCTCTCCTGACAAACAGTTTGTAAAATCAGTAGCTAAAGGTATTAACTATGCTATTATGTAATGTACATTTAGTGTTTCACAGAAGAAATGCTACAAGTTCTATTATGAATTAATAATCATGCTAAATTTTTAATAACTTCTTACAGCAACTTTTACAAGTGTGTTTTTTCATTATCATATTTGTTCCAAGCTTTAATACATTAATGGCACAAGTTATCGCAGTAATGTTCAATTAAGATAAATTGTGTTCCAAATATAACTGTCTTTTACTGCTTAAAAATTGAAAATGTGCAGTGTAAAAGGATTCAGACATCAAACTCAAATCATGGGCTGTATGTTTTCAGTGAGATGCACCTTTTCTAAACTTGCATAGTTTTACACAATATTGCTCTTCATGTTATTCTTAGCCTTAAACTGCAAACTGGCACTGTAAACTAGAAGCTGCTGCAGTAACCCCAAATATTCAGGTTATTCAAGGAGAGTCCCCAGACTGGAGAATGTAGCAACCAGAGAGTGAACAGCTGAAGTAAACATTGAATTTTGATATGACAGTCTCAAACCCCAGTGTTAAAGGCAGTAGACCTGATGCCATCAAAGTGAGGAGATACAGGAGGCATTGCAGAGAGAATGAAGCTTCTGATGGGACATGGTTTGTAGGCACTTACCTGTCAAGCAATATTGCATCAGAACAAAAATGTTGTAAGCATGAAGAGCTGAGCTAGTATTGAAGTTTTAGCGTGCTTATTTCCTCCTTTGTGCTGGTGTACAAATAAATATTTAGAAATATTTCAGTGTGATTCAGAGATCTGAGATTGGGTCCTTCATAGGCAACCAAACCAAAAATCATTGTCTTTTTCATCTGTCTCTGGCCTCAGTTTGACAATTCATTAGATTTCCTTTTTCACAGCAGGCCACATTATGGGGGAGAGAAGGGACAAGAAATGTTTTCTTCAGTAAAAGAACAGTATGGAAGCACTACGGCAGTGCTGTAGTCAAATGAAATTAAATATTCTGATTATTTTTAATGAGTTATTGACAATCAAAAATAAAAACACTGAAGACTGTACTGGCAAAGTCAAAGACATCTCCTGTAGGTGGGCTAATTTCACCATATGATAAAATAACACGTTTCTGCTGTGACACTTAGTGATTGATAAGGTCATGTGAGAACAAAGCAATTAGGTTAATTTACACATTAATCAGTTTATTGCTTTCTTTTTGTTTGGTCTCTAATGCCTTTGTTTAAAAAATTGAGCACGTGCTGTTGCAAGGCTTTAATTTCACTAATTAGATTCCAAGTGCAGACATTGCAAACACCTGCCTTGTAAGTGAAACCATTCTGAGTTAATTTAAGCCCTCTGGTTGTGTGAGGGGACACCTCCAAGGAAACAGCACAAGGGGTTCCACAACTTTTAGGCTTTCATCCCTGTATGTAGCTGGGAATTTTTCTTAAGTTATTGGCCTCTGTTTGTGCTAGGAGCAGTTTTTGTAAGTTGATGTCTGGAGCTGTGCAGTGTCCAGGGGAGGAGAAGAGATTTTGAGCCTTTGGAAAGTGAGTGGTTCCTGAGAAATCTTTCTGCTTGTGAAGCTCTTTTATTTCAAGGTGATGGAGCATGAGCTGTTTTCACTGAAGCGATAAACTGGCACTGGTGCTGGTATTCTTGTGTTGTTTTGTTACTTTTGAGTGGATCATGCTTTCATAATGTTCCCCAAAAACTTTTGAGAAGAGTACAATATAACCTTGAAAAAAAATGCTCATAGATTGATACCTTCAAGAATGGATATGTAGTTGTGTACATGGTCTGGATTTCTTCATAAATTATGTTCCTGAATCCATTACATGCTTTCATTCATTGGTCATAAAAGAGGATTTAACAAAAAAGCTCTTTTAATGTTAGCATTAGGTTCCAACTGTTGTATGTGATAATGAAAAAGGACGGGTTTAAAAGTTGCAGTTTCCTCCTGACATATTTATAAAGTTTGCTACATCATCACATGGATGACGTCCTCTGAATTTAGATGCAACTGTTTTCTACTCCTTATTCTAAAACTGCTAGAGGGCAGGAAAAAAAGATACATTGGCTTTGTCATATATTTTCACCAAAATAAAAGTGCATTGTGTTGATTCCATTAAAGAGTATTGAAAGGTATCATCACTCAGAAAGCTGTGTTTGTAATTAGTGAGTACTTTGGACATAATGTTCTATTACTGACTTTATTTTTCACTATCTGAAAATGTCGAGTTAGTGGTAAATTTTAGGGTTACTAGTTGGAATTTCCTGAACACTCACATAGTTTTAACTACCTAATTGTTGTACAGGGTATCCCTTAACTGCTCATCTCCTCTGACATTTTATGCTTCTTTCTCTGGGTCTGTGCCATCTAATCCTGCAGGCATGTACATTTTTGCTAACGGAGGGATGTGTCTGGCTGTAGCATGATAACCTGTAGGATGATTATTTAGATGCCTGTATCTGGTTTTAAGCCCTGGCATGGTCAGAAACCTAGACATTTTTATAATTGAACCCAATCCAGGAAGAGTTCCCTGAGTCACCTGATGAAGGGGAAGACAGGCAGGGTTTGGGATGTAGGGAAAGTCAGCAGAATGCTGAAGGTATTTTAGTAAATATTAATTGGAATTTTTAAAAATCTGTTATGCATCTCAGATGAACCTTTTGGCCAACACAAGCTATAATGAATTGCTTGCTTGCTCAACAGAAATGTTTTTAATGCTTAATAGCTCATCAAAACATAGTATCTTGCATTACTCAGTAATAATGTGATTAGGTGCTTCCCAGGCATTTAAAAGCCAATTCAGACAGGTTTAGAGAGTGGCTTGTCTCCTTTATAAAGTATATGAATTTTCCACTTAATTTTCTGATCTCACTGGAAGTCCATATCTGTCTGTCTTACCCATGTCTGTGAATTCTGCTTGGCACTAAGCAAGTATTCCTGCTGTCCTTTTGTCTTTTAGTGGATTTAACCTTTCCTGTTAGCATACCTATCTTCCCCCTAAAGCCTATACTAAAAGTTCAGTACCTTCTTATTGAGCACAGAAAATTATTTGCCTTTGTCTTCTTTAATTTAAAATACACATAATTTTGATTAGGATTTCATAAAGTTTTGATAGCAAAAAATATTACCTGTAGTAGGAAGCATTTGACAATTTGTTTTTAATTGAATGAAAACTTTAATTGAATGAAAATTTTAATGAAACTTAGTTTGGTATCTGAATGGAAGGAGTGTTCTATTTGTGCTTCTTGGAAGGCAGTCATCAAATCCAATATCCATTGTAATTTTACAGGGTTTTTTTTTAACCTAGTAAAAGCTTGAAAGTTTTGTTTTGCATCTGCACATTTTTTAAGGCAAAACCTGAAGCATTTAAAGGTGAAGAGAAATGTTGTTCTGATCTAGAAGGTGACAGTGACAAAATGGATTTCTCTGTCATTTTTTCCCATTTCCCCCAATAGTATCAAGTTTTCTGGACACGTTTCAGTGCCTGTCATTAATAGATTAGATCAAAATGTTGTGGTTCTAGTCCCAGTTCAGCTGAGTTGATCCATTCTGTGGAGTGCATTTGGAGTGAGATTCAGAGAGAACACAAAGTGTCTTTAGCTTTAGTCTGTACTGAGGCAGCATCCAGTCAGAAGTGTGTAGTTTTTACAAACACTGCAATGTCTGCAGGGAGATGTATCCTTTGTCCAAATAAAAGAATCACAGGATTGGAAGGGAGCTTAAAGATCATCTAATTCTAACTCCCCTGCCATGGACATCAAGAGGCAAAATTTCTTGGTTTTCTTTGTATCCTGAACAGAGACATAGTGTTAATTAATAGTTGTGAAATAGTTTCAAGAATGATCTCCTGCTGACTTGTTTTTCTGGGGGGATGGAGGGGAATTTAAAAAGACTGAAGCTACCGAAGTCTCAGAGCCAAGCCAGCCTCATGTACTTTTGCTGGTTTGTCTTTAATTCTTTACTTACTACTGCACTGTTATATTTGAAAGTGAAAAAGCCCCACTGGTCTTTTCCAAGTAGCTATTTTTTGAACATTATCTGATTATTCATTACATTATCTTATCACATTTAAATTTTTCTAATAGGTTCCAGGAGGAAGAAAAGGGCTGAAGTTTGAAGTGTTGTTGTGTGCTAGATCAGGGGATATAAACAGAGCTCTTAACTCCTATGGAGTCTAGAGAAAGGAAAGAAATGCTTGACAGGCCCTTAACAGCTGTACTTTACCAGCAGCTGGAAGATGGAGGGCTTTTTTTAGTTGTTATTGTTTTGTTGGTTTTTTTTAACTTGATTGTGTATTTCTTAATCACCATAATCTAGCCCAAAGGATATCTTTCTGACTGTGTTATAAACCTTGGGAACAAAAGCAGTTTTAATGGAAAAGGTTGACAGTCTCTTAACTTGGAGCAGCAATGGCCATTAGAGTTTGTGTGCACACTTGTGTGTGGGTGGAGAGTTGGATAGTTGGATACTGGGCATCATTTCTCTGAAAGGCTGACCTTGAAAAATCATAGCATCAATAAAGAATACACAGATCTAAAAGCTGTAAAATGTCAAACAGCATGTACCTTGTGACCCACGGATGTACAAGATTCCGAGATCTTACCCCTACAACTTCTGAAGCTGTCTCTGTTAGAACAGAAGCAATATTGAGAAGTTGTGTGAGACAGAGGCAGAAACTTTGATGCCAAAGAATGCTAATATGGGTAATTAGCCAAGTGTTTATGTTCTGGTTAGCCTTTTATCTTAGTATTGCAAAGCCTGTGTTTTCAGAACTGAGTGGGGAGTTGGCCAATTTTTTTATCCTCTTTGACTAGATCTTGAGAACATTTAGGCACCTAGCAAGGCATTATTTTATATTTTCATTGTAATATCTAGGATCATGCTTTTTAAAGTGTCTTAATTCTGCTAAATATGGTGAGCGCCTTTCTTTTTTTCCAAAATATGTCCTTGTATTTCAGTTGTAAACTTTGGGATAGAGCATGTGTCTTTACTTGATGAGATTAGTAGGAGATCACTCATGGATTAAGATTCAGTATGGGATGATAGTAGGGTTTCACGGGTAATGTACTTCATTTTAGGAGAGCCACAGAGTGCTTCAAGATGAATTTTGGAAGTATTTGAGGTACACATCTTTTCCTCTAAAAATCAGAAGCAGTTGCTCTTACATATCTTACATAGTCCAGCTTGAGGGATCTTTATCAAAATAGTAATTAGTTAATTTTCTGAAGGAGGAAAACCTATTTACTGTTAGTCAGGAAAAAGAAAATTCTGGATGGGAGAAAGAAATATGGATTGAAGGCTTTCTAGATTAGTAGGAAGTAGGATTTCAGGACATAACCTCTGTATGAAACTAAAAACATCTTTCTTCTAATGTAATAGGATGGGCTAAGCTGTGGACAAGTAAGAGCTACTTGTTTGTCTGAAAAGTTTACGAAGACCAAATTTTTATGTGTTTATATATAAAGTATATATATGATTTCTGCAACTATATATGTGTATATACAGCTGTGAAAATACATGTGTGTATATACATGTGTATCTTTGTGAATATATACACACACAGCTGCACACTTAAACACTGAAAATTAGAGATTTAAAGCTTTTTCTAAGACCCTGCTTTAGAAGATAAGCCCTCAGGGGAAGAAAAAAGATGTGTTTAGCTCTGCTCACGGAGTCTGGGGTCTTTTGCTCAGCTTTCAGAGCCTTCCTGATGCCAACAGTGTTACATGGGTTCTCCTCTGTTAAGCTGATACCAAGAGAAACAGACTCAGGGGAACCAATTGTATTAGTTTAGGCTAATTCTGCTTTAGCAACATCTTGAGCACTGCTGATGAAAAGTAAGAAGATTAAAGTCCACATAATCTGGGGATCTTTATGTAAGTGAAGTTCAAATTACCATAAGCTCTTCAAATCATTGATCTGAGGATCAATAAGAAGGGAAGAATAACTTAAACAAGCTCAAGCTGCAGACCCATGTCTTTGGATTCTTTATTCTATTTTCTTTCTTTCCTTTTTCCCTTCTTTTCCCCCCTTTTCTTCCTTTTCCCCCTATTTTTTAAAAATAAAGCCCTTTAAGAATTCTTTAGTATAAGAGAATTGGTTTTGTTCTACCTTCCTAGGGAAAAGGAGCTTTCAAAGTATCTGCACAACTGTGTGTCTTATTCACTTAACATGTGGTTACATTGGATTGATGGAGGCTATTAAATGCTGAAAGCCACAGATTGATTATTTGAATGCTAACATACTATTTCAACAAAGACTGCTTTTGAAATAGAAATCTGCCTTAATGGCACTACCATTTTACTGACTGTGGGCATTGTAGCTTCTGATATTTTGTATCAATTAGAAACGAGGGAATAGATTTGTGGTGCTCAGTGGACATGTCCAGATACATAAGAAATAAGTCAGCAGGCCTGAAATACCACTGAGTTGCAAAAGTTTTCACCCTGTTTAATACTTACAGACTTGTAACAACGTTTCTGTGGATTTTCTGACCCTATGATGGCAGTAATTTAACTAACATTGTGTCCTTTTCTCTGTTATCATTCATGGCTCCGTTGCCATGCTCAGGGATGTGAGGTGACATCTATAGGTGACATCTATATGGGATGGTACTTCAGTGCACATCTGCACCACTGACATCCTCCAGAATGGAGTGGTCCCATCCAATTTTCCTGTAGTGACAACCAAACCATGGCAGGGAATCATTGGAAAGAGTGGTAACGGGGTTGGGTCAAGCCATTTCAGAAGCATTTTGAAACTGACTTTCATTCTCAGAACATTTTCAGGTATGGTTTTGTTAAAGTAGGAGGTTAGCCTGAACATATGGCAGGTGAATTTAGAGCTCAGGCCGTAGCCATGTATTTAAAAGTGGCCAAATTGCCTTTCTGAAATATTGTATGTTGATAATATTATGTACTTAATGTTGTCACTTGCAGGAAATACATTGCTTTTGGTTAAAATAGACCTTTTGAGGCTTTTTTCCAAGGGCTTAAGAAGTTTGTCACAGGTAATATTTGCCTGTGAAATGTTTTTATTACAATGCACGTTGGGAAGGTGGAAGGGTCTGGTCATATGTAAGGAGCTCCTGCACTACCAGTCAAGGAACCAGCCCCTACTCCAACTTCAGAGGCTGAGATGTTTTACTAATAAAATGAAACTTCTAATTTAGGCAGAATGAGGTTGTTTTTTTTTTTTTCCTTTCTAAATGTCTGTTGCTGCTTTGAGATGAATTGCAGTGGATTACCGTAATAATAATGTAACAGACCACCTAGATGCTGTTAATAATGAACTCAATGAAATATCATTTCTGGAATGAATTTTAAGTGAGCTGCTTTTTTTCTGCAGCAAGTAGAGTGAGTTGTAACAGAGATACAACTCTGTAGAGTTTTTCTGTCACAGATCAGTTAAAGTACCTCTGAACTGTCAGGAAGGACTGTATAATTTGAATGCTCTCTATATACCATCTAACTCTGAGTCACCATTTTCAAGTAGCAGTTGAGTTGGATTTTAAACTCTTAAGACTGTGAGTGGTAATATGTTATTATGGTGCTTTTCATACTTTAGTACAAGATTCTGTGTTTGAAAAGATGGTAGTTTTGTGTGTTGAGCAGTGTGATATCAATGTAAAGCCCTCTGAAGTAAATGAAAATATTTTCTTTATTTGAAATTCAGAATTGCTATATTTCCAGTACGTCTACAGCTTATACATAAACACAGAGTGGAGGATAGTTTTCTGAGAATACTGCTTATTTCCTCGTCACTGGGGAGCAGGGCGTGGCTGGTGAAACCAGGTTCTTCTCCCTGATAATGGGCAGTAAAAGACTCCTCCTGGGGGACAGTACAACTTAAATTGGTCCTTTCTCAGGGCCAGGATGGGACCCACATAGAATGCCTGTAGAGGCAAGATGCCTGTAGAGTATGAGGAAGATGAAACTTCAGTGAGACTTACGAAGTGAATGTGCAGAATATTCCAAGGAATAATCCATCTTCTCGTCTGCAGGTGCTGAGTAGGGAAAAAAGAAAACCTTGTTGGTTCATCTTTATTTAAATATTGTGCTTTTCTGGATACATAAATCTTATGCAAGTGTAGATTGCAATGCCTCGAATATGGCTTCTTTTATAAACCTTTAAAAGTGGTCTATGTTATGATACTTCAGTTCCTTAAGCTGGTTTTTCTTTGCATGATTTATACCTGGGTCTTGTTTAAAGGCTATAAAACAGAAGTGGTTTAATATCCTTCAATCAAAAGCAACTTTACCATCCACCTCATATTTTATTTTAAAAGATGCAAAATACTCTACTCAAAGATGTTTCAATGCATTTTAAAATTAAAGCAGACTAATTTTTGTTGTTTTATGAGTCTTGAAGAGCCTGAAATTTTAGTTCCATTGGCCATCATGAGATTTTGTCCGTGTGTGTGATCTCTGTGGTAAATTGCTTGATCTAACATGTTTTATTTACTGCAAATTACATAGCTTTCAAAATATAAGAATGAACCATTCACAAAAGATAGTTATAGTATCCTAATTTCCAGTTTTTTTAGTATGGCAGTGGGAATTGTCTGTCTTAAGAAATCACATTAATCTGGATCCTATGAAACCAAAGCTAAGGAAAATTTTTTGTGGGAAAACATTTTGTCCTTCCAAACGATGGCAGAATCAATTTTGTGTTGCATAAAAATTCAAATGGAACAATATTTTAAATGAATAGTAATTGTGATTCTTGTCACTGCTTATGTTAGCATCTTTAATTGTACTGAGTTAATTTAGTATGACTTTTTTCATCATGGGAAAAACGGTTAGGTAAATTGTTCTGTTATTAAAGGAAGATAGTGTGTATGCAGCAAAATAATGGTCTTTCGTTACCTTTCAAGTCCATCCAAATCTTTCTGTGTCTTTCTGTGTCTTTAATGGATTCTCAACCACAGCTCACTGTTGTTTTATGTTCTTCTAAAGCTTATATAGCTTTAGTAGAATCTACACTTGAGTGAGTGCAGATTAATTAAACTCCATATTCAATTTTATACAATAGCAGGTTCATCTTATGTCACTGGGCCAGCCCAGAAGGGAGGTTTTTTTTTTCCAGTTTTTTATTTCTAATTCAAAGCGCATGGAAGATTGTGATTTGATTTAACTCCTGAAAGTGCACGACAGATTCATTTTTTTGTAAAGCTCAGCTGAAATAAAGTTTTTTTTTCTACAAAACTGTAGAAGTTTTGCCCGTAGGATATTTTGTTTTAAGAAAATGGCTTTCTTTTGTAGGCCGTGAGCTAGAACATAGTTTTAATTCCTGTAGAATATGGTCCTTTTATAAATGTGTATTTTATTGCTAACACCATATGGCTACATGTATGCTATAAAGGCCGTTTGTGCTAGCAGGCTCAAAAAGCAAATATATAAGGGTCTTTAAGCTCAGAGGAATTACCATCCCCCAAATAATTAGTTCTTTTTCATATTTTAGTGTTGACCTTTCTGTTTTCTCTCACAAGGAATCTATCCTTGAAGCTGTCGAAGGAGGTGGAGCAAGGAGAAGCCAGGTACCCTCGTGTCAGCCAGCTGGCTGGCAGCCCATCTGTGGAGTGGCCTTTCACTGGTCTGGAAGAAGGTGGAGGCATTGAGTCTCTGCCCTTCAGATTGATGCTCCAAGACTGCACGGCTGTGAAGACGTTGCTTCTGAAAATGAAGAGGGTTCTTCAAGAGGTAATCACCCACTTATTTCTTAGATTATTGTATTTCAGCATTAATGAACTAAGCAGCAGAAAAGGGTCAGTAAAGTTTATGGACTTGATGTCTTTTAATATGTCTTGAATGCATGGAATTGATGCAGAAGTATAAATAGTCATGCCTTAACATGGTGAAGGTCACAAAGTTTATACTTTAGCGGAATTTAAATGATCCTGCCGTCTTGGTGTCCAGAGTGTAAAGCTTTTTTTGAGCTTTTACTGAAAAGGGGACAGGGGAGGCCAACTGCTTCAGGTCAAAATATATTGTATTGTTTTCTTCCAGTGTTTTAGAGCTTTTCAGTTTTCTTACTACAGCTGTTATCCATTATGAAGTCGCATGCAATTCATTTAGAGGAGAGATGCAGAGGAAAACAAAAATCTCTTAAGTAACAGTATTAAAAGCTTGCTAGCTAGATTTCGTAAATGATGGCTGAAATCAGATTTTGTAGGCCATTCACTGGGCCATTCCTTACTTAAAATTTCAAGAGTCCTGGCATGTCTTGCCCTCTTATATTCTCCTGCTTTCCCTATAGACTGCTGGTGTTGCTTTGAAAATTTTCTTTTGTGTCTGTTTGTCTTTAGAATTTTAGAGAAATAAATTTATTTGGATTTTTTTGGATACTTTCCAGCTCTGGAGCCTTTACTCATGTATACGGTGTGAACTTCCATCTTCATTGTTAGCAAATTGCAGTTTGTGTTAGCTTTTTGATCTGCAAGGTTTCTTTTGTTTGTTTTTATCTATATAGTTCATAGAAATACAGAATAATTTATGTTCAGAGGGCTCTCTGGAGGTCCACCTTCTCTACTCAAAGGAAGGCTGACTCAGAAGAGGTTGCTCAGATCCTTGTCCACTTAAACTTTTGGTACCTTGATGGGGTCTGCACATCATCTCTGGGTAACAGTTCCAGTATATGACTACATCATTGTTAACCTTTTTCCCTGAAGATGGAAACAGAATTTCTCCTGTTGAAGCTTTGTATAATAAAGACTGAAAATAGATTAGGGGGTTTTTATTGCTCACTTCTTGGTCATCTGTATCTAAATTCAACTGACTGTTGTCCTTTCTGAAAAGATTTGTCAAAGGTTTAGCCATGGTAGTTTGCAATTAATCCTCCTAAACAGTATGGTTTTTGCTCATTGGCAAGCCCCAGGCTTTCCAGTTTCCTTCAGCTCACTAGAGGCTTGATTTGTGCTATATGGATCCTTAATGCAGTTCTGGGTTACTAAATCCAGAATTGAAGTCATTAAATCTCCATTAGTTGCTTTTTTATATAATGTGAGAATATAAAGTGAATTTAAAGGATTTGTAACTTCATATTATCTGGAAATAAATAAGAATTATGATATTATATGACACAGCAGTTCTAACATTCAGGTGGTAATATTGGCAGCAATCTCTGTTGCTTCTAGTGTGGATAATTCTATAAGGCTCAGAAAAAGTCTTTCTTACCATGATGGTAAGCGTAAAAATTTTAGTTTTAACTTACAGAGTTCCATTAAATTTGTGTAAGAATCTACTGTTATTTTCTGTTTGGAAATATGTTGTACCTTTTCAGTACTTTATCTTTAAAAACATTCACCAGGTGATCTCCACAAAAGGAACATAAGGTATCTGATATGACTCATAAGAATTTCATGTCCAGTTACTAATACCTCCTTATGTAACTCATTGATCTTATTTTTTCATCTTAATCATTCAGTCTTTTACCTATTTGTTCATTTGTACCATATAATTTTCATCTGGCTGTAACAAAGTGTGTCTCTGTAGTTTTCTTTGTCTTTCCCTATGAAATCAAAATGGCCTTTTTCTAATCCTACATTTGGATGTCCATATGTACTGTAATTTACCTCAAAAGAACTTGAGTAGCTACTTTGAACAATCAAGGACATGACCTTGAAATATGTTAGAAATTTATATTGAAATGACACACTTGATTATCTTCAGAAATTCAGACATTTATACATTTATGTCACTTTTAAATTATTAGCATAAGATTACAGGAAAATATAATCCCATAAAATTGAAATATTGTATTGAAGAATCTGATAAATAAGTCATCTGAGCATATTTAGCAGACAGTTTCCATGGAGAAGATCCCTTACTTCCATTGCAACTAGATGTAATTTTTTCATCCAAAAATCACTTCTGCCCCAACCAATATTATAAATCAAACTCAGAACAGTACAGAACAAAAGACATTAAAGGAAAAATTCTTTCCTTACCATGTAATTCTCAGGCATTTTTAGATGTAGTAAAGCATAGTCTCGGGCAGTCTTTTATAGAATTGCAATTTTCTGTGCTTGCAAGTGTAAATAAGATTATATATTTATAAAAATAATGTGTCACATGTTTTCATCCACTTCAAAAATACTCAAAGCATACAAACTTCATGGGGAAAATTACATGGTTACCGGAAAAAAAAGTTGCAATATTTCTGTTTTATATCTGATATTACCCATAGAGTAAGGAATTACAGTAGTGTATACCTCTTTATTGAAAAATAACATGCTAATTGAGTTAAAATATTAGCCCTGTTATTCAATGTAATCCTTCTTCTTAAGCACTGAGCGCTGCTTCTAAGGAATAATTTAATTATGATCTGCCAAAATGGAATACTAGCTAGTAAAATATGCTTTTTTGTTGCTGCAGTTGCTTGTAATTGAAGAATCTAAATGGAAAAACTGCATACAATGTATGCTGTACTGTGCTGCAGCCTTACAGGCTTGTTATTAGTCTTATCTTGAAAAGGGAAATTGAAGACATGGCAGTAACTTTCAAGACTGAGAATGTTATTTAGTAAAAGGCTAATGAATGATCATTCAATTAAGATAATTAATTACCATTTCACTTGCAGTGAAAAAGCCTTGAAAATGTCTACTAATGATTCTTTATGGGTTTGGCCATACAAGGCTCATAAGGCAGATTGTTCCCCAATGTTTTGGGAAACCTCATTGAACAAAGCTGGGTAGTCTGGAGGGCCCTGGCACGTGAGGAAACTAGGTGATTTTCCAAGTGCTCCAAAAGATCTCTCTCAATCTTGTCTGCAGCTTTTTCTCACGGATGTTCTGTTTCTGACAGACAAATCTGAGATAAATTGTGTGACCAAGTCCTGTGGGATGCATAATGTCATGAAGAAGTACTACCAGAAAATTACCTGTATTACCTAGCATGGGCAGCTTGATAAAAGCAGCTTCAGGGCAGCAGACACTGCAAGCTGTTTTGCAGCCTGTCCATGATTTCCTGGTCTCCCTTTTCTCTCCGGCTCTTGGTTGTTTATTTTGACTGTTTTGTTTTCAGTTCTTTATTTTCTCCAAGTCTTTGTAGTGCTGACCTTTTTGTCAGTAATAACTCCTCTCATTGTAAAGAGAGAAGACAAGAAAATAGGTGTTGGATAGATGAAGTTGGGAGATTTGTCCACTCCTAAGAACTTGATTCTTTACCTTCTGACTTGAGACAGGCCACTCTGCTCTGAGCGTTCCTTCAAGTAATCTCTGTCATTTTTTTCTCCCCCATTTTGGGGGGAAAGTATAGAACAAGTGATGTTCTATACTTTATATGTTTTATTACATTTCTGGCAACTGATAGATTGTGTTTAGCGAATGAGCTTCTGAAAACTAGACTGTAGCTACTTTCTCACTCATTGCTATCAGCAATAATGAATATATAACGCCTCTTAACCAAGAAATATGTTGGCTTTCCTATACTCTTCCAGATGCAAATGAAATTATTTCCATCTGTTAACTTTTTTATGGCTTGAGTTATAGCTGGCCTAGGCAATGTTGAAGTCTGGCTAATTGAGGGGACATTTAAAGGCTTCTCCTTTTCTAAAACCTGTGGTTGAACATTTCAGGCAGGGACATTTGAGCAAAACTTGTTTGGTTTTGGCTTTGTGCCTAGCAAGAGAAGGTCTTTATACTGAAGTAAACGTAATGGAGAAGTACAGTTGTATTGGGAAGGAATCCACTTAGTCAGTGTTAATGGGGTTTTGCTCAAACTTTAGTTCTTGAGCTTGTTGATTAATTCTACTGAGTACCATAATAAAAAGAAAATCTTTAGGCTTGTAGAAATAAGGTCATATTTTCCATGTATTCTTCATGAAATATATAGTTTATCAGCTGCATAATTCTACTTCTAGGTATTTTTAAGGGTCTATCAGAAATGACCTTACTGGTTGCTAATCTAGAAAATTAAGATACGTTGTCTATATGTTTGTGTAATTTGGAATATAAATTATTCAGCTCATGCTTTTTTTTTGGAGCTCTTCAAAACACCATGCAGGCTATGGAGCTTTAGCTAATTGCTACAATTAGCAATAGGACTAAGTCACTTTGGACATATATCGCATACTGTGTTTTACTAATTAATCATTTATTTTACTGAGGGAAATTGCAGCTGCCTGTGGCTGTCATTAAAAGTTAATGTGGCCGATACAGTGTCTTTAGATTACGCTTGGAACAAAAAGTCTCCAAAAAAAAAAGAGAAATGTGGAAAATTATGTCAAAATTGCTGTGAGACTGGCCATTAGGGTTGCCTGAGATTAGTGGGGCAGAGTGATACCACTCAGGCTGCAATTAGTCTGTCAGCTATCACTGGCTGCATTACTTCTCCCCATGCATCTTTCACCTCATCAGTAAAATAAGCATAATTATAGAGTCCCCTTTTATACTATACTTGCAATCCACTGATGGAAAGTACTGAGAGAAAGCTAATTGCTGATTGCTAATTGCTGGTCAATATGGAATTGGCCTTAAACTATGGTTTTTAGAGACATTAAAGCGTTTCCTTCAGTCCTCTATGAAATGTATTATATTTGCTAATATTGTGTTAGCCATGCTAGGAGCCAATTGCAAGTTTAATACACTGTAAAATACTGCAGGTTTTCTTCCTTTAAGTAACTTTGTAGTTAACCACTGTAGCATTGCTGATTTATTCAACAACTCTGCATCTAATGCAGTCCCTTTTATCAAGTAATTCATGCTGGAAATCGGTAATACCTTCATTTCATGGTATGCTGACACTGCATATACTCATAAATTTAAATAATTAATAATAAAAATGTACTAGATTTAGTAATAGGATTTAAATTTATCAAATTGAATTGGCTTTTTCACTTGGAAATACACATTGGCATACCCATGCCCAGCTGGTTGCAAAGACAGGCAGAACACCCCATTGTTGCACTACATGTGTTTTCTTTTCTAGGAGTGTTTCTCAGAGTAGGAGAGAATATTGGGAACAAGTGGATATAATCAGGTATTCACTTGGGCAGTGAAGATATTTTATTCTAAGATTATCCATTATAAGGTATTTAATAAGAAAGAACAAACCCAATGTCAGTTATTTAGTTATACAGTCTCAGGGTACAGGAGCAATTCTGTCCATTCCGTGTGATGGCACTTAATTGATCTTACTACTAAAGATGTATGCAAAAGCAACATTAAGTTCCTTATCCTTTACTGGATGGTCACTTTGTTTCCCCCTCCGTCCAGTAAAGGATAGAGAGTCTCCTTAACCCTTCTTTTGTTGTCTAGGTATTTATAGAAACTGTTTCTGGTGTTTTATATGGCAGTAGCCAAATTAAGTTCTAGTTGGGTTTTGTTCCTTCTAGTTTTCTCCCAGCATAACCTCATGAAGTCTTTGTAGTCCTTCTGAATTTCCTGTCTCTTCCTGCAAAGATCTCAAATTCTCTTTTTTCTGAAGTTCCGATCAAAGCTTGCTCTTCAGCCGTGCTGGTTATCTTCCCTGCCAGCTTGTCTTTTGGCACATGGGGATGGGCTGTTCCTGTGTCATTAAGATTCCTTTCTTGACTCCTTTTCTCTTAGGGATCTTTGTACTTTACAATAGATGCTCCTGGACAGTGTGTTCATTTGCTGGCACTCTTTGAGTACTTTGGAGTGTGAGCTTACGGGTTGGGATGGGCACACAGCTCTGGGCTCTGTGGAGTCACACTAATCCTGGCTCAATAAAAAGACCACCTGAAATGGTTCAGCTCAGTTAACAGTTTGTCATTGCCCATGCTCACACTGAAGTTCTGTTCAAGGCTACATTCAGAATGTTTTTGAGCCACACTTTGACATTATCAATCTGAAAAGAATACCCTTAATTTTAATACTAAAAATGGAAAATTTCTCTGTTTCTGTTCTGTTTGTTCTGCCACTGGCTTAGTGGCTTAATCTTTGTAGTTTACGTGTGCCTGTGTGCAGCAGCCTCACTGAAACCAGATTGACCATGAAATGAGTTCTCTTCCACATGTAGACGTGGTGGTGATAGAAGTGTCTACTCCATGTATTCAGAAAGCAAGTGATGAGTTTTCTTATTTCTCCTGTGGTTGTCTGAGTGAAACATTTTCATATGGCAGGGCAGTGTGCTCCAGGTCAGCACAAATTTGCATAGATTGTGCCCCAGCCTCCTCAGCAAGCCAGGTCTTAGCAGGACCTTGCAGAGAGGCAATAAAAATAGTAACCCTGTTAATAGGTAATGTCGCTACATCAGCAGTTCTGTGAAATTGGCTGTGATTAACCTGTGGCTGAAGGCCATAGAATTATAACTGTTGCAAAACTGAAACCATTTCCTCATTTAGTACTTCCATGGTTTTGATCAGTTGCTGCAGGTCAGTCAGGTAAATCTCACCAATGGAGCTGATCACACCAACTGCATTTTTTGACTGATCTACAAATACCAGAAAGTGCATTGCATAATAAAGAGCAAGTAATGGAAGAAATCCAGAATGTCTGTAAGAGTCTATAGAAGGAATTTATTATACTAAGTTAATAGGGCTCATGAGTAATTTGAGTTAAATGACAGGAGGTAGATGGAAGAATTTCTGATAAAAAAATGTATAATACTGCCAGATCTAACAAATTTACCAATAAGTTAATCAGTTATCCAGTTTTTTAAGGAAAAAAAATAATTGAAAATAGGAATGGGATGAAGATGACTGCCCAGCACCTAAGCTTTATTATAATTGATTTCCCTGCAAATTTATTATTATGAAAATACCAACTCATCAAACTGTTTTGTAACTTACAAAGAGCATTTCATATTAATTTTATAGCTGGTGCCATTACCTTCAAGTCCAATAGGTTAAAACCAAAAAGAATTGTCCTCGTCTAGTCTCTCAACTTCTTAAGCTGTACACTGTATTCCCCCTATATATTAAGATTTTTTTCTTCCTCATGATAGTTTTCAGAGTTTTCCTGGCACTGAAGAATGACTGGTTCTATAGATAAAGCAGTAAAACTGGTAATATGCAACTGTTGCTGTAAATGGATATTCAAGAAGAATAAAAGGTAGCAGATAGAAATGTAGGTCTAATACTCAGGCAGTGGAGTGCCAGCTGTACATATAGTTACCCATTTCAATATTTGTGTTCATATATGGCCATAAGGATGATTCTGCAGAATTCAAATTTGATCTCTTAATAATCTCTAATGCCTTGATCATGCAGAATTTCTGAAACAAATACTAGTGTAGTCACAGGAGAAATTCTCACAGTTTGTAGCATAGCTGGATCCTGGCATAGCTGTGTGCTGTGGATTTGTTTCATGCTTTCTCTGTACACTGCATTCTATTACTTTGCAGCCCAGTTACCAGAACAGCACTGATCATTTTTCTAGTGGAAGAAAGAAAATATATGAGAAGTGCTGATACAGCATGCTTTCAACTGAGCACCCTGATCTAGGAGATGTCACCTCTGCTCACTGCAGGGCAGTTGGGCTATTATGATTTTATGGTTTTGACAGAAAATAATAGTGCTGATTTGGTGCAGTCTGGCTCCACTTCAATTCATGAAGATTAAGTGGTTTGTTTCAAGGCTTACGTGATGAATCCCAGTGACAGAAAAAGAAACTTTTTTTGGATAAGTATTCAGAAATTGCACATCAGGGACATATCCTACACCTGGTCATGTAATTGTCCAGAGCCAGTTGGTAGGCACATGTATTTTTCATGAGCATGTGGTGTATCTAAAGAAACATTGCCTATGTCTGATAGGCTGTATTTCGCTCCATTATGTACCTTAATATTACAATGACAGCAGTTCTCTGCCTCTGGTCAGAGCCTCAGCAGGGTGGGAAATAGCACAGGTGCATTTAATCCAGCTGGTGCTTGGTGCCTTGTCAGAATGCTGCTCTCATCTTTCTTTCTCCTTACATGTTTGTGTTCATGGTGAGTTCCCTTTACAGAGGCAATAATCATCCATGTCATGAAGAGCTCATGGATGTAACATGCAAAGTTACTCATGCCTAGGAATTTTTTTTAAATTTTAATTGAAAACACCCCTCTGTTTTCCCTCCTGGATATAACAAAAAGTATTGAAAAGTTGTCAGGTAAAAAGCAATGTCCTCATTTGCAAGCTGAAGGGGAAGTTTCTTCTTTCAATCAACAGCTCTTGTGTCAAATCTCTGTGAAGATAATCTAAATAGGAACAAATATATGTTCAAAGGTAAGTGATGTTGCCTCAGTAGAAATTCAGCATGTCATAAAGCAGCCAAGAAAGTTGTCAAACTGTATCCTTACTCCTCTTTTAAGCAGGATAAATAGAATGAATGACTAGCTAAGGATCATTTACACCCTAGGAACTTTTTTTCTCTTATGTGGCACTATTTTTCCTGATCCTTCTGGGCAAATCAGTGTGGTGCAGTTTTTGGGGGGGATTTGGTTTTGTTTTTAAACTTTCTATTTTGCTTTATTATATGAAGAAAACAAATCTCTGGTCACAGCTACAAACAGCCACTGTGGAAAGAGAGGAGCAGTTTCCATTACTTGTCACCCCATGCAAAAATCTCTTCTAAAGATTGTTCTTCATGTTTCATTTAAACTATGGTATAAAATTTGATCAGTGGTGAAATAAATTCTTAAATCTCCAGTGTACAGCCACGCCAGCCTTGCTCATCTGTGTAAGACCTCTGCTGCTTATGAACTTCTGGTAGTAGCATAGAGAAAGAAGGAAGTGTTTGGGTCAATCCTTTTGCTATGAAAACGAGCATTTTTCTCCCCAGTCCCCAGCCTCTTTTTGTTTTTTGCCTCTACACTTCATGATGGAGCTTTGGATCAGTTGGTGTCTTAAACTTGTACTCCTACCCTCATGCACAGTGCTATGGAACAACAATTGCTTTCAAAATTAAGGCTGGTAGGGAGCACGTAGAGAGAAACAGTTTAGTGGGTCTGGATGTTCTATAGCCAAAAGATTCAATCAAAATCATCACTTAATAAGTGAGCAGATCTCCCACATGAGCAGGACCTTTCCTGATTTGCCCCATCAGAAAGAAGAACTTTCTATTCCTTTTGTGTAGATTGCTTTTATATTGAAACAGAGATTAGCCTTTTTTGAGCGCTCAAGCTGAACATTCAAGGTAGAGTTTTAGATAACTCATGATAAAAAATATTGTTGATCATACTGACTTTTGTAAAACCAGTCAACTATCATAAGTTTTGCTGTCTAGTTCTTTATTTCAGTGAATCTCTCTTTAAAAGTTCATTGAGGCAGTGGAGAGCTCTGCCTTGATGTTAGTGAGCTCTGAACTCTCTGAATGAGTATGACAATGACATCAAAATGGATTCACACAAGTTCTGTTTGCATGTGGTTGTCACTATAATTCACATTCTGGTGGTCCTGACAGCCTTTTTTCATTGTGATTGTGTGTGCGTGTCTGTGGGTATATAGCTGTATATTATTTAGACATTTTTACAATAAATTTCTCAGGAAGATACATGTGCTTTTTTAATCCATACAGAACTCTACAGTTCTCACAGATATATCTAAAATACGACACTGTCTCTTGCTATTGGTACTGATGGTTGCATTGAATTTGCTGCTAAAATGTGAACCCATACCAAAAATCTGTTACATAATTTCCAATAGAAAGTATTTTTAAAATATATTTCTTAGTCTATTGTTAAGATACTGAGCTTTCCTGACCTACGTCATTCTATCATTGCATTGTCCTTTCACAACTGATTTTTCTAATGAATATGGACTTTTACTGTATTTCTTTGGAGTTTTGTGATGAAGCTCTTTCTTAGTGCATCTGTCTTTATTAAGATGCCATTTTGTTTTACAGTGTAAGCTTCATCAGTATATTTTGTAGGCCATATTATACCATATGCTGTAGTTTGCTGATACAATACAATATTTGACTCTTGGTTTGTTTACTTATATAATTGATTTATTTTTTTCACAACTTAAGCGTCTTTGTGATTATCTTGTGTTTATGGCATCTTTTTCCAGATTTTTGAATGATTTATTAGGACAATTTACTGGCTCAAAATATAATCTTTTACTATTTATATCCCAGCTTTTACAAAAATATAATAACCTAGTATTAGTTTGGATAAATTATTTTCTCACATTCTAGTCACTTCAGGACTTGCATTATGTGCAGCTTAATTGGCTAGGATTAGTAAGAATTAGTATAAAATAGAATACCAGTATTAGAATTAGTACAGAATATTCTTCTCATTATTTTGATATTATTCAGTTTCCTTCCCCTATATATTTGTATCTGAACGCTACAGAGGATCTTAGACAAGTATTTCTAAATATCTTGACAGTATTTAAATCATAGAAAAAAATAAGTTTTGTATGAACTTTGGTCCTATAATATTGTCATTGCATAGTGCTGTGTTCTCCACAGTGTTTCAATGGGTGTATAAGTGATTACAAATATAAACTGTTATGTTTATATGGTGTCTGTATGTTTAACTGTTTATATGATTATAAACTTATACTGTTTATAAGTGATTTTCAGAACTATGGGCAGATAAATGCAGTGTGGTCTTGCAGAGCCTACTGGAGAAAAATAAGATTTTAGTAGTTTGATACAGTGTCTTAAGGAATATGTTTCCATGACAGTTGGAAGAACATGTAGTAGGGTGATAATTTCAAAGCCAGTGCTTACTTTTATTCACGTAGTAGAATCAATGTATAAATAGATACATGGTGAGTCTTCAAGACCACATTATTCTTGCTCTGATTTTTTTTTTTTAAGGATTTCATTTAGATTTTTCTGTGCTATGGTTCCAGTGCAGAACTTTATTCCATTTTTTATGGAATACAGATAGGAATTAACCTTCTTGCACATGCTTGCACAACTGAATATACTTGTTCTTATGGAACTGTTTCAATGTGTCAGAATAATAAAAATTCACATACCTTTAAACTACTTTGTCATTCAGATCTTTTGGGGAAATGCAATCCCAGCAGTGATAGCTTTACTCCTGTGTGTCCTTCAGAAAGGATTCTCTGTGCAAGTTACACCCCAAGAAACCCCCCTTCATTTATTCCATCTTGGTTTTAATGTTAAATTGCAAATTCCTGACATTATCTGGAATGTAGCTGTGAAAGGGAGAGGGAACGAAGCACAGATACAAAAATAGGAGCAAGAGAAAAGTGATGAAATATGAACTAAATGTAGAAATCCTTTGCTGGATGAGGGGTGGTTGTTTGAGCTAGTCTGGCACCCTGGCAGACCTGCTTCTGTATTTGGTATTTGTTGAAGCAAGTAAATTATCCTGACAGTAACTTTGCCAGTACTGCAAGAATCCTATTTCTCTAAGAGTAGCACTTTCCCCCTTGTTTCTAAGGGCAAATATGCTTAATTTCTTGTTTCTGGATATTCTTGTCATCTGTCTCTTCTGGGACTTGTGTGTGTACGCTTTAGCAAGTGTTATACATGAACTCCAGAAGTAAGATCAAGCAGCTGAGCTCTTTAGCTTTCTTAAGGTGGATTTTTTTTGTTTTTTGTTTTTTTTGTTTAGTTGCTTTGTTTTGGGCGTTTTTTTGTTGTTTTTTGTGGGGTGGGCAGGGTAATACAGTTTGCTATTGCAGGATTATAAGCTCCAACCACAAGGGAAAGCAAGAGGACTAAGGTTTGGGGTAGCCATTATTCCAGATGGCTTTTGGAGCAGTAACATAAAATATTCATGTACTGTCTGATGAAGTCCTTGTGGCTTTAGCCCATGACATTTTTCAGGGCCTTCTTGCTCATTGCCACTATGGTAAGAAGTTCACTCAGCTGCTTTTGAAGGGAAAAAAAAAAAAAAATCAAGGAGTGAAAGGAGGGAAAGGGAAAAAAAAGTGTTTATCATTGCATAATGTACAGCATTTGTTCTGACTTAGAAGGGTGCTGGTAGTGAGATTGTGACACTTAACTGTTTTATTCCTACATTAGGGCTTAAGGCAGAGCTTTATTTAGAGAGGTTTCTGCCCAGCAAAAAGCATTGATAACTTGTGATCAATACTGGGGATGCCTTGTGAAGGCTGACCTAGAACAGAGGCTAGGTGGAGTTAAAGAATAAAGTAGGTGTTTATTAAAAGGCCTCAGTGGATACACCTTGGGCAGTACAAGAGCCCAGCCAGGGCTACATCCAAGATGAACCAAAATGGTCACAAAATGGATGACCAGTCACGAGGTCTCTCCCTTTTGTAAATTCTGGTCCATTAGCATATTGGAGTTAATTGTCCAGTTATAGCTTTAGTTATGAAGTCCCATCCTTGTTGTTTTTCTGTCTTTATTCCACCGTTGTTTATGCTCTTGGGCCTGAGATTTGGATCAGTTGTCCTTGGACCCCAGCTAGAGAAGGAATTGTTTTGTCTACCCACTCTGTGAAGAGAGCTTACTATCCCCCAAAATGAAGCTCAGAACTATACACTAAAGCAGTACAGAATCTGAAAAATATAAAAGCTAAAACTTAAGTCATCACTGGCAGTTAGAGAAGATATATTGTACCCTAGATACCAGCAAAGAGGGGGCTTGTTCCAAAGCACTGTTTAGTTTCATACCAGGATTGGCAAAGTACAGCTGAAATTAAAATAATGACATTAATGAAAAAGCTGATTTTCTAGAGTAAACTGAAGCACGAAATGTAGTTTGTGTATTTTTCAGATTTTTGTGGACTCATTTCAACAATTTTAATTTTGACTGAAAGCAACAAATCTGAAATCTGCCATTTTTTTCAGTTTCAAGCGCTGATCCTGCTTCAAGTCATGGTCTTGCAGCAGAAGCAATTGGATAATGACTGCACAGTTTTTGCAATGGGTGCCTGAATTCAGTTTTCTGCTTGACTCCACTGCACAGCAGCTCAGTTGCATCATGATGCACAGGCCTTCATGAAACACATTAAGTCAGTCTGGCAGCTTGAATTTAAAAGAACTTCTACACAGGCACTCCTCATGCACTGACCATCTAGAAAGGCCCAGCCTGGATCAGCCATCCAAGCTGACATGAAATAATTGGGGTGTTTCACAGGGGCCGCTTCTAGGGACAAAACCTCCCACTTCTGTTCTTGTATGTAAAGCCAAATGCAGGCACTAAAACTAACTTCTGGAAACAGTGACTTTTTCCTACACAGACTCTATCTATGTATAAACTAATTTTTTTTAAGCACATCCTTAGATTTCAGTAACATTGAATAGTGGACTTACATTGATGATTGTGATACTTTAACTTCTGTTGCAGTAGAATAAAGAAAATTATGACAGTATGATTTTACAGGTACATTTAGGGTCTAGAGGGGAAGCCATATGAGGAGAGGCTGAGGTCACTTGGTTTGTTCAGCCTGGAGAAGATGAGTCTGAGGGGGGAGATCTCATAATGTCTACAGCTTCCTCATGAGGGGACGCAGAGGGACACGTTCTGATCTCTTCACTCTCAGGACCCAAGGGAGCAACATGAAGCAGTGACAGGGGTACTTTAGTTTAGATATCAGGAAAAGTTTCTTCACCTAGAGGTGAAAAAGAAAAAAAAAAAAAAAGCACTGAAGACCTAGTTTAAATTTTGACAGCCAGAGACCTCAACAGCTTGACAGAGTTTTCACATACAAGGCCTTTGCGGGCACCAAGAAACTTCTGTGTCTCTGTGCAGCACAGATGTATTCTGATCGGTGCTAGGTTTATAACTTCATTCTTCTGCATACTAATGGGGAACTGTGCAGTCATCAGTTTTATTTTTAACGACTGCCTATTGCAGTTGTTTTGTCTTTGACTAGGCAGGGAAAAGATCCTTGGCTGTGGAAATTAAAAAGCTTTGTTGTTATTGTCATTTGATTGATTACAGCACAGAAGAGTTACAGTATAGGTTAGTGCAGGCTAATTCTGTTTACAAAACAAGTTTTTGCCTGTAACTAGAATAAATATTGTCATGCTTTAAAGTAACCTTAAGACTTTTTTAAGCCAAATCAATTTCAGAAGTTAGGTGTTTGCAAAGGTGGGTTCATGATTGTTTCACCTGTACCTCCAGTGCACCTGCACCTCCATTGCATTCCAGATAGGAGTTGGACAAACGGCTCTTCACACCTACTTTTAGAGAACAGGGACGATGAGGTTCTTGATCTGCATTTGTCACCTGTGTTTTAAGCATTTTTAAGTGTCTTGTGAATGCTGCAAGATACCAGTATTTTCCTCGTTTCTTACTCCATCCAGGAGCTGATTAATTCATAGCAAATTTCTGCTGCTGTGTGTCACTGGCCTCGTGCTCCGTACATTCATATCACCTTTCGTAATATCCATCTTTCAGTGGCTGGCTGACATGTAAAAGGTCAGTTCAATAGGTACCAATTGAGAAGATAATCCAAGTATTTCTGGCTTCTTTTAACTAAATTTTACAGGGTTTGATGTAGAAAGATAAGTGTTTGGTAAGGGTTTTTTTATCTATCTTCTAAAAATGAATAGGTTACTGTACAGTTACTATAGAATTTTGTAGGACCTGAAAGACCTATTAAAAACTTAGCATTTTCTGTGGAACCCTACACATTGGCTTTGGTGTGTTTTCACCTTCATTTGTTAAAAGACAAATATAAATCACTAAGGTCATACAGTTCTCTGTTTAGGGCACATACATGCTTGTATTCCTAATAGTGCTATGTCCTGTACAATATTTGTGATTTTTAGATTTTGCAAGCCCTGTTGCTGAAATGTTTACATGTTTTTGTTATGCAAATTTAGCGTTGATGGCTTTCAGAAATGTAACTGAAGTGATTTTGAAGTGCATGCATTTATATGTTTTTATATACATATATATATGTATATAAAAGAGTAGAAACAAGGTCATCTTAAGTTCCAGTAAAAGCAGGATAAAAGCTTGTGAATACATTCTGAATCAATATATCATTTCAAATGAAATCATATCCTTAGGTTCAATCTTCAAGAATATTAGTACCACCTGAAATATCTGCAGGTATTTATCTTTGTGTGCTGGTAGGGTTTTAGGGGTTTTTAATAAATAAGGTGGCCTAATCAGATTATCAGAAGCAGTACACCTGGGAAGAAAGGGCAAACACAGCTTTGGAAAGGAGGATTTAAGATTGATGGCATGCAGAGCAAAGGCTCCTCAGGATACCTGAGATTACCTCTGAACTATTTCTAGGTGGGAATAGATTTTATTTTTGTTTTTTATTAAATGCATTCGTGTGGAAGATGAACAAGCTGTGTGTAAAAATTCCAAGAGGCATTTTCAAGTAGATCGTTTTACATGCTTAGCAGCTGTTAAACTGTGACCACTGTTAAATGCCTTCAGGGAGCAGAAGCTGTTGTTGTACAAACAATGGATGGAATGGCAAGAACTTGGTGATGTATTCTGCTTCTTTCCATTTCAAAACTTGTAGCAAGTGTTTTCAGTAGTCTTAGTTTTTCATTATGAAAAATGTGATAGAAATCCAGGAGATTTTGATCTGGTGCTTTCTCATTCTCTCATATGGAATAGATTTTGCTCTATACCAAGGCTACAACACATGGATTGGGATAGCATCAGTCTTTCAGCACACGTCAACTCCAGGAGCAGCTGGTAACTGCTGCTCTTAGTTAGAGGAAGCCAGAGAAGAAATGACGTTTCATTTCCTGCCTTGCTGTTCTTTTAGGCAAGATCAGGAAAGATAAGGGAGCTAGTACAGTTCTTCCAAGAGGGCAGCTCATTTCCTTCCTTGTGCCTGCACTGCAGCACTGACTGAGGATGACTAAACCTCTGTGTTTTTTCAATGGAGAGCTTCAACACCTCACTGGCAGGAAGGGAGAATCCACTGGGCAGTCAGCAAGGGAGTCATTAGAGCAGAGCAATTTCTGGGTAGGAGAAGTAAGGTTGGAGGAGGAGGCAGTTTATTCTTCTGTGTGGCTGAGAGCACGCTGGCAAATTCTGACTTCCTTCTGCAAGTTTCCGTGTACCAAAAAACCTGCCTTTATTTTCAAACTAAGCAATACTTACTGGCATTTTGAGAACACATAGAGCAAGAAATGAGTTGTTGTTTTTTTGCAATTTACCTTTGAATGTGTAAAATAAACAGGCATGTGTGTTTTACAGTACCTCTGTGAATGTTCTCATATTTGTCACATGCAGGTTTACCTTTAAATATTGAAGAATAAATAAGCTTGAACAGGCAACTAATGAGACATTTCTTCCTACAAGGAAGGCTTGCATTTATGAGCCACATATGTCCTACTTGTATTTTCACATGACAAGCCTTATCAAATTGTGAACTTGTTTTCTGCCTGATGCTCACAGAGACGTTTTTTGGTATTTAGAAGTACATTTGCAGATTGCAGATCTAACCAGTTTCACAGAATGACAGACCAAACTCTAAACACTGTTTCTGAATGTAAGAAAAGATGAAATTATCCTTTTAAAAATTTCTGTCAGTCATTATAAGTGATAGCAAGCTTCAATTTAAAATTGGAATGTAGAGGAATAAAAATAGCTGGGAATAAAATTAAAAGAGAATGCAGTGTATCTAACCTCTGCATGGAATGCTACTTTTAAAAACCTTTAAGGTAAAACCCAGAGGTAGAAAACTGTATAATTTTCAGTCTGTAAAAAGATTGATAGCCTTGAAATGTGTCTTATCATGCCAAAAATAATCTTTATGCTAATGGACATTCCTCATATTACCTGTAGGTAATTGGAAATTATGGAAGGGGGCAGGACACCTTGAGTTCACATTAATAAAGCAGTACAGTGAGGGGGGAGGGAGAGTAGCTAATGTGTACTGCTGTCTGGAACACAACATGAAAGATCATTGAAAGGATATTTAATTTTGATACTAAATCAAAGTTGTGGTAGGAAATGGGAGATGAACTTTTTCCTAAAAAACCCCAAACATGTAAAATTACATCTTCATTGGCTGTTTTTAATGGTAGGTTTGAAAATAGTAAAGGCTGTTGTTGCAGCTGCTTCCCTCATTGGTAAGAGTCTCCCAAAGATATAAAGGCATTTGGGTGTGGTTTGGAGTATAATAGATGGTACTGTCCCTTTATCAGACAGAGTGGAGAGTAAAATACAAGTGTGTGTGTGAGGGGAAGGAGAGTGTTACAGGCAGTGGATAGGAGTGGTAAGGTGTGGGAAACAGAAAATTAAATATATCCATCAGTAACAGAATATAAGGAATAGGAACATCCTTCCTGAAGCTGTTTGCTAATATGTGCACAGGAAGGAAATGAGAATACAGGAATGGAAAGATTTCTTTAGAGCAGTATAAAGGTATAATAGGAACTGTGGAAATGTTTGTTTATATTCAGACATACTACGCTGAATTTTGTGGAGGACAACGTTAGGGGTGGTAGTGTGTGCCTTGAAATTTTCTCATGTTTTTTCTGTAAGTAAAAAGTAACATCTTTTAAGATCGAGTTACAATGGCATGTGGAGTTCCTTGGTGAGAAATGTTGTGTTAGCGCTGCTTTCGGTCCGTGGTCGTGCTGGGACTCAGGTTTGGGTGGAATTATCATGGTTTACTGTAAACAGAAGTATATCAACTTGAACTAACCCCATGGTGGTTCACCTGCTTTCAGTTTCTTCCAGAAATCCAGAGAGCCCTTAGTGGCTTCTGGAGTGTAATGTAAGCCTTGCATGAGCCAGATGAAGTTTTTATGCTGTATTTTCGTAATTCCATACATAGCAAGAAGTAAAAAAGGAATCGGTGAAGACAAATAATAGATAAATAATTTATTATAAACCTCAGTAAAGATTATTCTTTTGGATAAACTATTCTTCAGGTTCCTCTTCAAGGTCAGCAGTTTTGATGAGCTTCAAAAGTTGCACTTCCTGAAGTGGCAATACCTCATTTCATGTTCAGGATGTTTTAAGGGGAAGAATCCAGTCTTCCTACAGATGTTCTTACAGACTTGTACCTGACTATAAACTGCACTCTTCAAAGTTATGTACACTAGCCAGGCATAAAATAAATGTTTAAGTATTGAAAGGGCTCGTTTTACTTCCCTTACTGTAGATGTTGAATGCCATTGAATATGCTGTATGGTAATCTCATCCAGCTTCTAGCTCCAGCTCTAGAAGGGTCTCCTCCATGTCCTGTGTCATATCTGCTGGCCTCTGTGTGGCTTAAATACCTTAGCATATCTCAGAGAGACTTAGATTTAGGCAACTGACCTGCTCCCACAATTCCAAATCAGAAACCAAATGGGTCAAAAGAACTGCAACCTACTGGAAGAAATGTTTTTACCATGGAAGTGATGAAACATTGGAACAGGTTGCCCAGAGAGGTGGTGGATGCCCCATTCCTGAAGACATTCAAGGTTAGGTTGGATGGAGCTCTGAGCAACCTAATGTGGTTGTAGAAGTCTCTGGTCATTGCAGGGGATTGGACAAAATGGCTTTAAAGGTTCCTTTCAACCCAAACCATTCTATGGTTTTGTTGTTGCATTTTTGTAATACTATAGAGTACAATAGAATATAAAACGGGAGTAATGGTAGTTCTTAATGTATTTCCTATGCTAGGGCTACTCCTGGGGGTGTGCATTCTGTTTTCCCTATTTAAAAAAAAAAATAAAAAAAGATAAGCTACTTTCATTCTTGTAGCATGTCTTTTTAAGAACAAGATTATGAACAGGTATTTCAAAAAGCCAACAAAGAAACCCCCAAACAAAACAAAAAAACCAATCTACGAGCAAAAACCATTAAATTCAGTTTATGAGGAAGTGTCTTTGCCTTTTAGACAAGAAAACCTAAATCTCCATTTTTCAGCATTGTTAAGCATGCAGTAAAATAATGCTGTTACAAGACTTAATAGCAGTATCAAGCCCACACAGCTTGGCTCTATCTTTCAGAAGAAACTTTTCATGTGAGGCAAGAACGACACTAAAATAGCACATCTAAGAGCACCATCGGTGCTTTTCTGCTGGGTTTAATTTCTGAAGTTATGGGCTGTTGCTTTTGAAGCTCAAATTTCAGCTAGAGTGTGTATTAGATTTAGTGAGCTGTTTGATTTCATTACAAGGCATAGGTCTGCTGCGTTTCTCTGATGGCACAATCCACCTGCCTTTGCTGAGAGCTCTCCCGTGGGAATCAGAGTGTTCGTATGATGATGAAAAATTAAACCTTCCGTTTGATGCTCCTTTTATTGAGGCTCTGCACAAGAGGATGTTGAAATGCCTTCTGTGTAATAGACAGCTGGAGTAAAGTGTTATCCATCAGCGTGGGCATAATGATTTATGTGAATACATATTTGTCACTGTATGTGGTGACAAACTCCAGTGAAGCTCCGAGCATTCCTTGTGGTTACCCAAGGAGTGTTATTACATTTCCTGTTAGACTTTGATGCTTTTTTTGGTTGGTATATTTTATTTTTTTTTGCCTAATGCTTGTTTTTTATCAGTTTCTCTGTATGCAAGAGAAGGAGCACTACTCTTCGCAGTTTATCTTCCTCTCTCTAGAGGCTTAACCGTCTCAGAGAGAAGGTGTGTAACCTTCTCTCACACCCCAGAAATACAAACCTGTCTAAAGGAATGTCAACACTGGGCTGAAAAGGAGCAAGCACAGCAAATACCTGCACTGCAGTGACTGCAGCTTGTATGGATAGACTTGGAGTAGTGTGGTGTGGCTGCCACACCGTGAAGCACAACATGAACTTCAAATGCCAGCGATGTCTTTGAGTAGGCTCTAAAGTAACCGTGGCAATGTGAGCTCCAGGCTGCTCCAGCTTCCTTGCTGGCAGTGCCCAGTTGGGTTGAATGCTGGGGGTGGTGGTGTCCTGCTGAGCAGCAGTGATTTTGGTACATCCTTTGCTATGGCTTCATTGCTATATTGGCTTAAGGAACTTCCCTTTTAAGTTTTGGAAAGAAATATGAAGGCAAGTCCTACAAATTTATAGCAGTTGCTTCAGTTCTGTTATTTCTTTGTGTTTTGGATGGTGTTATTTGGAAGGCAGCAGGTGCTTCCCACCTCCCCACCTTTGGTCTGGGTTTCTGCAGAATGTTGTTTCTTTTATTAAAAAGACATTTATTTATTTATTTATTTATTTATTTATCCAAAGAACTTTAAGTCAGGTTTTAACTTGAACAGACTGCTATTAAAATTTTCCTATGTAGTGGTACAAAAATCTTTTTAATGATCTTCTTCATAAACTCTCTAGCCTCTAAAGCTATTAATTCTTTAATGAGTAAATTACCTCATCATTTCTTTCTGAGGCAACAGTGTTGTCCCAGCTGTGTGATCTTTTCAGGGTATTCCCAAAGAAGAAGGAAAAAAAAAAAATTGCAACAAGGTCAAAAACCCTGAAGGATTTCCTACTAGCAATTACATTCATCACGTGCAGCTCTCTGGTGGCTTTTTGGCCTCACTAATTGCCTGTAGTGTGAAGTAATTTTATGTCTAAAATAGCTTTTGTGCCTCTAGCTTGGTTGAAGGCCAGAAACCAGGCCAAAAGTTACAACTGATAAATCAAAACTGAATCCAAGCTACTGAAGAAGTAAATTGGCCTGTCCCATCCTCTGTCATAGCTGAGCTCAGGTCTTTCTTCCATTGTTTTCTTTTGGTGAATTAGTGATGTTAAACCAACCAGTTGGCATTCTGCAAGGCATGTGGTTTGTCAGCTGCTCTCTGTGAGCTGGGACAGAGTTCTGTTTCTGAGTCCGAGTAAGATCCAGGGGACCTTCCCTTCTCCAGCTACTGCAGCTTAGCAAGGAACCATCAGACTGGGGTGTGGGACATCCTGATATGTTATCAGTAAGAGTCTGAAGACTGAAACAGTTCCCAACATTTCTCTTTTCTGGAATGCTCTACTTCCCAGCTGGAGAGGCAGACGAGGTTGTCACACAACGAGGCCATCAGGCAGTGGGAATCCAGATCCTACCTTCTGTGTGTACATGCCCACACGACATGCTCTGCCACCCCTGTTCCATGGGCAATATGGGAACCATAACTGCTTTTTGGCAGTGGTTTTTTACACTGTTCAAAGTATTAAAACGGCTTGTGTCCTGGTTTTCATTCTATTTCATTAATAAAGAAACAAATACAGACAAAAGCCAATCTTCCTTCCTAATTTCCTCTTTTCCCTTCTCTTTCCCATTGCCTGATTAGGTACTTGGGAAGAATTAACCACGTGAGGAGTAACACTTCTTGGAGTGATGCAGATCATTGATTTTCCCTTAAATCAGTTCAGTCCCACACAGTGGTTTTGCTCCTTGCCTTTTTTTTTTTCCATTCTTATAAACTAAATCTATCTCACAGCTCATATTATCCATGTAGCCAAGACAGATATCCTGAACAGTTTATTTTTTTTTTTAATGTTCCAGCTTAGCAGATCCTGGAAGATAATAGAGTGTTTCCCCATAAATCAATTTAAATTGGAAGCACTTGGCAAGAGTATTTTCCTCTGTATGTGTATACAAATGCTTTTTCATCTTCCATCTGGATGTTATGGGTAAAAATTACTATAAATTAGAAGGTGCTGTGTTTCTGTGATGGCATCTTTTATTCTTGATCCTGAACAATCAGAATAATTTTCATTCATTTCTGGTGTTATGTTAGGATATCACATTTTCTTCACTAAATAAGGTTTGTTTGCTGAAATGAAGGATGCATTTTATGCTCAGCTTGCCAGAGTAACCTTTGCTATAATTCATTGTGACATAATAATAGCTTGTGTGTCTTTTTCTTTGCCTACATCATTTGTAGTATGGGAAAATGAAGAAATCATGGCTTTAGTGTTGCTTCTCAGGAAGCCCTGAAACTGTCTCTTAACTTTTACCTTCACTTTTTATCTTCTGCAGTATACTAAAAGAGAGCAAAAATGGTTTACATTTTGAGTGACAGTGTGGCATCAAATAGCACATAGAAAAATGCCAGCAAAGCTTCTCAAAAAGAAACATTGTGAAATAATATATACGGTTTTTATGCTAAAGATTTCAGTCTCAGTTGCCTCCTTAATTATAATTTAGGAGTCTCCAGCCATGTCGGAGTCCTAAAATTAGGATTCTGAAAGAGCAGACATAGTTCAGTGGATGTTTATATTTACTAACCAGGAGGAGGTGTTAACTTTTTTCTGGCTGTATGGAACACGTAGATGTAGATTTTCAGCATCTGTCCATAAACTCACACTATCTACCTCACAGCTTCCTAGGTACCTCTCCTCTAGCATTGTCTTTTAAACCTCTCTGCTTGCTTACTCTTAATACTGTGCAGAATTGTGAATTTAGGCTCTTCAGTTGAAAATATAGCCTATGTAGTGGAGGTTTTAAGTCCTAAAGAGCCTTTTAGTTTGCTTCCTTAAATTACTGACAGAGCTGAATGTCATACTGAATTTAACTTATAACAATCTATTTCACTGTCTTTTTGAGATAAGAGAATTAAAAATCAAAGCAGCAGTGATAGAGTGAGCTAGTCTTGGAATAACTACTCAAACCCTGATTTATTCTCATATTTCTTCTCTGGAATTCATGGAATTACATAGGGTATGATCTAAATACTACAGAAGTCAATTAAGTGTCCTTTACAGGCTATATGGCCACATGCATATTCCATGCAATTCTCAAAAAAACTTCTGTTCAAAGTAGCATCTGAGCACATTTTAAAATATTTTGGAAGTCCATGGAATGCAAATGCCTGCATAGATTGAAAGTATTTGTCTAAAGAGGGAGCAGTGTTAACGATTATTTTTACTCTTACTCTGAAACAGGCCTCAGCTCCTGATTTTGTGCAGGAAGGGCCTGCCTAGAAGCCAAGAATCCATTTATGTGAACATCAATACTGAAAGCATCTCGCTTCAGTTTCAACATATAAGGATCAATATAACACAATGAAGAGAGGAAGGACTGCTTATTGGTCTAATTATCTATCTAGAGCCTTGTATTTTCTTTTTCCCTTTATGTTCAGAAAGTCAGTAGTGAAGCATCTTTTGTGAGAAAACATTGAAACATTTGAAATTACAATAAATGTGTTAGTACAGGCAAATCTCCCCATCTCTTAAAATTTAGAGTGCTGTCCAAAGATGTCAAAATATGACATTGAAGTTACACCAGTGACTGGAGTTTACTGTTAGGAGTTTAAGTATAGCATATGAAGAGATACCTCATACAAAATTGATTTGCTTGGAAGTGGTGAGAGTTACACGTGCATTGTGAAATCCCCCAGAGAAGCAGGAAAAATTTGTACTAGCTGGTCACTCTTTACAACAAGAAAGAAACCCAACCCTATCTTGTCTACCTTGAGGTTAATCTTTGAAGGCAATGAAATGTATTCTTAATTATGATGCACATATTCAGGCTAAAAGTGACCCTTCCTTGTTTAGCCCTGAAATGCTCCTCATTTTTGTTTCTCTAATAACTATTCCTTACATCATGGATTAATGACTGTTAAGTAATTCCCCTGCAGAAAAGGAGGCAGATTTGAAGACCTTTCTCTTTTCCCAGAAATGTCTAAAAGTGATGTTTGCAGCCTTGTTCTTTGCAGAGCCTGATGCATCACTCTGTTAATCCAGCCTGGAGAACGCCTCAGGCATGTTGTAGACTACCCTGTGCCCTAGAAGTGCTCACTTCTGTCTGAACCACCCTGCCAAAATATTGACAGTTCTAAAACCTGGGCTTTCAAATGAGCCAGGCTGAGCTTCCAGCAGCTCACAACCAGGTCTCCATATTACTGTGGTGCCCTGTGGTGATGTGGAGATGAAGTTACCTTGACACTGCCCTCCAGGAGAATGTCATTTTTATGAAGTTAGATTTAGCTGTGGCACGTATGAATGATGTGAACATGATGTTGTGATTCCCTATTGTTATTAGAAAGATAACTTATCTTCATTTCTTGTTTCATTTTAAAGAATATAGGGTTCGGATCCATCCGGGCTTTTGGCCACTAATCAACAAAAGAGCAAATCAAAATGTGTATCTGCGAAAAGTACCATAGAAATTTGATGCAGATATGTAAGTAGGTAGTTCCTTATTTAAAGGAATATCTACTGGCCTGTCAATAAATTATTTTAATCTAAATTTCTTTCCATCAAATTAAATGCAAAGCACACAATCTGTCTCTTGGGATATAATTGAATGACATTCAAAAGAGTTTAATGACATAATTCTTACTTACAATAAGAAAAAAAAAGATGCAATCAAAGTTATCAGACCTAACTTCAAGAAGTATTTCAAGTTTCTGAATTATGTTAAAAATAAAGGAACGTGTATTTTTGGCTTATATATGGCATATGTGTTGAAGTATGCTAAACATGGTTTAAACATAGAGGTGCATTAGTGTGTGTAAATGTGTATATTAACATGCCTTATCTAGTGATGGTGATATTGCTTCTACAGTGGAAATATTAGAAAATCCCACTTTGGCTCTAAGTGTGTTATCCATTTTAAGAGGGCAACTGTGCAACTGGGAGTATTACTAAACTTATTTTTATTGCATAGTTGTGTTTGGATTATGTAGGCATATTTTGAGTCAAGCATGTGCCCTGCCAAATGGCTGGTGCGGTTTGCCAGTCATGTGGAAAAGCAAAAATCTCTATTTGATTAGGCGCTGACAGATATTTACATATATATTTCACCATTTCCAAATATGTTCATATAGTTGTAAGCACTTCTATTTTTATAAAGCTAACTCTTACTGATCATGCAGAACTGTTAATGATCCAGATTCAAAGAAACTTCAGTCATTTAAGACTGACTTGGGAATGTTGTTGCCGAAGTGCTAAACTGGAGTCTAGCAAATGCTCTCTATTATGAGGTTGCCAGAATGCTGTCCTTGCTCATACAGGGTCTGGCTCGAGGTTGGGAGCTGTCTCTTCATCTCCCTGCACTCAAGGGTCTCTCTCATACATGTTTTTGTGGTTATGCTTGCTGAATGTCAGTAAAACCAGGTGTCCTCAGCAGTCCCACTGATTTTTAGTAAGCAGCCATAAAAAGTGGGAGCAGCAGCACCTCCTTTCTCACAACAGCAGGGTGGGAGGGATGTTGGATTATGTTAGGGAGGGATTATGTTCTTCTTGCACCCGAGTAACTTCAGACCCACTTCTGGTGATTGGGCAAGCAGCTCATGAAGGCAGAAGGTAAATGCTCTCTATTTCTTCTTCCAATATTGTGCCTCTGTGCAGAAATGTATCTAAGATTAATTGTCTTTGGGAGAGAGAGAACAAAACCAACAAGCATTATATGAGTATCAGTGAGTGTGATTTTGCATTGGTCTTTGTTCAACACTTTTCTAGGAAGGAAATATCTTTTTTTTTTTTCCCAACTGGATCCCAGGACTATCTCTGTATTTAATGCAGTGCTTTTTTAATGAAAATTACGTTCTTGGGAATGACTAACACATCAAGAAGAGTTACATAAAAAATGATGAAGTAATTTAAAGCATTCCAGAAATTATTTTGGATCACTGTACTAGTCTAATGTGGAAAGCAGACAGCTGGCTTTAAGTAAAACATTAATATATTGGTATTGGAAGTTACCAAGCCTTCTTCAGTCAGTTTAATAACAAAAAGGCAAACAATACCACAGAAATCAAATTCTTTGAAGAGCAGTTGTAAGTTCACCGTTTCCTAAGCAGGGATCTTAGAAAATGCTATTTTGGTCTGCCTCGCCTTTCGGTTTCTCCCTCGACACTGAGCAAACTGCAGGTCATGTATTATGAACATAGTCTAATACCAAAGTCAGGATCTTGGCTTCATTAACTTCCACCTAAGGACAGATGCCTCTAGCTGATGTGCTCATTCATTTGGCAGTTTCATCAATTCTGGGAGAATTACTGCTTTTTCTTTTGGCCAGAAGCATTAAATTGGTCACTGAAATTGGATCTCAGGTTTCTAAAGAAGTGAAAAATATCACATAACGTGCAGTTTTTATATTAACCAGCAGAAATCTTGTTGTGGCCTTTGTTTTGATGTAATAGTGATATACAGGTTTTATAAAATGGGCAGCCTACAGGACTAAAGGTTTCAAGCCAATTTCAAGTAAGAAGATAAAGTAATGTATGCATACAAATTTATTGAAGTGTCTCTTCACTTTCCCTCACAAGGAAAAGGGAGAATCTGTCTTATCTATGGACAACTTGGCATTTTCAGGATCAGTTCTCCCCTTCTTTGTAATCCACATAAGCTTCTCCATGATCCAGTGTGAATCTTTACAGCACATTCTGTTCCCCAAATACAGACTACTTTTGTGGGCAGGTTACATGAAACCCACAAACACTGTCTGGAAACCATCTTGAAATGCATTAACTACAAACGTAGAGGCTGCCAGTGGAATTTCTAGCAGTGCTTGGCATCAAGCAGAACTCAAAAGAAGCAGAAAGCCTCCCTTTATAGTCTGCCTCCCGTGCTAAACCCTGTGATTTGAAGCTCATGGTTCCTCTTACTAAGCTGATGTGTCCTGCCAAGGGAACCTTTATAGTCCACACTTCCTAGGAGCGCTTTTTATGGAAGTATTTGTTCCTATTTTTATTGATTTCCCCCTCCTATTACAAAGCAGCTCAGTTTTAAGATCATTTCTTGCATGTGTTTTATGTCTCTCAAAGCCAGTGGCAGCAGCTTGACTCTTTCCTTTTTTCCCTTCCCTCACACCCTCCCTCTTTTGTTCCCATAACCTAGAGGCATTTTCTTTTCTAATATATAGTTTTCCCCTCTTCTGTCAATCTTTGACTGTTATTGATCATGATTGTTAAGGTCACTCTCCTTCACCAAATACTGACATAAGTGGGTGTAGATGTCCACTTAAAAAAATCCTTATGTTACAGAAAGAAAATTTCCTTTTGTTGTGTTGGAAAATCGTCTCTTTCCTCCAAGTAAGTTTCTGGTGAAGAATTAAGGTGTTTTCTTTAAGTGAGTTAAGGAATGTTTGGGGCATTTGCACAAGTAGCACTGCTCCACAGTTAGCACATATTTAAATGTCTTTTAAAAAGTAGCTTAATTATAATTACATCATTCACTTCACAATCTTCTTTACAGGACATGAGGCTTTAGTATTGACAGTTTAAGAGTCAGAGGGAATGAAAGCTGACCTGCCTAGGACTTGGGCTCTATTGCTATAGCCAGTAAATACTGGGAAGTCTTCCAGGTGTATTGTACTTGAACAGAACAATTAAAAATAACAGACATAAGCTATATACCCTAAGATGTACAATATGTAGCAGAAGTATGGCGATAACAGATTTATGTGTAGAAGCTGGATTTTAAATGCGCTGTGAATGTGCTTATGTAAAAGAAAAATTAACTGGAATTTTCATTATTCTTTTAAGGCAGAGTCAAGGCAATGTCACATTATACATTAGCTTGGTCCCATTATTGGTATATGACTTATGAAAGTTACATGACATGCAGCTGCATTTTGTCATGCGTTTTGGTGATGTGTTTTCTTAATGTTTCTATATGTTTTATATATTCTATAAATTCTGTGTAAGATGCAGTTGTCTGAGAATATGTACCTGGGCTTGCACTAACCTAAAATTGGTATTATTATAGTTGCTAATAAAGTTGAGGTGGAAAGTGTAGGATTATTTTACTCATTATTGAAACAATGAATTTCTGAAATAAGACAGAATTTAAAAGCCTTCATTTCTTTTTTAGCTTTTTGTGCACAGTATTTTAGTTAACTACTCGAGGGCCTGATCTTTTCATTCTATTATTATAGACTCGTGTAGTAATGGTGTGGTTCACTATACAGTCAGTCCTTGTTGCCTCTCCAGTGACTCTAACAAAGGAGCCTTGTAAACATGCATTTGAGGGCCTGAGTTCTAAAAGTAGTTTTCAAGACTGGTGTCCTGAAGTATGCTGGTGGAAATGAGTTCTGATACAGTTGATGAGTTATGAAGGTACACATTTGTACTTTGATTTGAACTTCATCATTTTAATGTTTAGTTTTCACACATTATGCTTCTTAAGTAATGCCTTTAATTTTCATTTTTCGTGAGGAACAGTATCTCAAGTCTTTGGAATTTTATCTGTATTATTTTTATGTTCCTCTTTACAATATCAAGTTGTCAGTCCATTTCACTCATGCACAGTTGGCCATCTGTCCAGATACTCTCCCTTGGAATGATGCTCAGTATTGCAACCGCTTTGGTCATAGTTCCTTTCAAATATTATTTTTTTGTTATCTACTGTGTAGCTGATGGTGAAAGCAGACACCTGTTGTTTGTAGCTTTGTCAAAGAGCTCTCCAAATAAAGAGGGCCGCTTCTAATCTTTTCACAGCAAATCAGAATTTTTTCAGCTCTGCAGGTTCTTAATGCTGATTTTCTTGGCATGGTGCAATATTCTTTTGTGTTTACCTTGGCTAACTGCCAGTTGTCCACCAAGCCACTCTTGGTCCCCCTCCATGGGCATGACAGGGGGAGAAATATGCATTGAAAGGCTCATGGATACAAATAAGGGCAAGGAGATTTCTTACTAATTACTGAAGGGAGCAAAACAGGCTTGACTTGAGAAAATTATTTTAATTCCTTTTATTTAATTGCCAACTAATTGTAACAGAGTAGAACAGTGAGAAACATTGAAAAACTAAGAACACCTTGCCCGTACCCTTCCCTTCTTCACAGGCTCAGAGTCCTCTCACCTCTTCCTGTTCCCGCCCCGCACAAGCCCTGAGTGATGCAGGGAACGGGGAATAGAGGTCATGATCAGTTCATAACACTTCATCTCTGCTGCTCCTTTCTTCCCGTGCTCTTCCCTTTCTTCAGCGTGGGGTCCCTCCTGAAGGATACAGTCCCCCACAAAAGTCTCTGTCCTGGGTCCTTCACAGTAGCTGCAGCGCTTCAAGAATTGCTCCAGTGTGGGTTCTGGTCATAGGGTTCAGTCCTGCAAGAGTGGAGTGCTCAGTGTGGACTCTTCACAGGCTTAAGCTTCCTTCAGGGAACTTTCACACAGTCCAGTGTGGACTGCAGGTGCAAGTCTGCTCTGATGTGAACCTCCATGGGCTGCAGGGGTGCAGCTGCTTTGCCAAGGGCTTCACCACAGGCTGTAGGAGGATCTCTCCTCCTGCACCTGGAGCACCTCCTGTCCCTCCTTCTGCACTGATGCTGGTGTCTGCAGAGCTGTTTATCTCAGATAGTCTCACTCCTCTCTCCAGATGCTGCACAGCCTTTTTTACTCTTTCCTAAGTCTGTTATCCTAGCTAGAGGTGCCACCACCATTGCTGATGGGTTCAGCTGTGGGCAGCAGTGGGTCTGTCTGGGAGGTGGCTGGCATTGGCTCTTCTTCTCACAGAAGCCCCCCTAAAGTTCCATTCCCTTCTACCAAAACCTTGCCATGTAATCCCAGTACAAATATTAAAAATTTGGATGTATGATGTAGGGAAATAAAGTCTTAGTAACAGTATTAACAGCTACAAATAATTGGGAGCCGAGCTGTTTAATTAAAAGAATCAATGCTCTGCATCCTTCTGGAAGCCTGTGTTTTCATAAGGAACTTTGCTGCAAGGTAGGAAATTTCTGGAACTTGGTTTCCTTGCTTCTATTCTGCCTTTCTCTCCAGGCCTTCCTCCTCTTCTGCAGGAATTTATTGTAAAGTTCTGCATTTAAGGACTTCATTTACACTATTTCTCCTGAGCTTGTATCATGAGTGTCCCTAAATATGAGACAGGGATGGAATGGCTTGTGTAAATCATCAGACTAAGTACTCCCAACTGTGGGGTTTTATTGAATTTCATATGGCACTCCTTGTGCATGCATGTATGCTGAATTGTATTGCATTTATTCCTGATAAACTCGTGTCACGTGTAAAGTGGGAAATTTTGATGAAAGAGAGGTTTATAAATGGCTTTTACATCACTGAGAAAGGAGCTTTATAATGAGATATATCTGTTAAAAATCTGAGCAAAAGCATCTGTCCCAAATAGTTGTACTTTTGATTTGTGTCAAAGACACCTAAAACCTAATTTGATGTGCCTCTTGGGCCATCCTTGAAATCCAAAACAATTAGTAAATGCTTAAGACCAGCATCAGCATTTGAAAGCACTGGAGAGAGAGCCTCTAGGGCATCAGAATTTTCCATAATGAAAGCTGTTTGCTTTTATTTTTTCCCTTTGTGTGCTTACATTTTTCAGACCTACTTGTGTCCTGTTAAGAAGTCAATAGAGTTCATGGCTTTTATATATTGTAGTGTGTTTGTGTAAGTCTTTATGTGGGCTCTTTGGATTGGTTCTGCTCTAATGGTTAAGTACTGTTAGTGTCTGAACAAAGAGGGATTTTTAAAAAAAAATGAGAACTGCTTGTGAATAAGAACAGAATATGGGAAAAGGCTCTGCTACATCCATAACACAGAATGCTGGGAACAGGGCTCTGACTGTCCTCCGAGAGAGGAGAACAGGAGTTCTACAATTTACAAGAAACAGGTGCTGGAGAAGAGACTGCCAAGCCCTGGGAGGAACCATGCAGAAAGTCATGCCAAAGCCTGACAGAATTGGTGTGACTGTGATATTGTGCAATACTAATTTGGAAAGAGCTTAGGCTAACTAATCTCCCGTTTCAAGTTAAGGCTGCGCACTTCATGTTAGCTTTACAAGTATCTGGATTTGCTGAGATGAGAATCAGCATGGTCCTCCTTTACTGCTTGTAGGGTTATGTCTTTGAGTTTGGGAGCTCAAAATTTGTCACTCTTTGAAACTTCTTCACCATATGTGGTGCAGAAAAATGCAACATATCATTCCCTTAACTGCTTGTTGAGCAAGCTGCTTTGTGAGCTGAGCAGGAGATGAAGGCGTTATAGTGCTTTATAGTCTCTTCCTTTTGGTTCTTTTTGCTCCATGACAATTCAGAGGTAGATACCAGTGATTGAGTTTTTTCATTCAGAGAATGCCAGCAATAATTTTAGTTATTACTTTAAAATTTTAAGAATTCAGTACAAAGCATCTCAATATCTTATAGAAGACACTAATGCCATGTGGAGATAGTAGGATATGAAAGTATATTATCATAGTGCCTAGTTAGCATGTACTGCTGCTCTATTTCTTATTTTTTCCACTCAGCTTTATAGAGTTTGCTTTAATTCTCTTTTACCATTTCTAAATTTAGCCTGTAACCTCTGCAAAATAATTTGTTTTCAGGAAGAAAGTGTTTATATTACAATGATGTGTTTGCATTGCTCTCATTTTGCTTCGTAAGCACTTTGTGGTCTGTGAGCAAGTGATTAAAGTCAAGAAGGGTGAAAAAAGGTTGTGTGGGTGAAGCTCTGATTTGAGACACTGGCAAATACAAGATTAGTACTGCATCAGCAATGGGCCTTTGATTTTTGGGCCGTTTATTTGCATAGACCTTTGTCAAAATGAATTCATTGGTATTGGGTTTAATTATCACTGGGATCTATCAAAATATATGTCTATGTTACTGTCTTTATCCATAGCAGATAGCAAGTGGGGTAAGGGGTGTTGCTTTTGAGTCTGAAAGGCTTGCAGACACGAATCACTGAATGCTGGTTAGCTAAGCAGCAGAATGAAGGTGTTTGCTCAATCAGCTTCAGCACAAGCAGCTATTATTCTGTTTTTTTGAGTTGATCTGCACTGATGAGGATAATAACCAGTTTGGCAAATCCTCTTTGGTACTAGCCAAAGGTTGTTGAATAACATGATTGATACTTGAGCCTAAATCTTATTTCAGCGCATCTGAAGGGCTGCTATACATCCTGGAAGAATCAGTCAAAGCAAAGAGACTTGCATGTCTTTGGGCTCTGTTTGCTTCTAAACTTGCCCTCTTTACAATTAATTGTTCCCTGCAATTTGTAAAGGGCAAAAATATTAGAGCATCAAAACCTCTTCTGAAACCTGTGCTTTTTGTTGGTTCACTTGAGGCTGCTTGCTTTGAAGGCTTACTGTACTAACTTGGATGTTTTTCCCCTTGACCTCTTTTGGTTCTGAAGAAATCCCCATACCTTCTGAGAAGCATGCAAACAATAAAGAAAAAGTTACTCATTACCCATACTTTAATTTTGATTGCAGACCGCTGTTAATGCTTTCACAGTTTCTCTCATTCCCTATAGTTACCACTAAGGGGGCAGTTCATCTGGAAGGCTTTTTGCTTAAGTGGAATTGTAATTTCAAGGCAGTGAGCTGTAAACTTAAAAAATATCAATTTAAAAATTGTTGATTAGTGTTCTGCACATATGTTATGTAGACCAGCTTACAGACACCTGCACTTAAAAATACGTATATGTAAAGGGTGTATATTCTAGCCTAATCTTCACAGATTCAAGGATGATGGTCAGAGTAGGCAACGTGAGGTATCAATCAGATGAAATGCCATTGCCATGACTGTACTGGAGCCAGTAACCATTTCTAGCCTCTTTTGCAGTGAGTGGAGCCATGGCTTTAGCATACCTGGTACCCACAGACTGAATGCTTACACGTTGCTAAGTCTGCCTGTGCAAATGAGCACATAAACCACCTCAGTGTGTGTGGTGTCTCTGTAGCAGCCTTCATCCATCTCCATCACTTCACTGGTGCAGGCTTCCTTTCTGTGCTCCTGCATCTTACCCTCTTCTCATTGATGCTTCCAGAAAGCTGATCACTTGAGATGAAGAATTATCAGGTGAAGCTTGCTTTTCAGCCAGCACAGAGCTGAGGTACTGAGCCGGCAGTCTCACTCTGGCTTCAGATCAACAGACAAGTCTTGGTAGCAACCCCTTTCATCTTGAAAAGGAGTCATAGTTAATCTCTTTAGTGTATTAGAACAGCAAGGGAAGAACATTGATGGTGCTGAATAAACAAGCCTGCTAATGACTGGTGAGTAATGTTAAACTGTAATAAATTTTTGGTTGTTTTTTGTTTTCACAACATTAATCTATGTTTTGTGAGATCTCTTGAGTCTTACTTGTTTTGTCCACATTTTGAGACTGAAGAACATTATCAGGTAGTTGAGGTATCTAACTTTGAAATACCTTTTTGTTTGTGAAATGGTGGCCTTGTAGGAAAAGAGCAGGGGCGTTAGGACAAAATTGCTCTGTTTGCTGCTATCTGAGGGTCACCAGTATTAAGGCTCAGNGTAATGTTAAACTGTAATAAATTTTTGGTTGTTTTTTGTTTTCACAACATTAATCTATGTTTTGTGAGATCTCTTGAGTCTTACTTGTTTTGTCCACATTTTGAGACTGAAGAACATTATCAGGTAGTTGAGGTATCTAACTTTGAAATACCTTTTTGTTTGTGAAATGGTGGCCTTGTAGGAAAAGAGCAGGGGCGTTAGGACAAAATTGCTCTGTTTGCTGCTGTCGATCTGAGGGTCACCAGTATTAAGGCTCAGGGGAACTTGAATGCACCGCTGCCTTTTCCTGGGCTGCCCTTCAAACTGAAAGCAATTTTGGTGTCTTGCCATGCCAGCCCACAAGGAACTGCTGTAGCACTTCATCTTCCCAAGCTCCCAGATGTGCATCAGAAAATATATTATGTATCCACCAGATAAGGACTGGTAACTCTGGCAGATACGGTGGGCACATTTTGCTTCCGATGTCCTGTACATGTCATGCGCACTTCTCAGGAATTTCCTGCATCTCCTGCCTGCTCTCACAGCAGTTGCCCACACGTCTGTGATTGTCAGCTACATCAGCAGTCAGGAAGCACAACTGAAATGTAAACAGTTTGACAGTTTGAACCTGATGGAATGACTGTCCTGAATATTTTCCTTGTAAGTAGGTGTTGCATCTGGTATGTGCTACTACAGTTGTAGATGATAAAGAATGTCACACCATATAATCTAGGTGTGGTGTCTTAAAATTTCATTTTAAGACATTTTTTTTAATGTCCATAGATTTCACTTTATGGTTCAATTCAAGTGGAAAGTTCTTTATTTTCTGGTAGAAATTGGTTTGTATGATACAGCCAATGGACAGTTTCCTCCCCCTGACAGCTCACAGCTACTCCCTTACGGATTCAGTAGCACACAGCAGTATTTCAGTGTGCAGTGAGCTAAGTTTTTTTGGGTTTTGTTTTGATGGGCTAGTGTTTTAGGTACACTGCCAACATTTTCCCAGGGAATGTGAAAAAAGTGTAGTGAAATTGTAGTTTTAAGTGGTTTATACCTTAGCAAGATTATTGAGACAAAACACTTCACTTCTTCAGTTCAAGGCTGTTTTCTGAACTAAATATAAAAGACCTGCAGAGAAGAGGGGGTGCATGAAAGCTTTGAAGAAAAGGTCAGAGGAATTCTTTAAAATGAAAAAATTTGGCAGGCTGCCTGTAGGTGTCATTACAAGCTGTCTTGTGTGTACCCGGAGGCCTAATCTTAGAAACAATTAAGTGCAGACGTGTGAGTAACTTTAATTGTGTGCCTGCCAAATCAGTAAGACAAACTGAAATCTTTCAGCATTTGTAAGATCTTTAGTTTACATGTTTTCTCTTCAGCTGTTAGAGCAAACCCATGTAAATGAAACATGGGAACTTGTCTAATAGAAGTTTAATGTTATATTGGAAGAGGTCTTTTACATGATACTTGGGTGGTTTTTTTTTTGTTTTGTGCTCTTACTAGGTTTATTTTGTTAAATACTTCAGTAACTATCATGGTTTTTGCTTTCCATTTCCTTCTCTGATGGACTTCTTGATCTTAAATTGACATTTCACTTCCTTTTTGGGGTTTAGAGAAAATACTGTCTCCAGGCCCATATGTGTTACAAACTAGGTGGTCTGCATATAATATCGGTGCATTATCTGAGAGTAAAAGCCAAAAGATGAGCTCTACTGGGAAAAGAAGTCATTCTAATTACCTGGTTAATTGCATTTGTATCGCACTATACATTGCACTGGGCACTGCATAGTATCTCACATAGCTTATCACCTTTTATCTGTCTTATAGGTTGCTCATACAGGAAAGTAAAAACACTCCTTTTTCTATGTTTAAACATCATTGGAGGGTGAAGCATAAGTACTTGAGTATGTGTATTGAGGATGGATGGGTGGATAGACAGAGACACAACCATAGGTTCTTTTTTTACTTTGGTCAAAAAATATTGTTGATCAAGGTGAAGAACACTTGCATTAATATAGCCTGTTCTACTATAGTTTCATTTGGTTTTCTTTGTATCACTTTGTAAGCACATGAAATGTTTTTATCCTTTATACTGGCCAGTGTCTCAGACTGATTTTAGTGCTTAATCTTTATTTTATTTTGCCACTTTTTTGTTATTTTATTTTCAGTTCTAGCAGTACTATGGTTACACAAAAGCCGTGTTAGAACATACACATGAAATTGTGCAAGAAATCTGTTACTGGGATGGGAATAGCAAGACTTTTCTTTTTTTCCTGAATGGGTTTCTTTTTTTTTTTTTTTGGCCTCAGATTGTTTTGTGTAGCACATTGTGAAACTGAAGGAGTCCACTCCTGGAAGAAACCAAGGGTGCTGTGTTGCTTTATTTTTTTGTGTCCTTTGCCCCCTTCAGAGAGAATAAATCCGGTAATATCTTGTTTTACTTCCCTCTTCTACAGAATTCCTTCCCTTTGTAACTTCCATGGGGCTGTATGTTTAGGCCATGTCAAGATCCTCACTTGTTCTTATTCTCCAGTCTCCCCACTTGCCCCAGTCAGACCCTGTGTTTTGACTGGCTTTCTACAGAAAACATACTGAAAGTGTTTCCTCCTACTTGTTCTCCCCAGCCTCTTCCATGCCTTATCTGCCACAACACAAGCCTGTTTTAATGTCTTCTGTAGGAACTGCAGATAACTCTGGGACCACTTTATTGGCTTCTTTCAGATTTATGGAGAACCCGTGCTTAGACTTCTGCTTCTCCAGTTGGCTTTTCCTTAAGTCCATCCTTCATCTCCTTCACTTAAAAATCTTTGCTCCATTCCACCTATTTTAGACCTGCTAACCACATATGTCAGGACATTCTTCTTTAAGTCTTGTCCTTTTTGGTGTCACTGGGTGTTTGTCTCTCCTGCTCCTGACTCTGGAGTGCTTTCAGCAGTACAGAATGCTCTGGCTCTCTCACCAGCACACTGTCTGATGCCGTCAATCACATCTGTGTCCTTTTCTGCTTCATTCACACCTCACTGAATTATCTCATCTGACTACATTAATCTGTCAAATAAAAGGTTAGCTTGGAGATTTTGTAATCTTCTACAACCAATTCTTGTTTTGTTGAAACTAAATCTGAGTGGGCTCAGAGATAAACTCCCTGTATAGCCACATGTAATGTTGTTTATTGCCCTGATATCAATCCATCCTAACTTTACCTTGCAGTGTACTTCTGAAATTAATTATGTGCACTGCTCTGGAATCAATTACGCCATTAGGGTGCCATTGTATTTGGCTTCCTGATTTTTCACCCTCTTATGAAAATGTGCCAATAAAATACTTCAGTTTTCAGTTCTTCTGGGTGATTCTTCATGTCAGGAGCACATCACAGCAAGCAGTTCAGGCATCAGCTGAACTGATAAAGATATAATAAAGACTTTTCCTATTAAGTTTTATGTCTCGAAATGTATTATTTGTCTTTCCTAAAACAAGATCTGTAAAATATACATAATTACTAATGGAAGTCAGATACAAACTTGTTGTTGATGGTATACCACTGAGATGTTTCTCAGGAGCTCTCTTATAGACACAATCCTTTAGTAAGCAGCCAAGTCTATTTTTGGTCTGACATAGTTCTTTTCATGTCAGAGAAATTATCTTTTGAAGGCTTCCCTTCCCTCTTCCAAGTTTCTGTTGCTAAATGAAAATGAAATGCAACTGATGTTGCTTTTTATGGAAGTCCCCATATGTGGTGTGCAAGTGTATTTGTACAAAAACCCACACGTCAGAGTGCTGACTGAAACCACTGGAGTAGAGTAAATTGTCGGATGCTGCTGTCCCATTGTTTGTAAAGTCTTCTGTTGTCATTGAACTGGGTGAAAATCATCATACCAAATGTTACTTTGCATGTATACATTATTGTAGAATTGAATAGGTAGTGAATTACACAACTTGTTGTTCCAAGTTAAGTGTTTCAGGCCCTGTGTAATCATGCTTCTAAGTTTTGGATGTGCTAGTGGCAATATATTCTTTGTAAAGGCCATGAGGATAGATAATTAGTGAAGACTAAAATCCCCCAAGTACCTCATCCTACACCAGGACTGTAGGTCACTGCAGGATCGCTGAAGGTGAGAAAGAGAAAGAGACATCCACACGTTGGTGAAATTCCTGCTAATGCCATTTTTCAAATGCAGTGATGATTCACTGTGTGAAAGCGGTCTTCTGTATCCCCTAGCAACCAGAAACAAAATGTCTCTGTTCTTGTCTGCTGGCCTTCAGAAACACATATGAGAAGTGATTTGTTTCCACAAGACAATCATGCAGCATTAGAAGCCTGCTCCCACCCATTCTTCATCAAGAATAAACACAAAGTAGACAATTCATTCTAGCTCTTGATGGAGTTGTAGGGCAAGTCTTTTTTTTGAGAGGTGTGTGTTTTTTTCAGATTTGTTCTCTGACTTTTAATGCATGAAGAATAATACTGTACCTTATGCAAATTACTGTTAGTGTTCAATATACTCTTGGAATCTAAGAGATGTGACTTTTGTCCTCAATTTCTGAGACTTCTTTAGCAACATAGTATTTTATTATTTTTCACTCAGCATGCTGTTGAATTTTATTCTTTAGTGTACTTAGGATAAAAAAAACCCTGAGACTCCATATTTCAGAAAACATATGAAAATAAGGAATGTTTTCTTTAAACATAATATATTGAGTGAGTGGTGTATCTTTGTGTAGGCAGCTGAAATTCAGCAAGTCAAATGCTGAAAAGATTGTGTCAAAATAAGCACAAAAGACATAAGTTCTTTTTTTCAGGCTTGTTTTTCAGCAATCACACCCTTTTCTCTTTCCTCACAGCATCTAGCAATTGATGCTATTTTTAGAAATTATTCTGATAATAATCACTCAGAAAACCTTAGGCTGAATGTTAAGAGTACTGTACTCTTAGCTGGAAAATTGCATGATGGTGTACAAAAGGCTTTGACCTTTTCAAATCTCCAGTTTCCCTATTTTGCTTTATAAATGTAAAGCGTGGGGTGGGGCGGGGGGGAATTGGGTTTTATCCAGAGGAGGTGCTTATTGCACAGTTACAATTTGCATTTACAGAGCAGTGGGTTGCTTCCAGTTTTAAAATAGCTTAGTTGTATTTCAGACTGGCAATTATGAAGAGTTTTCTTGTGGAGAGTTAGATCAGAACAGGTCATTCTCTGTGTATGTTCATGTCCTGACTAACTGCAATTGTAGCTCCCAACCTGCACAGTCTGTGGGGGAGAAGATACTTTAGTCCTAAAAGGACTGGCTGGCTTTGGCTTACAGATTAATTTAGCCTTGCTTATACAAGTGGTGTAAGATAAAGGTTAAATTTGTGCACCTGAGGCACAGATTTAAATGAGAAGCAGCTAAAGAAAAACATGTTTCTCTTGAAAAGTATTTAAATTATCATAAGAATTGAAATTTGAATTCATTTTATACTATAAAGCATTAATCAGCTTTATTTATAAATAAATTCAAATTAGACTGCAGAAGTGATCATAACGCTTGAAATAGAAAATAGAAAATAAAGTTACCAATGCTATTTTGATGTTCATGCTTTTTGCATTTTTACATTTTTTCCCTGCATAATTTTTCCTTGTATTTTTCCACTGCTGTTGATTCCATAAATTGAACTTTATTATTCACTATTTCAGGCCCCGTTTATATATGACACTCCATGCAGGCAGTACCCTTCATCTGCCTGAAAGGGCTTGCAGAACAGGAACATCAGTAACTTAAGTTTGTGACTGTTGGGCATAAGTCACTGCTGTATAAATCTGTTGAAGGCCCGTGCTTGTCGTTTTGAAGAGTTAGAATTCTGTGATATTCTGTGCTAAAGGAAAAAAAAAAACAAAAAACAAACCCTTTAAAGGTTATCTAGTCCAGTCTCCTGTAATGAGTTGAAGGGACACCTTCCACTAGATCGTGTTGCTCAGAGCCCCATCCAACCTGATCTTGAATGTTTCCAGGGATGGGGCACCACCTCTCAGTGCAGCTTGTCCCACTGGTTCACCACCAGCACAGCAAGAAACTTCTTCCTTACATCTAAGCTAAATCAATTCTCTTTTAGTTTAAAACCATTACCCTTTGTCCTATTGCAGCAGCCCCTGCTTAAGTCTGTCCCCATTTTTCTTAGAGGCCCCCTTCAAGTCCTGAAAGGCCGCAGTGCGGTGTCCCTGGAGACTTCTCTAGGCTGAGCAAACCCACTTGTCTCAACTTTCTGTTTTCTAGTGCTTCATCCCCTGGCCGGTGTTGCCGTCAGGGGTTGTCCCAGTCCAGGTGCAGCACCTTGCACGTGTCCTCCTTGAATGGCATGAGGTTCCCATGGGCCCACTTCTTGAGCTTGTCCAGGTCCCTTTGGATGGCATCCTGTCCTTCCAGTGTGTCTGTCACACCTTGCAGCTTGGATCCCAGTGGCATTTAAAAAACACTAGTGATGTTGTAGAAACAAACTACTTCTGTTTTAGGAAACTTGCAGTAAACAGATGGAAATTAATAGTGTTACTGGTGTATTTTGTGTGATGTTACAGAAATCCTCTGAAAAGTATATACCTGCAAGTAGCTTTCTTGAACATAGTGTTTTTGTTTCAGGGATCTGCCTAAAACCTTTTTAAAGCATTCAATGAGAATCCTATGAGAATTTTTGTTTTCCTTCAAGAAAACCACTCTTCATTGATGAGGATTTTCTGTTGGATTTTTGCTTGCATCTGTTAAAAAGCTTCAACATGGCTTTATTTCTTTTTGCTGCATTCTAGCTATGGCACACTCTAATTTGTAGAAAACAAGCAAATGAAAAGTGATGTAAAAGTCATTTGTATTTACTGCTAATATCTTGGTTTTGAGAGCCATTAGTAAAAGTTGCAAATTCCTCTTTTTTAAAAATGTGTATTTATGGTTTTTTTTTAATGTAAAATTTTCCAGTGCTCCTGGTACTGAACTCTATATCTCTGCTTAGGACAAGGATTAAAACTACTTCTGGGCAGCTGTCCATTGCCCTTTAATCTAGGAACCATTTAGACTTTATACTACTGAAGAGTAATCAGAACTGAGTGAAAGAAATGGAGGCATTAGACTAGAAATGATTGAAACCTGGCAGCAGAATTTTTGTCTGATCATATGTGGGCAGCTTCCAGACTCTTTGCAATATCCCAGTGCTACAATATGAGTCCTGTATGTTAAAAAAATACTGAGAAGCTTTTGAAGGCCATCATCATGTGCTCTGATTGATGCAGGACTTAGGGCAAAAAACATCTGTGGCCATTAACTGAAAGTTACAGTCAAATAGATAGGCATGGGCGATATTGATTTTAGTACTTCCTCAATAATGATTTCTGCTATTGAAAATGCAGTGTTCCACAAGTATGTTTTTGCATCTTCAGTGTATGTGCCTAAAGTTTCTTCTATTCTTTATCTGTTTCCTGTATTCCAGTGCAAAAAACATTTCCCTCTGCTCTCAGGGCAATCTCCTTTTCAAGATTCTTCTTTGTACGCAATATCTGATGCAGCCACAGTAAATTGCCCCAACTTTAGGAGGCCTGAAAAAGCAGACTGGTGAAATTTTTGTATTGAACTTGCCAGTCCTGAAATGTTGAGAGCAGCAGTAGGATAAGGGCTAGAGTTCAACAGGAATAATTGTGAGCCAGGCTTTTCAGGCCTGCTCTGCTGGTGGACATCATTTAAACCCAGGATATTTCTGCTACCTGTGATCTCTCAGGGGATTGTTTTATGTGCTTTTGGATGTCAGTTTCTTTTGGAGTTCTTGAGGGTTTTAGGAAGAAGACAGGGAACCAGCTTTTGCTCATAAGTGGGATGGCAGCAGTGACAACCACAGGGCCTCTGTGCAGCAGCCAGGAGGTGTTAGCACCTGCCATCACCTCTGTGGTGCTGAGCAGGGAAAGAGCCAACAACTCTGCCAAGGAAAGCTTCTGTTTTTACCATAACTGAGCCTAAAGAGATGCTTGCAAGCAGTGGCAGCTGCTGAGAGCTAAAATCATAGTGGTGGAAGCGAGGGGAAAAGGAGCAGATAAAAGTAACTTGCTGGAGCCGTGCAGAGAGGTTGCCATCAGATAAGCCAGAGTACCAACTGCTCCATGGCATAATGCAAGCATGGATAAACTCCTAGCCTGTAGCACGAGCCTAGGAGTTTGTTAGCATGTCTCCTCATTTCCTTTGTCTCTTGCTGATTTATTTTTGTAGTTTTACCAAAGCTGTTTCAAGAAATACTGATTTATCACATGGTGACTGAGCCAGCACCATGACCTTGCTTTGTGGAATTACAGAACTAGAAAAAAAAGAATAAAATATATTAATACAGTAGTGGAGATGCCTGTAACAATACCTCCAAAGAAAACAGACAGTATTATTATTTTTAAATTGTTTTTCATTTGAAAGGCTCTTTTTATTTTATTGTAGTTAAATGAATGTGAAAGGTGTGTTCAATTTTTCACCCTGGTTTCCCTATTAATGTTGAAGAGTAGGAAGAAATTATGCTCATTTGTATTCCTGGACATAATATAAATGGAAAGTGAATATTTTATTGCTAATGGCTTTATAAAATGCTATTTAGATATCTCAGCAAATTTAGTATATAATTCTGTTGCAAAACATAAAAATAAAAAAAAAAAGCTTAGCTGAGGGCTGTAAAAATAAAAATAATGTAATGCCTAAGTACTAGTACAGCAGCTTTTAACTCCTCTATTCCTTTGCAAATGGTATCCGTTTCTTAAACAATGTAGCTTGGCCTCCTCAGACTTCGCTGAGATTGAGGCTGAGAAGTTGTGTCAAAATTAGGGTTCTCTGTAGCAAAACCCCACAACTTTTCCACACATTCATTGTTTGACCAGCTTCACCCTGTATGCATCTTTTCAGTAGCAAACTAGTTGTGTGGCAGCTACATCACAACAGCTACAGAAAGATTCCTTAAGTCAATTTTGTGTGTATTTTTGTATCTAAGTATATAGATATATATACACATACACTGTATATACTTTAGATATTTTAATGTATTTTAATATACATAGTAGCCTCTATACACACTGAAAGGGATGGATGTTGGCCAAAGGAAGGGAGAAAGGTGCAGAAGGTGGGAATACACTCAGGTTCAGATCGATGGCACAACAGGGCTAGTATTGGTGATGGAATAGGTGTAGGAATGGGAGAAATGGGAATAGGAGATGCTGTGCAAGTAAACTAAGAGGTAAGAAAGAGCAGACAGTCGTGAAGACAGTCTTGGGAGCACTCTGGGGTGAGAGGCTGCACATGAGCTGGCAATGGGCACTCCCAGCCCAGAAAGCCAAACGTGTCCTGGGCTGCATCCAGAGCAGCGTGGGCAGCAGGGGAGGGAGGGGATTCTGCCCCTCTGCTCTGCTCTGGTGAGACCCCACCTGCAGGGCTGCTTAAGCTCTGGGGTCCCAGCACAGGAAGATCTTGTTTAGCACTGGAAAGTAGAAAGGAGAGCAAGTGGATCTGGAAGGACTGTGGAGAGTGTCCTGCAGTTGGGGTAGTTTCTGCTGAACCTTCTGACAGGGTGGGACTTGAAGTTCCTGTTGTGCCTTACCCTTAATCCTTCCATTAAGAATGAGAGCTGATGTGTGAAGGTGAGAACTCAGCATACCACGTTTTTATAAAATCAAGGATTTTTTGTTCTTCCTTGACCAGCTCCACTGTGGAATCTGTTTCTTAAACTAAAAAGTGGGCTGAGCATTCTAGAAACAGTGATAATCAGAATTTCTGCATTTCGGAAGATGAAATATTGCCTTTTATATATATGCCACATAGATTCAACTTTCAAAAGTCATTAAAGAACATTACTATTGAAAACACTGTGAAGCAAATAACATGCAAAACTCACTTACTAATTTTTTAGCTTTTACTTCTATCAACATTATACAGCAGTGCTGCAGCCAGGAAAAATGAATTTCAAATTGTAAAATGTAACTTGTTTCTTTTCCTGTAGTGTGAAAAAAACACCCAGCCTGTCTTCCTTGATTTAGTAGCAGATACATACAGATGTTTAAAATGTTTCCTTTAAGCTGTTATTGGGTAATTCAAGACAGTTTTGAGAATGAAAAAATTGCATCTAAGTAAGTTAAAATACGCTGTCAGGAGTGGTTCCATACTGAAATTGTAAAAACCCGTCTGAGAACTGATGAAGAAGTGAGAATAATTGCAATCACAACATTTAGAAAGTGCAAAATAGCTTGTTAAAACCTCAATGAAATGCATAGCAATTGATGGCATCTGAATCTTTTTTGGGAATCACAGAAAAATAGATTAAAACAGATTAAAACACAGTTGTGAAACTGGCAAAGTTGTCTGTGATGCTTACAAAGTAAAACTTAGGAAACAACTGGATAATTTAGCAGAAAATTATTATTGGAAGTCAGGTTGGCTTCATTGTGTTCAGATTTTAAAAATAAGTTTTGTCACTATTAAGAAACATTGTCCTCATTTAGATGAAAGCACTCTAAGTCAGGGAAACTGTAGTCAGTTAACTGACCAAAATATTGGAGGAGATACCACCTATATCCCTATGCACTTATGGGCAAAGGGATGTACTGGACAGTAAAACGTGTAGGTTTTGGATGTGAGTTTGGTCTATGTTAAAATGTGTGCCTTAAAGAAAGATAGTCATTAATAGCAAGTACGAATAGATTTTTGTCTTGAAGGACTAAAGAATTTTTTGTCTTGAAGGACTAACTAGATTTTTGCCTTTTGTGGACTTAAAAAAGATGTTACATTGGCTGTAAGGAGATCACAAACATCTTTCAGAGCTTCATGGAGGGCAATGAATTGTGAGCATAGGAACTGTTGTGCTGAAACTGGCACCTAAATCCTCATCTGGCTTCAACAGTGGCCGTCTGTGGGTACTTCAGAGGAACTTGGAGAACAACCTGGGTTTGGGAGCACTTTTTTCCTAACCCATCAAGACAGTTGCTTCCCCATATCCAGCAGCAAGTAAATGTGTATTCTGTTTATACTTTTGTCCTCTTTAATGTAATTGTAGGTGCATTTGTATTGATATCTGGTCCTTTTTAATTCCACCTTATCTTGGAATTATCTTGGTCCCAGTATTTTGTTATGTAATGATGCATAACATGCCTGTGTATGTAAGGGAAGAAGAGGAGTCAATTCTGTTCTTTAATTTGACCCTTCTCAGTTTGATGAATTGATTAGTTCTGATCCAAGTGTTTTATTTGGAAGTGCAGGAAAACAATGGATCTCTATGCAGGGAAGATGTAGAAGTTTGAGAGAGCCCAGAGGTTCTCTGCTGTTAGCCTCTTCTTTGAGTGTATGCAGACCAGATATTTTCTTTCAGATTCAGGTTATGACTGTGCTGTGGACTATCAGGTAGTTACTGTGAGTGCTGTGATGCAGGCTTTGGAGAAAGTGTCTTTGTGACTAGAGTTAAAAAAAAAAAAAACAAAAACCACACTGAACCTACTGTGAGAGACAACCGTCATATTTTCTACAAAGCTGAAAGCAGTTTGAGAAAAAAAAAGTGTGCATTTGAACCTGAAAGATCTCCTGCAAGGAAAGAAAAGCAATTGAAATAGACAGCCTGCAGATTAACATCCCAGGAGAGCACTTGGTTCTCTCAATTGCCTGCTGAAAGAGCAGAAAAAGCTGATTTTATATGATATTATTAGGGAGGAATATACAATAACAAAATGTCAAGGCTGGATAGTATAGTCAATGAAGTATGAACAAAACAATAGAAACTAAAGAGGGAGTAGAGTTTTGCTTAAGGAAATCAGTTCTCCACTGTGTTGTCAACAAAGCATTTGCATCTGTGAAAGCAACCCCCTGGTTTTCATTAGGATAAAAATATGACTGGAGTTGCATTTAATCATGTGTCATGGTAGCAGTCCCAACCGAGAGAGTGACAGTCTCTGATGATCCCGCGGGTCTCCTCTCAAAGAGATGCTAACCCCAAAGTCATTGTCCAAATTAGTTTTGAAATTAGGTTCTGCTTGCAATAGAAGTGAAGGGGATTTTTAGAGATTAACTTGCTGTGAATTTGCTGTTGGGAAGGTAAAAATGGTTTTCTCCTACATATTAATGGGCCGTTCATGTAACCTCTCTGTGGCAGGAAGTTGTCTGACAAGGAAACTTGTCTCTGTTTAGTATGAGTTTTGTGGAGGAAAGCAGGGAGAAAAGACACACTGGGACAGTGAGAAAGATAAAATACAGGTGAAAATAAAGAGCAGAAAGGAAGATATATTAAATGAATGCATTGGTTATGTAATGACGTATTGTCTATTGTAAGAAATGTGTTGTTTCTGTCCTTATAAAAACACATTTTTTTCCCTACTCTGTATACACGCAATTGTAAACCAGCAACCTCCCATTCACAATAGTTCAGCTTTTTACTTTGTTTACAAATTTCAAAACGTTTATTAAGATGTTGTCCTTGTCCTAGCTACCAACTTATTTTTATGTTAAGGAATTTCATACTGCCATTTTAGAAACTGAAAAACAGATAATAATAGTAATTTGTGCCTTAGTGTTCTTACACTTTTGCAATTAATATAAGTAGAAGAGAGATGGTTGATAAATTTAAATATTTGAGTAAATTAAGTTTACATTAAATAGAAAACAGTGTGAAAATATAGTCTGAGTCTAAACTATTTCAAACACAGTAGCCCTTCAACAAGCCATGTACTCTTTGTTACTTGCTGGTTATGAGCTTTATAACTGACTTAGCCTAATTAGAAGGTTGAAAGAGCATCTTTTCAGCTATTTTTTTCAAGTGGAAATACATAACAGTCAACAAAATATTCTTCATACTAACCTCTCATTGGTGGAAGAAAAATATTATGTGAAGTATTAGATTTAAGAGACTTCCTGAAAACTCAGACTCTTCTGAAAAAAAACAGTACTGGACAAAATACAAAATACTGCTAAATGACAGATCAGTATCTTTTATGAGGTGAAATTTCCAAGCTTCCCCAGGTGATTGGCTTTGCTTAGATTGTGAGAGGAATCAGGACTAATGTGTATGCCTGGATACTAATTGCTGATTGAGAATCAGTAGGTGGTTGAACCACTGAAAACTTGCTTGGCCATCTGTACCTCATGCAGCATAAAAAGAGGTAGCAAGACACAGTAGCAGCTGTAATTTACGCTTCACCCCTGCAATGGGAGCTACAATAACTGAGGTCAGATGCAAGACCCATGCAGCCTTCCTAGCTGTGGGAGCAGCACGCTCCAGGCAAATACTGGAAAATAATACTTAAATGTCTCAGCTGTTAATTGCATGCATTGGTAATTAGAAAGAATATTTAACTGTATCTTCGAAGGAAGGAGACGTGACGTGGATTTATAAATAAGCACCTGAATTGTATTCACAGACATTACAAAACACTTTTTAAAGAGGCTCTCACTCCATTCTTAGTGAGAGAGATGGGAGATGTTGGGGGACATTACTCAAACCTGATAGAGGGTGGGAGGTGAAAGCTTTTATTCTGTGTCTACGATTTTCTTTAATCTAAACTAATTTTCATTTTTCTGTTCTCAGTTGTTTATAGAAAAATTATTTGCAGGAAGTATATGTATGAGCAAAACCTCTTAATGATATTAAATAATACAGAAATTACAGAAATCAGAGCACTCCAAAAGTGTGTAGGAGACCATTTCACACCCTGGATGAATAACTGGATGATTGTGTCTTTGTTTTTCACCTCCCTTCATAGCTTTGAGCAAATCACTTTCCCTTCTTTTTCGCTTCCATGAATAAAATGGGATAATGATATTTAAGTACAATATTTCATAAAGATGCTGTGCAGACCCATTAATAAATCCATTTGCAGGTCTTTGATTACCCTCAGTATATCAAAATGTCACTACTGAGCTTGCTGACTGCACTTATTTAATTTCCTAGTTCTACTCAACTTCTAGATTATAAAATGATATTTTCTGACATAACTTATGGTACAACTAAAACTATCACTCTGAAAGTCACTTCAACACTCATCCGCTCCCCCTTAGACAAAGCTATAAAGTACACAAATTGTCTTTTCTTCAGTTATTATAAAGATTTATTAGATCTCTAGCTCTAATATCCACTGAAGGTTTTCTCTGTCAGTATTAACTCCTCAGATCAATAAATTGCGATACTGATCTCCTGAGAAGTCAGTGTCTGCCAGCTACCATTGCAGTGTTTACCCCCGTTGAAAAGCACTTGTAGCAAATAAAATTGGCTTCTGTCCATGGATGGTCCTTATTTTATGGCACAATTAATGAAGGCTGACAGATAGGCCACTTCCTGAAGAACATCAGATTAAAGGCGAGGGTTTGTAGCAAGAAAAATCTGAATTTATGTGGTGAATCTGCTTTCATTTATGGAAGAGTTGCTGAAGACTGGAAGATGACTCTTGAAAAGGAGTCCTTTTCAAAGGAGCGTGTTTTTAACACTGTGCACATACCTTATCTTCTGTGTTGCTGGAGAACCACTGACTACATTCTCTAATCTCCTGTTAGACAGTTTACATTGTTATGTAGGTTTGTGAAGTGTTCTGCTTTGAGGAAGGTAGAGACAAATGGAATAAAACAAACCCAAGCCTGTAACTACTTTAAAACAGCTCTAGAAACAGCTGCTTTCACTTTCATCTAGCTCAAATGATGAGAATTTGTCCTCAAACAGGATCCTGACCTTGGATCTCCAGAATGGGTGTAGAAATGGGAAAATTTTGTTCTCTTGGATTTGTTTTCTTCCTTTGCCTCATTATCAGGAAACTTCCTGATCACAGTTTTAACATTGCTCTCTAAGGATTAATGATTAGCATGGCCTGTCAGTGACTCCAAGGTACCTGTTCAACTGCACAATAAGGATAATGTATATTTAGACTGATTCTAGAAATTAGAATAAAACTTGAGCATTGATCTTTGCAATCATGGAAGAATTATTGACAAAATTCCAATAATGTCAGTTTTCTGGATATTAGCAGCCTGTTCTGAACCAAAAAAATGGCCTAAAAGCACTGAGAGAGATGCTCACAGGGTTTTTTTTTTTTGGCATGGGCAAGACAGTATTTTTCTGAACTGTTGTTCTGAGAAATACTTGAATTGCTTGGTATTCAGATATTTTGAAAATGTAGTTTAGGTGATTAAAGCTGTGCAAATTTTCTGCCCTCTGGTAAACTGAGAGGTTTCCAGTGACACATGGAAAAGGCTCAGTCAACAAAACCCAGCTGTGCATTTTGTGCATAAAAAAATACATATTAAAATGATAGTTGCACAGCAAAGTACTGCAAAATTAGATGTCCTAATTTTGCCTAATATTTAGAATTACGGTACAAATTATGTTTATTTAGCATTTGCGATGACTTACAACATATAATTATAGCCTAGTGGTATAGCATCTTCTGGTTAATTTATAACTAAAACCTATCAAGTTTATGCTGGACTTGAAGTGAGTGGCTGCTTTTATGAGAACACAATTGGTTTAGACAACATCAAATAGAAAGTCCCCTTTGAGTAAATTCCTCACAGTGATTTTTTTTTTTTTATATGTATGAGGAGCTTTAGACTGCAAAGTGTGATTATGGTAAACACACCACAGAGAGCAAATTTAAGTGGGGAGTATGGTGGTGTTTGTAATTCTTGGTATATGGCTTCGGGAGGGCAAGCTATCAACATCTTTCATGGCAGTGATTAGTTTGTAAGGGTTTGGGTGTTTTAATAGCTCAAGAAACAACCCTTTTGGTGCTGTCTCGCTCAATTCTCCACTATCATAAACTGTGTTAGTGCCACTGGGCTTAATTAATTTATACAGGCACAGATACTGCTCTGCTTTCCATAGAGAGGAAAATTACTGAAGGTGTTGGAGGGGCCACTGAGAGCATGTGTATGTGGACAGCTCTAGGCAGACACAGGCTCTTCTGCCAGTGCTCCTGTCTGGCCAGACTCAAATTATTTTCAGTCCAGAAGTAGTCGTGGTGCCCCTCCTAATACACCCTCCCCCTCAACAGCCCTTTTGGGTCAGGCATGGTGCCACATCAGTGTGACACTGGACCCGGGCTGGCTCCTGTCCAGTCATCATGGAAGAGCAGATGTTCTTCTGAGGCCATCCTGTGGATGTGCCCTGAGATGTTTTGTGACAACACCAGGGTTATCCTCAGGGCTGTTAAACCTTCCTTAGATTCCAGCTATCCCTGAACAACGTGCAGCTCATGCTTTGCAGATTTTCCTAGTGATGCTGTTTCAATGCTTAAAGATGGGTCTGCCTTCCTACACACTTCTAATTAGGGCATTTGATTTGGTTTGAAAATCAGATGCTTGATTTTTTTCTCCCCTCCCCTTAGTTTTTTTTCCTATGTAAATTAAAAGGCGAGTTGTCTTCTGCTGAGCTGCTGGCATTTGAGGCAAAACATTCCCACAGAAGTGTCCCGTTTTGTCTGCTCTCTGTGTTTAATGTAGAACCGCTAAGTTTCACTTAATTTTGTAAATATTATTGGCCAGTTTTTTTGATGATCAGGTGGAGGAGTCTGAGTTAAAATTTGTAATGTTTCTGAATACAATGGATTCTACAAAGATACAGGCTTTCTGACATGCTGCAATCTCTCTTTATTCCTCACTATCATCTCTGTGTTCTATGGGTTATAAATTACCTGTCTCTTAGGATATAATTACCATGGCCCCCTTCTTTCTCATTTACTCACATTTTTATTTTTTAGCAAGTAACTGTTGTCTTTTCTTTCAGCTGTGGTGTAACTGATAGGTATCTGATTTAACTCACATTTTCTCCGTGGGTGTTAACTTTGTGCCCTGTTTTGGATTCAACATGGGGATTTCAGACCCAGAATTTTGTCTTTTTTCATCCCTTACCAGTTGGCTGAATAAAATGCAGTGTCTCTCCATAAACATCTTGATGAATGAACTGTTAGGAATTACTGGGTGGAGCGATGGGCTTCACTTGCAGAATTTGGGTTTATCAAAGGACTTAGAGTATATTCATAGTGATGCAAAACCAGATATTGGATTAGTCAAGTGCACAAGTTGAATTTATCAAACCATTCTGCATTGCAGTGCTACACTGTGAAAAGGAATGCACTATTAGGCCATGCAAACTTGTTGATTTTTTTATATATTCTTCATTTCTGTTTTATTGGTGGTCATGGTGGAATTTTTTTTTCATTTTAGCACTTAGGGACTTTTTTCCCCAAGAAGTAGCTTTATTCTAGTTTTCTCCAGAACAACTGTGATATTGTTTATATAGGTTTTTAAACTCCAGATTTTGTTCTTCTATTATTATTACCATTCTATATTGTTAAGAGTCACACACATGTTTTAATATCTATCACATCTGTAAAAATAATGACCGTGCTAACCAAAAGGTTACTGAAATATGATCTGAAGAGGGTGGGGTTCTAGGTCAGTCTTTCAAGCATTTTGACTTGACAGATCCATTGAAGTATACTGAATTATTTTGGTTAATAACTTTGGTCTTCACTGATTCTTTTCTTGTATTAGTGCTTGTTTGTAAGGTGTATTGACTCATGTGAATGGGATCTTTTTTTACACATTGAACCTAATATTTTCCTGCAATATCCTTGCTTTCCTGTTATTTTTTCCTTCTAAATGTACTATTGATCTATCCCAAAAATAATTTAAAATTTTATGTCATAGTTTCTTTTGAAATGTATAAATTTTTCTGTATCAACAGATAGGAACAACATGTTTGTGTACTTGTGCATGTGTTTCAGTCTTTGAGTGGGGAGTTAATTCAAAATAAAATGTGAGTACTTATCCATTAGCGAAATACTTGAACTAATTAAAGCAAATAAAAGTTCAGGTTGCAGTTGTCAGTCTAATTCTATTGGATTTCCAGTGCTGTTTTCAAGCTCTTTCATCCCCCCTCCCCCAAAATGTGAAGAAGTTGTCCCTAGAACTTGATTGGAAATGCAAACTCCTGTGTGCTTTTCTTTCAGAGTACGGACATGAGTCCAGCCAGTAGCACAACCTCCCTCCCTGTTAGCCCCCTTCCTGAGGAGCCGTTGTTTTTCAAGGTACAGTTAATTAATTTAATCATAAATATATTCTGTTAATCTTGGCTTATCGTGCTATCTGCTGTACTGCAAAGTGCTATTATTACTTCTTCCTTTTCTTCAAATTATTGTGATGTCAGCAGATGTCTGTGTCTATACCATGGAATTTTTAAGAAATACCTAGAATACAATGTTGGTTTTGGATATTTTTCCAGCAGACTACAGCTGTGAACTGTTGTTTGTAAGACTGTGTTTTTATCCATCATCCCATTTGGATATGTGCATTTCTGTATAAGTGTGTGTCATCAACAGATTTCTCTTTGTTTTGTATTTCAAGTATATTTTTTAACAAAACAATTATTATTTTCTCCAAGGATACAGGAGAAATTAAAGGTCTGTCAAAGAACATTTTTGGCATAAGTGCAGTGTAAGCCACAGGCCTCACATTCTAGTTAAAAATAAATGTTGGGACAATGTCCACAACTTCATGAGGTTTAACCTGTGAGGAGTGAGTTGCTGTATGTCACGTTTTCAGCTGACACCATGGTATCCATCCCTGAGACACAGAACAGCCTTAGGCAGATCCTGACTCTTGGAAGAGGTCTCCTGGGGCCACCCAGAGCAGTGCTGCATCATCTAGCAAAGAGGTCACCTTGCCAGTTGTTCCCTTACATAAGGAAGAGGGAGCTTGGGTTTCCAGCAGCATTGACTCAATTGGTTGTCATAATACAGACTAAGTTACACTCACAGGAATATCCCTTTTAAAATTTTCTCTCTCCCAAGTAAGTTTCCACCTTCTGTGTGCATACAATCAGTTGACTGGGTTGAGTTTTAGTCACTTTGTGATGAAGCTAAGTTAAAAGCTGAGAACTGGAATTAATGAAGTTGGATGATGTAAAGTTTGTGTCTCTCCTGCACGTTCTTCCAGCACAGAAAATAGCAGTGTCCTTCAGATCTGGCCAAGCCCAGAAAACAAACTCTTTTTTCTTTTTTTTCCCCCATATTTTCAGTGTCTGTGCAAAAGCTGTACAACCAGCCAGCTGATTCTTGTTATTAGAAGGGTTGAGGATTGTGCTTGCTTAGTTGTTTCCTCAGTGGAGGTACAGATGGGATATCAGTGGTCAGCTATTCAGTGATTCTTACTCCTTTTTTTTGATTTAATGCTTTTAAGACCCATCTCTCAGTCAGATTTGGCTGAAATTGAGCAATGTTGTGTCAAGATACCAGGGTAAACATCTTTATTTCTTTGGAACACCACTTTAAATGCACACTGAAGTCTGCTCAACATTGTAAGGCAGATTCAGTAGTTGAGTCTTCCCATGCCTGGGAAACCACTCAGATATCACACTTAAAAAGACTGCTCATCTCAGATAAAGGTTTAAGAGGTAAGAACAGCTAACTTATTAATTCTCATGCTGAGGTAATCAAACATTGCTCTGTTTGCATTGGGGCACTGACAAGTGCACTGTAGTGCCTTTATTTTTGAAGGAAATGGTGTTCCTATAACCCAGAATGGGTTGTAAATTACTTAATTCAAGTGGAAGAGTTACTCTACTAAAACAATAAAGATGTGTTTTATATTAAAAGTCTAGTAGAAAATGTAAAAGAAACTGAAAAGTAGGGCAGACAGCATTACTTAATCTTTCATTTTCAGTCAATTTTCAAACCAGGAAGCATTTTCCTTTGCAATTCAAGTAGAATGAATGGAGGTCAGACCAGGAAAAAGTTAAGTGCATTTCACAGCATTTAGTAGAAATAAAAATAATATAAAATGTAACAGTTTCCGTTATTTCTCCTTGACTCACTCCAAGAGAGAGCACTGTTGTTCCAGTTGTAACGTGAATGACTGGTTTTACAAGCCATAACCCTCTCCGAATACTGTCAGTCAATAATATTGGCTTTTGATGACGGGATGGTGCATTTCCCTTAGCAACATGATAATAACCTTTCCACATCCTTGCTGCAGAGAAGGAGATTGAAAAAGAAATTCCATTCTGTGGTTCAGAAAACACAGGTGTAACGAAGCAGGGCCCTATAAACTGCCTCTCTTTGGGACAGTTGGAGATCTCTGAGCTAATGAGCTTTTATATTAGACTGTGAAATGAAACCAAGCTTGTGCTCTCAATCATACCTGGTTTTATACCAAGAAAGATAACTGTCCTTTCTTGGATTTTAACAATTTGCCTTCAAAAGAAAGTCTGCATTTCTGCATAAGGAAAGAATGCAAATCCTTTCACCATACTCTTCTTGTATATCTAACTTCACCAAAGCAGATGCATGTTGTTTCTAGTCCCTCAGGATATGTGCTGGAATAATATGGAGAACCTAAGCTTGTACAAAACCACTTTAAGATTTTGAATTTAATCTAATGAAAGTTAAAAACCATATTTCCCTGGAAGTGCTTGTAAGTTTCATCTCAGCTCTCCTAACACAAACCTCAGCTACCATTCTCCCAATATACTGCACATGCTGTGACTTGTAGCAGAAAGATCCAAATCATATAAGACCCTGCTCAGGAATGTTTGGAGGAAGATATTTTCCAGTGCAGCAAGAGATAGGCCACCTGAGTCCATCATATGCTATTATTTTAACTGAGTCATTGTGCTTTACTTACATCAAGGTAATACCTTTAAAGGAGTATCACTGATAGCCAGCAAAAGGAGTAGAAAACAATTGGGTAAGAAATAAAGGTAGCCAACTCCAGAGCTGTTGAATCCTAAAAGCAACCATGAGAAAATTACCAGATAAACATATAGTTAATGCCATTCAGCAACCTGTACTCCATAAGTTTTGTAAGTACTCAGTTGGGTTTTCCTTGAGGAAAGAGCAACTCTGCTCAGCAGCCAGTGCAGCCAATCTTCTGTGTGGGGTTGGGTTCCTTCTCCCTGTGGCGTTAGCAGCACACAGATGTTCACAGCAGTCCTCCTTAGAGGACTGTGCTCTTCAAAATCTTAGAAAAAAATCCACTTCAGCCGTGTACACAGACACTTTTGCAAACCTTTTTACAACCATTTTTGATAAAGCCGTCATAGGCATTTCTTTTTAGTGAGGGTTATTTTTTTGTCAGATTCCAGTTTTCAATCTTCTGCTGTTTTCCATGGCTACAAGTGTTTAGAAAAGGAAGATCTTTTCCTAGACTATAGCAAAAGTTGATTTCTTCTCTCAGAAAAGAACATCATCTTTGTTGGTGGTTTTGCACTTAAACTTTCAAGTAGGTAGGATTGTCTTTTGAACAGAAGCTCTTTCTTCTGTCCCTTTATAATATTTATTGAAGAATTGGTCTTTGTCTTGTGGAAAAAAGTTACGCCACAATTGAAATATTTCAGAACTAAGAATTTGGAATATAACGGAGCAGAATGGTATTTGTCATGCAACCTTAGCTCAAGTGTTATTCTGTGTTATACTAGCAAAACTGTAGCTGGCTCAAATGTGAGTGACTTTTAATTATAAGTACTTATATCTGCTCTCATTAGCTAGAATTAAAAATAATCCTGCCTTTCATTTAGAAGATAAGTGAAGGAGTGGGTATTTCTAAAAGGTCAACTTACCAAGCAATGTCTCATCCATTTTTTAGAATCTGTTCTTTTCTCCTACTCATTATGCTGTGCTTTATTACAATAGTATTTTATGATTTTTAAATTATTTTAAAATATAGTGACAGTCTTTTAAGAAGAGATCTATGACAGCCATTTGGTACATCAAATATCTAATATTAGCTAATTATACATCATCTGTTGTAATGAGCATCAGTCTCACTGGTTATTAGCCACAGCCAAGTTGTAAATAATAACCATAATAGTAATTTATTGTAGAGATGTTTAATTGTGTCTCAATTCTGATAAGTCTCAACCATGCTTTACTAATTGGCATTAAATGAAAGAAAAAAAATTGCTCCATTATTTCCTTTCTCATTTGAGGGATCTCAGAATTTCCTTCCGTATTTATTATCCTACTGTGTTCTGACTTCTGTAATTAATACCCTTGATGCAAATTCCTTGAGTAAGAAAACAGAAGTGCCAGGTCAAGTAGCAAAAGCTGACAGTCCTCCATAGTGTTACCACTGCTGTAGGTCTAGTGAAGTGTAATCTATACTAAATTTTGTCTATACTTAGAGTTTTACTATTCATCCTGCAGCTTTACAGGCTCTGGAAATGCAAATCAGCACAGGTCATGAATGAGTATGACTCTGGCAGCTCATAACATTGGTGCCTACCATTAGGAAGAGATGAATTTTCCATTTGGTCTGTAATCATAATTTAATTTTACTACGGATATTTGGAATAAGCAATATGAAAGGCACAGTAATGACTGTTGGTTAGCCTGGGGAACTCCTCCTTGAGAGTGTGACTTTATATTTCTAGGTGTAGAATGAGGTCTTTTCCTAACTCACTCAGCAGTGATGACAGCAAGCTGGGCCTGTAGCTTCAAAAGCTTCTTATGCTAGTTGACACAGCCAGCTTATTTGTCCTCTCTACCTTAAATGCACTATTTCCAATATTTTAAATATTTGCTGACACTTCCTTAAATAAGAAGATTTTAATGTGTTGCTTTGTTTTCAAAATGGACTCTGATATAATCACATAGATGTTGTGACCCCATGGCAGATACAGCATGTTAGGGTTCAGTGATGCTCTCTAGTGGGCTGGAGGCCTCATTAGCTCTTGTCCCTGTCATTCCACCCTCCTGCTGAATTTCTGCTTCTGCTGAGAAGCATCTGAAGCCCCTGTGGTTTTGGTTTTTTGTTTGGTTTGGAAATGTTTTTGATATTTCTAGTAAAGTGAGTAGTGTTGTAGAAGTATGACTCACACAACCCCACCTTTACTGTTCTGCTGCCTCAGTCTCCATCCTATTTTAAACCAGTCTGTCACCACTCTTCAGCAGTTTAATGAATTCCTCCCACTCTTAATTGTTATGTCCCATGTCAGTATTGCCTTTCTTTATGACTCCTGTGCTGCTATAGCACAGACACTTAAAAGTCACATCATCACAGCAGCTTTCTGCCTTTGGTGCAAACCTTCCATTTTGTCATTTCTCAAAAAGATGTATACATCTGATTTGTTTTACAGTCTTTATCATCACAGGATATGAGATCTTGAAAAGCACTGAATTTATTCTGAAGGGAGGAGTGTGAAGTAGGTATTATGGGCACTGTTACAAGAAGCTTCTGTGCACGTATTCACTGTCTTTTTCTCAGTAACTCTCTGCCCATTTTTCCTCAGAAAAAGAGCTCTACCAGCAAATCTGTCTGAATAGAACTGCATCACCTGTTTAATGAATAAATTAAGAATTATTTTTATTGTGGGGAGTTGAGGTACAACAAGAGAAATTTCCCAATGTCACTGATACATTTACTAAATACTAACATATTTACTAATGACTAAAATGATCAGCAATAAGACTGGGAGCTGCACATATATTGTCTGATTTCTTTCTGCCTTTAAGGCTTGATCATAGTTTCCTTCCTTTCCAAATTTTATGTACATGCAGTTTTTAGTGTATTCTCCTTCTTTTTATCGAAGCTTTCATCATAGGTTGACCACTAGTTCAATATTTCAAAATTACAATCCCTATCTTAGGCAAAACTGATGCTTTTAATGCTATAAATTCAGTTATTTACTCAATAAGCCACATACAGGAAAATGATTAATGTATGTCTTATTAAAATCTTCAAAAGCAACCAGAAACACAAGTGGTGCTTCAACAAAGGCATGCAGAAGGATCATCATTACTTCTTTCAGTTAACAGGATTTCCAGCATAACTTAACATTTTATGTAATCAGCACTGCAAGGGTAAATATTGGGTTCATTCAGGTTCCTTCCCTCAGGCGTACACATACACAAAGAATTCTGATGCATACCTACAAAGTAAGCTTTTCCTGCTGAGTACTCTATATCCAAGATTTAAAAGTCATAAAACTTGTAATATTATAGGTTGCTGACAAGATTTTATTACTAAGACTATGAAAAAAGATTTTCTTGAAATTCCATGGGAGGATTCTGATACACCCAGTAAGAGCACTTAAAGTGCTAATCTAATCATCTCAATACAGACAGTAAATCCTCCTAATTTCCCTTGTCTTGGGACTGATGGGCATAAGTAAATCTGGAGGAGTGCACTGGTGTGCTGAGGAATCCATTCAGCGCAAGTAGCTCGGGGTGCAGCTGCACGTCCAGCTCTGGGGTCAGGAGCCTGAGCCCCAGGCAAGAGACAGAACAAAGGTCCCAGGTACCCATGTCCCAGCCAGGGAACTGGACACTGGAGCTGATGACTCCAGACTTTCCTGCACTTAGACTGTGAGGGTGTAAAAACACAGGATTTTCTTGTTTGGGGTTGCTCCTCGGAGGCACCAGCTCAAGCTGTGATTTTGTTGTTTCGTTATTGCACCATGGTTAAATGATATTGAGGATCTGGAAGTCTGAGACTGCTCTGGGACACCCAGTGTGACTGTGAGTGTGGAGGGTTTAGCTGCAAAAGGTCCTAAGTCTCAGCTCAGGTGCTGCCAGAGGGGCTCCTGGATGGTTGGACAAGGAATTTTCCTTATCGGGCATTTGTAAAATATGATGAATGGTGGGGGGGGTTTTGGGGTTGTTTTTTGTTTTTCGGTTTGTTTTTTTTTAGTGAGCAGAATCATTATAAAGAGTTTGGAGTAAAATTTCCTCCAAAACAATTGCACAGTGCCCACTGACTATAGTGGCGTGTGCCATCAGGCCATGGATGGCATGGATTATGTCAGAGGCATAAATTACTTTAGAAGTGAAAATGTTCATCTGTGTTGACCATTTTAACCCCATCAGTTATTTTAAAGGTGCAAATGTAAATCCATTTTGACCATTCCAACCCAAGAGTACTTTCTGCAGTTGTTTTAAATGAGATAAAATTCAAGTGCTTTCATAAATTATGTTCAATATAGTGAGAATGTAGAACTGTTTGCAATGCAGGAGTTCATTTAATAATAATTATTCACTTTCCAGTATGTTTTAGAGCAATGAATGTTTTCTTCCTAGGATAAATTAAGCAAACTGGGGACTTGAAAATGGGTTTTCTGCATGTCAGATGTGTATTCTCACTGTAGCAGGTCCTCTCTCTCCCTTTCTGGCCAAGGACTGCTGTTTCTTCATCCAGAAAGCCTCTGAAAATCACAGATGTGGAAACTTGACATGCTCTTGACAAAAAGTTTTGACTTGGTCAAATTAATGATTTTAAATAGAAAACATCTGATCCTTGACTCTTCTATTAGAACATGTTTAAACAGCTTTCCCAGTACTGAGTAATGTTAATGACCCAGCCACGTGTTTCCAAACATAATCCATTACAGTAAGAAATTGAGGGTTGGCATTGTAAAATCCTTATAAAGTTAAATGTCTCTGAAGTATGACACAAAGAATAACTGACTGATTTTGAAAGTGTTCCCTAAGAGTTCAAAGAGACAGATATTTTTGTGAGCAATTTAGACAGCCATTAACTGAAATTAAAGGCAAGATCTAATTGCACACAGACACCTTGTGCCACTTCTGAAAGCTCTACCCTGCCTTTTCTCTGGTTTTCTAGCAGAGCCAATTTTTGAGAGGTGATAAAAGCTGTTGTGCTGTAGTTTGATTTTTGTTGTGTTCCTGGTTTCTTTTCCATTTAAGTTTGTCACTTGGTCATGCTCTGTCTCTTTGTAAGTTATAAACTCCTTTGTGGGCCACTTGTTTATATTGAGCTGTTTAGTCCTACTGAGGAATTTGGCTTGTCTGGGAGGCTTTGATTGCCTGATGCAATGGTGACTTACATTGTTAGGTAGGGATTTCTGAAGTGCTGGTCTTGTTTCCACCAACCTTTGCATTCTTGTATAACATTAATTCTGTGTGAAAAAAAATATTTTCCCCTGTATTTAAAGATAATAGCATCATTATGGTAGTACTGGGGTAAATTTTCTTGTTTTTGAAAGGTGTAGTATACTCTGATTTTAAGCCATAGCATGTGCATTCAGTTTATTCTCTGCCCTTCTCCTTTCTCCTGGTATAGTTCAATACTTTGATTATTGGTAGTGAAAAATATGGTGACTTTTTAGTGTCTTACCGTTTTTTTTTAAGAACCATAAAGTTTCTTCCACCTTTTTGACACACTTTTTTAAAAAACAGGACAGGTAAAAGGATACCTTTGTTGATTGAAATGTTCTCAAATGTGGCTGTATGAACTGACTCTTAACAGTACTCCAGAAAAGTTATGTTTCTTCATGTGTATAGAATAAGAAATCTTTTTATTCAGGCTTCTTCATTTATCAGAGATTTTAGTAAGAGTCCTGAAAGGCGTTGTGGATGGAGACAATGGAATGTGTCAGTTTTAATTCTTTTTAAAATGTTGAAAAGCCAGTCTTAAGGCTGTGGGTTTCTTGCATTGTTGTCATGGGGAACACCTATAAGAAAATGCCATTCCTACTGTGAATATCTCACAGATACCTTTGACAATTTAAGAAAAGCTTCTAAGTTTTGGGCAATTTAAATTTTTAAACCATTTATTGATAAATGGATGAGCACATGATTCACTAAAAAAATTCTGGTAAAGAAAAAAAAGTGGGCTAAAGGAAAAAGAGCATGACCTTTGTGGCTGAGGAGTTGATAATGGGAGAGGGAAAAAGCCCATAAACAGACTTAATCACTTCATTTTGTCCTAGTGAATAATGAACTAAATATTTAGCAGATTTTTTTTTTTAGATTTGATATTTTCAAGCAGAGCTGAATGCTATAGATGAGAAGGAATACAAAATTTTTAATTTGGATAATATTTGCTAAGCATTTTAAACTAGTACAGCAATGTGGTACAGTTTTATGGGTAGCCTTGTGATAATTGTATCATTAGAGTTATCATCTATCATTAGAGTTCTGAAAGATTGAATTAAGATTAAGGAGGGCACAGTGGGAAAAAGTTTTCTTTAGGTGCATATCTGATTACCATTTGTTGTAATCATTACATTTGTGGATGTTGTCAGTACCAAGAAAGGAATGAACAAACATGACTGATTGTTGTTTATTTTGGGTTTTTCTGCACAGTTCCATATGTAAATGAAAGGGAGAAGCACATCATTCTCCACTTGACTGTACAGAGTAATATTTATTTCTGGTTCTTCTAATAAGTTGCCAGTTTATTTCAGTAAATCAGTAAAAAGAGGTAAAATTCGGTGGGGGGGGGGGGTTTATCTACAGCTGAACCAAGGGAAAATTTAGGAATGAAGATGAAATAGTTTTCACAAACAACATGAAACAAAGATGTTTCCTGAAGATTTTTGTTTACTGTTCACTTAAATACCTCAAGCCTTACCATTTTCACAGACTGGTATATCTGCATCAAATGTAAAATGCTTAGGAAACATAGACTAACTGGAAATCTGCAGGGTATAATAATGTATCATAGAAAAACAGCTGCAATGGAAACCAAGAAAAAAAACAAATAAGAAAACTGATGACAGTGAAGTTTAAAATAAAGTAGTTACTTTGGCATGCCCATGTTACAGAATGTAGGAGATTCACACCCAAAAATTGTCAATTTTTTAATACTATGAAAGAAAAAGTTTGAAGATATTAAATATTTCTTTCATTCTGGTATTGCAGTTGTGAAGTAGGATGAAGTTGGGATACTGTTTGAGAGGGGAACTTGGTCTATAAAGTTGACTTCTTATTATTTCTCAGGGATTTTTTGGATTCCTCTAGGTCAGTTTTCTTTGATCAAATCTTCAATCTCTTTGGATAGAAATGTTCCTGCAGTTGCAAGCTTTATAGGCTGGCATCTTTGTGCAGGTGGTTCTGGGTTTGCTGCTTTGTCCACACTGAGCTCGGCTCTCTGAGCAGCACTGGGAGGAGGGATTTTGTCCAACCTAACCACTTAAATGAGTGTTGTCTTATCAATGCACAATTAAATTTGGACAAGAAACAGTTTTCCTGTACCATGAAAATTCCAAATATTTTAGGACACTTCTGTGCCTGGTATGAAACAAGCAGATCGTAATCTGTGTCATTTGGTCACCCCAGCTCTAAGCAGTAAAGCCTTAGCTGTGAGAGCGAGATATTTGTCAGAATTAGAAAGGGCCAGAATGGTACTTGTGGCTTCTTGTATCTTCATTATTTTGCTTTATGCTTTGGTGTGTTCTTGAGGATGATCTTTCAATTGCAAGTTAGTGTATTTGATATTTATTGCCATGTTTATAAACATTTTCAATGAATAATATATAGGCTTTTAAAATTATAGGCTTCTAAGTTATGAATTCTTTAAACCTTTTGCTTCAGTCTCCTCTTCTGAATATCTCTATACTCTTCCCTGTTATGACCACAGAATGGTTGATTCCAGTACTCTTCATTTCCATAATTATCCTTAGTGATGTGTGAGGATGAATGCAAATTTGTTAGCAAAATGATAATTCCTTATCATAACAAGAAAAAAACCCCACAGAAATAGCTGTCCATAAATTAAGTCAGCATTATATTGGGTTTAATCTATTTTATAAAGCGTTGTGCACCTCTTAGAAAGAGGTCCTTAGAGTAAATGAAATTAATTGGGGAAAAATTAACAAATGTTATGAAGCTGTCATTTTTTTATGTATCAGTGCCACAGTCATATAAATGCTGCTCACATGTTAACTAGATGTCTACAGAATGCAAATTTGATGGGACTGATCATGATAAATATTAATTAATTCTGAGGTGCAGAGGCTTTTGCAAACACTGATCCTTGTAACACTCCTATAGGGTGGAGAGGTGTTAGCTTCCTTTCACAGAAAGAGGCTTGAGGTATTTGTATTGGTGATCCTGCACGCTGTCCTGGTCTTGGGCTGGGGAACTGATCCTGCTTTTCCTGGCTTCAATTTCCAGTTGGTAGTAATTCCTCACTGACCTGTGTCTTACTCAAAGAGCTAATATTCCCACTCAGAAAAAGAATTCTGCAACTCCTTTGCTGCCCCACTGGGAAGTGAAGCCCACTCTGCAAACAGATTTCCCCATTCACAGTCTGGTGTAGGGAAAGATAATTTCTCTTTAAATAAAGAAGTGACATCTGAGGAATATTTATTATGTTTTAAGATAGCTTTCATTTCATTACAGCATTAAACAGAGAAGTCACTGGTATTGTGTGATGCTTCAGTTCTCTCTGTATCATAACGAAATTTTTTTTTGCTTACAGGAACGGAACGATAACATGAGAAGTAGCTTGTATATACAAACACACAAATACACACCATATTATTTGCTGGGAAATGTGGAGTGCTAAATACTCCTTTGTATAGTTCTTTATTTTCTATCTGTAGAATCCTTCTCATCTCATAAGGAAGTTCCTTTTTTTCTTTTTCTGTTTTATGTTTTTTCCCCATTGGATGTCTGTACACTAAGAGCTTTTCGTGTGGAAACATGAAGAACAGAGTAAGAAAATTTAGTGGCTCTTCTGGCACAAGGAGATGAGGTGTAAGTGTCCATCATTATTCAATCCTTCTTCTCATGTATTGATACATTTATTTTGTGGCTTATGGAAATCATAATTGTACATAAGAATGTCTTGCACACCTTTATGAATCATTCAAAGCAACAGTGCAAACAGGCTTTGTGGATGCAGTTACTTTGAAAGAGTATTCCCAGAAGGGTCCAGAAAGGCAAAACTGAATCTAAGCAAGTGCTTCCCTCACCAGGGAAGAGTTTTAATTTAAATTGGCTTATGATTGTGATTTAAAGGACATCAGATGTTCTTCTGTGATGCATCTACATTTGACTGCCCAATTGCAGCAGCTTCATCCCTTCAGGCTTTATTGGCACTTTCAAAAAAAAAAACTAAATGTGAGGATGGGAACTGGAGTGCCGCTGATCACTTTGTCAGGTGCCTTTGCGCCTCTGACTGTGGATAGTTTGTCAGGGGAAAGGTAAGAAAGAGGTGACTGCTAGCAAAGGTGGCATTTAATGGCAGTGTGAGCCTAATGGCAGAGAAAGGAGTAGTCCAGAAACAGTCACTTGACATAAAGAAAAGGTCAGAAGCAAATCAACCACTCTGTGTCTGGTGATTCTGTGGGCTCTTGCGGGCCAGAGGTTTGGGGCTTATTTATTTCACGCAGCAAGAGTGAAAGGGAGCCTGAGCCCTGCAGTTCCAGGCTTTCTGAGGTGTCCAGTTAAAAATGGATGAATGGCTGGACAGATGGATGGATAATGTCAGATGGGCCATGCCACTTGTCTCCCCATTAATGAAGGATTGACTCATCCTCAGGTCCATTCCAAAGCATCCTGTGTGCACATAGAGAACTGACCTGTGGTTCAGTCCAGTGACTGAAGTATTAATTGAAATTACCATCCTAATCAATGTGACTAATATTCTTCTTTGTACCTGCATTAGTCTAAAGGCAGATTATTCTGGAAGAGATATTTGTAACCTGACTTTTTTGCATTCCAGAACCTAAAGTGCTGCCAGGGAAATTCATCAAAGGGTTAATCTGAAACAATATCCCTGCAGGTATATAATATCCATAAGCTGTGCTGTGCTGCTTTTTGTACTCTCCGGCCATTATCAGTTAGCAGCCTTATCAGTTTTGGGGTTTTTTGGTTTTCTTTTCCAGTTGAGATGTAGTTATCATAAGATGAAGTTAGGCTTAAGAATGGCTAAAGGAACTGGGGTTAAGGAAGTTCTGTTCCTTTAAATGAATCAAGTAACACTTTCATTTCTTGGTGTGTGGCTGTCATGAGGATGGAAGAAACCCAGCTGTCACACTGTGGTTCATGCAGCATTCTACTGTGGAGCAAAGCAGAGCATTTGGCAGCAAAACCAAAATGTTTACAACAAAGATGTTTGAAGAACTGGCCAGTTTTTCAGTTCAATCAACAGAAGCCATCTTCCTTTGCCCTGCAAGAGTTCAGTTTATCAAGTCTGGTTGTGTGGCGATCTGGAGGTTTTTTTGTTGTCTGTTTCCTTTCTTAAATAACAGCACGTTCATAATTTTGTCTTCTTGAGTTGGTTTTGTCTCTGTGGTGTCAACTCCTACAGAACAACGGTACCGCACAAAGTATCACAGAGCTAACACCAGAAAAATCTCTCCTCTATAAATATTTTACCTAAGAGAGGATACAAATCAATTCAAATAGAGTTGGTGATGTGACAGTTAATGTTAATCCTGCTTTTAAATAAAAATCCTTCTGTGGTACATGATTCCTCTTGTGCCTTTGCAAAAAGATGTGAAAAAGATGAGCATCATGGGAAATTTTACTGTCTCAAAGAAGCTTCTTGTAGATTGACTCTTACTCTTTCACAATCCTTTAGGCAATTGAATTTTTAAAAGTAAGGATTTGGAGGCTTGTTGGGATTTCTACAGTGAGCTGATTGTATTTCCTGCTGTGATTAGGAAATACAGCAGCACAGCTTTGTCCCCAGTGGTGTTATTAGGAGCCTCTTGCGGATTAGGTTGATTGCCCCTTGTTACACTGTTGATCAAAAAATAACTCTCTCAATGCCCTTGACAAATAGTGATAACTATTTCTGATGTTAAATCCATTTGGCATGAAAATTAGTGTTTACAGGTATCATGGTGATATAAACAAATGTAATTCAAAGAAACACAGAAATTGCTGTCACTTACTTAAGCTACAACTTTAACTGTAAATTTATTTTAAAGCATTGTAAGAGTCTAATTTTTAAAATGACTACAAAATAGATTTTAAAAGATCCAAACTCCTAGTCACTTACCTAAGAATATGACAATGTTGCAGCCTTAGCAGAATGATTTACTTGTAAGGATAATATTGTTTGTATGACAGCTGTCATCTCACTGACTCTTTGAAACACAGATTCTTGTTATTTGAACAAGGATCTGGTTTTGTAAAAGGCCTGTGCAGTCTTCTCACAGAGGTGGAATATGCCTGCTTTCTTTGTTTAATTTTAGGGTTGTGTGAAAAGCGCTATGAACACATAAATAGATGAGAGGATCATGGATCAATTTTAATTTCAACAGAGAAGATTTGGCAATACAGAATAGAAATTGATAATCCAAAATGACCTTGTTTTAACAAAAGGAAGTTGTTCAGAGAAGGGATGGAACCTACATCTGTATAGCAGGTGACCTACAGAATGAATTGTATGCTTGTCAATCTTTAGTAAATGTGTGAAATTCTTGATAGTATTTAAAAAAGCACTGCAGCAACGTATGTACAGTGAAGATAGACTGCCACACTCTGTTGTGTAGACATGAAGTTGAGTGGCTTTCTCAAGGTCACAAACCCTCCAGGAGGTATGAACCTCCCTGGTTGTTTTCTATGACAAGTCTATTATTTTTCAATTAAAGAAAAAGTTTGAGATTTTTCTAATTTAAAGTAAAAGTGATCAGAAGGGAAGAGTACAGCATGGAGCTGGGACTTTAATAAAAAGCTTGTCAGTGACAGATCCAGATCTCATGATCTTCCACTTTGTTCCCTGGTACTTCTCTGGCTTAATCTCTTTTCAAACTTGGTATAGTGATAGGCTTCCAGAAGAAGTAGTCACATTCCAGCCGTGCTTCTTTTCTGTCATCACATTTGTATGAGAGATCTCTGTTTCGGTTTTACTCTGCTTGCTTGCATACAGATGAGAAATGAGCTGGAGTTGAGGAAAGGCCAGAGAGACCTGGTCTCTTTGCACAGAACCTGCTGATTCTGATTAATTATTAATTGAACTTTAAGATCAAAATAAGTTACTTGCAGTAAGTTCTATAATTGTTTTAATAAAAACAAAACCAAAAAGCCAACCATGTCCAGAAACCGTAACAACCTTTTTGTTGTGTGACAAGCTATAGCAAAATTTTCTGAAATGAAACAGCTTTCAGTAAATCTGTGAGTGACCATGATCTGATCAAGAACATGTAAGCATACAGCTTGAACTAGAATATGCTCCCACTGGAAGGATAACCAGTGGAAATCAAAGGTGCCTGGAATGACGGTGTAGTTTCTTGGATGGTGGTGGTTTGGTACACAGAGAAGCTCCACAAGACTTAGCCAAGACGTGTTACAGGAAACAGGAGTGAAATAGAGAATTCCATTTTTTATGACTGTGTGCTGGTTTTGGCTGGGGAAGAGTTAATTTTATTCCCAGTGGCTGGCATGGGGCTGTGTTTTGCGTTTGTGCTGAACACAGGGCTGAGAATATAGAGATGTTTGTGTTACTGCTGAGCAGGACTTACACACAGCCAAGGCCTTTTCTTGTTTTTGTACTGGCAGGGAATTTAGGGGTGCATGGGAGGTGGGAGGAGACACAGCCAGGCCAGGTGACCCAAACTGACCAAAGGGATATTCCAGACCACGTGACATTATGCTCAGTATATAGAGTGGGGGGGGAAGGAGAACAGGGAAAAAAATTTGGAGTGATGCTGTTTGTCTTCTTAAATTACTGTTATCTGAGATGGGGCCCTGCTGTCCTGGAGATGGCTGAACACCTGCATTGGAAGCACTGAATGAATTCCTTGTTTTACTTTGCTTGTGTGTTTGGCTTTTGCTTTCCCTATTAAACTGGTGTTTTTTTCAACCCATGACTTTTATAGCTTTTACCCTTGTGATCCTCTCTTTGCTCCTGCTGGTGGGGGACTGAGTGACTGTGTGTGTGGTTGCTGACTGGGGTAAACCCAGCAACACACATGTTGCTCTTGTCACAGAGAAAATTCAGTTTAAGAATAGAATGTAGAAGGTAGTGGAGTGTTATGGGAGATGCCTGAAGAGCAAGGTAACTCCCATGGCAAAGGGGCAGCTGAGGAGTTACTGTGGTTCTCTTCAGTTATCCCTAGAAAACTCAAAAGTTTCCTCTACTTGAAAAGTGATATGTTTTTGTTTTAATCCTAGCAGACCTTCTGAGCTGTGTGATTTAGACCGTTTGGACTTCATCGAGTTTTAAGAAAGTTTAATATAAAGTGTATTTAATGCAAGGTTTACTAGCAGGCTCTCTGGGGAACTGATTTCACCCTGATACCTACCCACCCACAGATACAGGTATACATTTCTTACAGACATACTTACTGTAAACATGCTGTCAATTTCTAGGTTGCTTTTTTTTTATTAATTACAGCTGCTCTTGTTCAGAGCTGCATCTGTGTAGCTCTCAACAGCAGCTGACTCATCCACTGTTTCTCCTTTGTTTTATCAGAAAAACAGGCATTAAAAGAAAATGGGAGGGAAAGTAAATCAAATGCCAATCAAAGGTTCTTATCAAGAGCCCCAGGAGAAGAAAGGTTTGAATCTACCTGTGATTGTCCAAAAGGAATGCTGGATTTTCTTTCTCTTTCTTGGGTGTACAAAAGGCAGAAGATTGAAGTGATGGGAATTTGCATTTGTGAATTACAAAAATGCATTTAAATTGCAACTAGTGCAAGCTTTGTGCTATATTAGTAGTTTATTTATAAAGAAAGATGGCCTTGGGTTTAAGGTACAAAATTGAAAATCGGAGGATACGGAACTTCTAGCCTAGAAACAGCATATCTTCCTGGGGGAAATAATGTAGGTGATTTAAATTCTATCTGCAGAACTGCCAGAGTACATTTATTCTTTTTAGTGGCATAGTCAGACTAATTTTATTAATTCTTTTATGTGCTCAGAAGGCAGCCATGGTATATGTGCAAAATGCTGGTTCTTGCAAGTGTTCTAGATGCCAAAATACATGAGAATAGGGCAGTGAACATGATCCTGGAGGCTGCATTCTGAAAACCTGGGAGAGCTAATCTGTAATAAGAATATTAATTCACGTAAATAGTCCACTCTGGCATCTGACTTTGACTTTCATGAATGTTATAATTTAATTACTGCTTTTTGGCACATCCGAGGATGTTTCGTTGAGCTGGTAAGATTAGATCTGGTATCCATGAAAAGAATGGGCAATATCTTGCCTATTACAACTACCTGTTACGCTGTGTCTTAATTAGTTTTTTTCTATTATGAACATAACAGAGCTTCAGAAAGGTTGACACCTTACATTACAGGAAGCATGTTAAAATCACCTTGCTCTAGTGTTTTTTAATTTCATGCATATGATGGAATTAAAAAACATCATATTTGACAGTTTTAATGAAAATCAGGTTCTAAGTCACATTGTCCCTAATAAATAAGTTTGGATCAAGAGAGCTCTCATAAAAAAACATAAGATTGAGTATATTTTGCAAATGGCTGCTAGTCTTAAAAGTTTGTTTATTAAGTTCTTAGCAGTTATCTATTTCATTATGTACATTATGTCATAAAGTTTAGGATAAGAATCTTTATCATTGAATTCTAAGCAATATTTCATTACCGATTATTCTCTCTTTTTAAGTCTCTTTCCCCTTCCCTCATATCAGAAGAGGAACCAAACACTTCTTTCATGTTTGACAGATAATGAAATTGTAATTCAAATAATAATTAAAATTCTATTATAGAAATAACTGGCTTTATCCTCCATTTCCTGCCACACAGGTGGATGAGAGACTAGGAACAGGTAGTGGAGTAAAAATGTCATGTAATTATAACTATGACATTACTGTTTCATCTTTCCAGGTATTTAATTTAAAACAAAAAACTACTCAAAGCCATAAGATTTGGTCCTATTTATTTGGTAGAAAGTAAGCTCAGAGATGATTTTTCACTTATAGGGGAGAGGAAGATAAAATTTCTGAATAAAAACAAGAATACAATTTCAGGAGACACTGCCTATGAAGACAGATTCATGTTCAAATTCTGTTACAGCACTAATTTCTTACTCCTAAATATATCCATCAAATTTTTGCAGCTATTGGAGTATGATAGCAATGTTTCAATTAGCTGAAATTAAATTTTAGCAAAGCAATTAACAGAATGGAGATAAAAGAAAACCTTAAATGCCATAATGGAAAGATTACAGGTGTCATATGATCATACACCTCATAAAGCATGAACATTTTTTGAGAACATCAGAAATGTAAGTAGTAGGAAAAGCACATGGCAAAGAGTAGTAGAAGATACCTAAATTAGGGATAGCCATCAAATGGCTGATGGGCCATATCCTGCCTTCAGGAAGAGAAGTCAAGGGCGTGATGCCTTCTCTACCTTGTTGACCAATCTGTATGAAAATGGCATGGCTTAGCAGTTTCATAATGCCAGCTTGTCCTGATGGGCTCATGGTAGCAGGGTTAGTTTTCTCATGCAAAGATAGTACTGAAAAGTAGATGGCTTTGTGCTGCTAAATTCTTATCTGTCCAGACTCTGTTTATAGGGGCTGGAAGAGGCTGGTCAGAGCTGGGAGCTCCTGCCAAAGACTAGATTTGGAGAAGGGAGCAAGTATGAGACTGCTGGATGGATTGGAGGACAGCATCCCTCACAATGGTGAGGGCAGTTTTAGCCTGTTCAATTCTGTGGAAAAGGCTGTGGCTGTGTAAGAGGATCATTCCAGATGGGACCTGTGCTAGCATGAGGATTTACTCATGGACAGAGGGTTGAGAAGGGTTTCTGTGACTTCACTGAGCTGCAGGTACTCCCATTGGTGGGTCTTGTAGTTGCCACTACTTTCTCCATTATTTGGAGTAGGCCACCTACTTGTTATTTTGGGAAATGATAGTTTTTCCAAAATCCACCTGAACAGAAGTTGCCAACCCTGTTTGCAGCAATGAAGTTTAAAGGACAAAGGTCATTTGAAGTGGGGGTTTGAGCTTTTTCTGGATAAGTCAACTGCATACTGCAGCTGTCTTCTCTGTTCCATGTGGTGGTGGAAAGGGAGGAAAAACTCTGTCTTTCCATTATATTCACATCAGCCATCTTCTATTAAATCTTTCCAATAGAGCATGATGCCAAATAATCCCTCTTCAACTTTTTGTCCAGTTCCATTCAAATTGCTTGGAATATTTTTTCTGTACTGAGAAGGTAAAGATTTTACTTAAACTATCTTAGGTATTCAGAAAGCCTAATGAATTCACTGTCCCTTTCCAGAAGCTTTTACAGTAAGCTTCTGCAGAAACAGTTTTCATTTTTCTCTTGCTCTTGTGAAAGCATTGCATTTGATTTGTGACATTTCGCCTGTGCAAAAAAGAATGTGTCAGCAATGTCTAAGAAAAAAATAGTTCTGCCCGATCAAATGAAAATCAGTATTTTTTTTTTTCTAATGTGAAAATGTACTTTTCCATCATTGGAGTTTCCATGGGGGAGGAAGGGGCAGAGACAGGATATTAATTGGATATTTAGAGTCAAGTGTGCAGTCCCATGCTAAAATATATCAGGACAATATAGCTGTGGCTGAAGTTTCAAGGTTGTCAGAAGTAAATAAAATAGTTGTTTTTCTTATTGTTTGGTTCTTCCTCCTCCCTCATCTGTCCTTAAGTGTCTGTAAAGTGAAAAAGCCTAAGCATAAATGGTGTGATTTCAGGAAAGGCATTCTTTCTTAAATGTAGCCCTTTCAGATGTAGTTATGTTGTTACTCAAAAGTGGCTGGTTTTAGCCAGAGTTTGCAGGAGTGCCTAGTGATGTAAGCTCCTTAGGTTTTATGCTTAGCATAAGACCTGAAAAGGAATAGTATTTAGTGCTCAAATACCCAGTAGTTTATTCAAGGCAAGTCTCTTCAGAGTTGCTTTTACCTAAAATTAAAGATTCCTTAAGAGTCACTAGTAAACATCATCTGTACAAAAAAGAAATGCTGGTCTTCAGAGCAGTTTGTTCCTGGTATGCCACAAAACTTAGTACAGAAGTTTAATGTTTGGACATAATAGAGCACCCATATATGGTATTTAAAATTAAACTGACAGTAGTTTATGTTTTACGTAGCTTATGACTTTATCTTTGTGGGCTGGTCTGCAAACATATTCTCAAAGGCTTCCAAAATATTTCTAATAGTTACTGTAAAATCCATTACTGTTTCATTTGAATATGCAAAAGTGCTTAATATCAGCTAAAAGCATTCATTGAGTGATCTTTGATGACGATTAAAATAGAGGAAAGTTTACTCTTGTCATGGTAGGTATTTGTATAAGTGAAGTCTTTCTTATGAAAAGTAGCTGCATCATTTACACAGCATGTGGAGAAATAAAGTAGTCTGAAAATAGAATTTGCAAATTGTACACTGTTTGTAAAATGCACACCCAAACATACATCCAAAGTGGTATACAAGGCACCTACCTATTTTAGTACTTTAAGTATATTTCTAAAGAAGTAAGGTCAAAAAACTCTCCCTTTTGTTTGGAAAACTTGTTCAAGTCCATATTCACTGTACTACATATATTTTTCCTGTTGTTTAAGGCACAATCTCTAAATCGCTCTCAACTTTTTTATTTAATAAATTTATCAATTGAGTTTTAAGATGCTGCAAGAAATGTCCATATAACTTTGATGCCGCTGTCAATATATTGATTTTTACAGTAGTTCTCCCAAAAGTATCTTTCATGAAAAGTTATTTCTATACCTCTGATGTCTTGCTTAAAATATAGATTTTCTGCATGTGGTCTTTCAAGACACTTTACCATACTGCACTCCTTGAATTAATAAATATTTTAAAAAATGTAACTACCTGCAACAACTTCCTTCAAAGAAGGTGTAATAGCATATGTTTTTCTTTGCATGTCTAGTTGGGTTCATTAATGCACATCTCTGGTATTTTCAGTGCTGGAGAAATAAAATTCAAGGGTCATTATAAGTGTGCTTTTAAAAAAGAAAGCAGCCATACTGAACAGGAATGTTTTCTTAAGCGGTGATCCCAACTGTTGGAACTCAATACATAAAAGTAGAATTCAACAGCACTCAAACAATACAACTGAAAATCTTTTGCATATTCATAATATAACAATATTCTGTTTTCAAGTGGTGTTGTTGATAGCAATTCTTTCCTTTAAAAAAAAACCTCAGGATTTATCTAGCATTCCTTTATTACGTGGCCATGTCAAATCCAGAATGAAATGTGGTAATCTGCTGCCTTTACTGCCAATGTCTTTACGTGGGAGTGCTGTTGTACAAACAGCTTAACAGTACCGGAGCAGAAGTGGTGTCATGCCCTCAGATAACGTAGGGAAATAATTCCAACAGACTTGATGCTGGGGATGAGTAGCCATCACGTGGCAACGAGGCAGTTTGGATATTGTGCATCTGCCAAGTGAGGGCACAGTAATCAACGTCTGCTGAAAGCAAGCATGGACCTGTGATCCCACGAGCAATGTTTGATGAATCTCAAGACCATCCAGTCTGTACTTGAGAGATAAATCTCTTTAACCTTTCTGATAGGGATACGGCTGCAACCTGATATTTCAAAAAAACTACATGTTGCTTTTTGGTCTGGTGAAAAGTTACACAATTAATGGATCATTGGGATATCCATTTATCAAATAATATTATGTGTTTAACGCCTTAAGAATATAGTTTTACATATGAAAGTCTGTCCAATTATTATTAATTTTGAAAGATTTTCAAAGCAAAAAATTATATTCAGAAAGTGCTTGGAATAACAGTCTAAATGAGCACAGTTTCTTTTCATTAGTTACCTGATGAGAGTAACATACCTTTGACTAAGTAGACTAAGTAAATACTCTGATTTTTGCAAAGTCTCTTGGAAAATAGATGAATTCCTGTTTGTTCACATACAGCATACTGGCATCTCCCTGTTTATTACAGCTTTATTAGCTGAGGTTGCATAGCATTAGCACTTTTTGGGATGTTGTAATTGCATATTGAAATTATATATTTTCATCTAATTTTAATTTAAAATGTTTTATTGAGCAGCTGAATTAGAATGTTTTTTTACATGTACTTGAGCTGTAGCTCAAGTAATGAAAGATCCGAGTTTTATGCCTGATCATAAACTTGTAAATTTTAGAAATTATTTGACATATTTTATGCCTGGCTGTGGCAGGATGTAACCCAGAGCATTCCTCACTTTGAAATGGTGCTGTAGTTCATCTGATCTGTGTTATTTTCTCCCTCAGAAATTTACAGAAAGCTACTCCACCTTCAGTATGACTCAGTCAGTACATCCTCCTCACCTTCTCTCAAGGAGTGCCTTCCTGACTCAGTGGGCTTGATGAGGTAAAAGCCCCACCTTGGCTTTCAGATCCATGCTGAAGCAATCAAACTTCCTTATCCTGTCTTTCTGGACCCAAATTCAATATCTTTGTACAGCTTTTATCCTTTTAATTACTGTAGAAGTCACCACATTCTTAGTGTGAGTCTCTCACACGTGCTGTGTTTGGGGTTATTTCTATTTTAGAAACCTGAATTCTCATTGCATTTCTTTCTGGATTGAGTAACAATAGCCTTTTTTAGCCAGTTCTCTCTTGAAGGAGGAAGTCACTCCTTGGATTAATGTCTTCTCCCACTCCATTCCTAGTTGCTGTACGTTTTTATGGCTCTGCATCCTTTCATTGCCCACCCTGTAGGCTGTGCTCTGCACTGCAGCGTTACCTTTACCGGCGCTCCTGTCCCTGCAACAAGCTCTTGCTGAGCTTTCTAGTCATGGTTCTCAGCTCTAATATAGGCAATTTGAGTTCAGCAGCCTAAGTGGGACCTCTCCTAGCCCATAAATGCTATGAGATTAAGCTCACCATGCCCCCCAGCAGCCTGGATGAAACCCCCCACTCCACACAAGGAAAGTGTTGCCTTTTGTTGCAGGTGGGAGTGTTTTGTTCTCTGTATAAAAATTAACCAGTTTTGCAAAGTTCTCTTGTCCTCTTACACTTATCCTTTAGCAAATTACTGATGTAAGTTACTGATTGGTTCATTTAGATGACCTCTGTAATGAATAAATTTTTAGGTTTGTTTTTTTTTTTTTTTTTGTACTATGCTTTTAAAAATGTCAAAACCATTGGTGAACAGTAAGACAATGACTATCCTGGCTTTCAGCAGTGGAAAGCTTAAAAAGGGAATAAAATGAGGTATAGTTTCTTTCTTGATTCTTTAGCTGTGGGTCTTGGTACTATACACTGATTAGTTAGGTGGCTCTCCAGTCATTTTGTGTTTAAAAATAAGCCAGATACCCTCTTATAATAGTTTTCCCTGCATTAAAGGAGAGAGGGGGAGTAATCAATATGTTAACTCATTTTCTATCACAAATATTTCTATAGTGACATAAAGCACAGAGAGAATGTTTCTGTCAGTGCAAAAGCAATACCATCTGGTATTTAATTTTGATTATTATATGAAGCTTAGAGTAAAATTGTATCGTTTTCTGTCAATTCTGTCTAGTGATATACACATTCCTCCATTAAATCACGTTCATTATGATTACCATTCTGTTGATACTGGAATAGGTACTATATAAAGTCATAAAACAATTAGGAAATCTTAATTAGTGAAGCTTGCATGAGTTGGTGATCCATCCTTTCTGTCTGAGGAGAATGAGCCCAATGTGTGGCTATTTGAAGACACAGGTTGAATTCAAGAGGCAGAGATCAAGTGCTCTGCCAGCCACGTGTGAGCTGGCTTTTATCTGAATTCGGAGACTGAAAATTATACCGAAATAATACATAATTATCATAGCATTGCCCAGGGAACAGAAAAAAAAAAAAAAAAGACTGGAAAATATGAGGCATATCTGCCCTTCTGTCAAGCCCCACACTTCTCACCAAGCATCCAGAGGTATGATCTCCTGTCCTCCTCATGCCGTGTCATTTGTTCTGGCCCTTTATTTTCTGTCTGTAATTCTCAGCTTCTCCTGATGGGAAATGATCCTTAGCTTATGTTCCTGGACAGATGCACTGTCTAGTCAAGGTCCAGTTGATCTTAGTGGATTTTTTCCTAACTCTAAATTCTTGTCTCTTATGGTCTATAACATCAAACTCTTTTCTCTATCCTTTGCTCCCTTTTCGTTGATTTGAGTCTCTTTTTCTGCTTGAACAGCAATTTTTCAATGGGTCTGCCTCTAAGAATTATTGAATACATAGAATTTTTCAACTGTTGGCATTTTTTCATGTAGCCCTGACTTCCTTCCTTAAGCCATTATTTCTTCTACATGATTTCTGCAGGTCTGCATTCCTTTTCAAGGCAAGAATGAAAGATGAATACTGCACCAAGTCTTTCAACAAATTACTTTCTTAGAACATCAGAAGTTCAGACATTTCATAAAACATTTATTTAGGTTCTTGTACAAGAAGATTAGATTCTCCTTGTACTTCAAATGAAACTATTTACATTACTGAATCTGTTCTATTGTCGATTATCGTAAATTGTAGCAGAAAAACATTTCAGGTTTTCTGTGGCATTTATTCTGTTTATCATTCATTTTGATCATATTTTGTTATCAAAACCTGTCAATTATTCTTCCATTATTTTTGCTAACTTCCTCTAGCTTATTTGCTTTTATGATTTTCCATATTTGTTCTTTCATGTACTTTTCTTTTCTCTGTGTCTTATTTAATCCATTCTTTTATTACATTCCTCATTTACTCTTCTTTCACAGCTCCTCCCCTCACAGATTGGAGAGATTGTTTTTGCCATCACATACAGAAGCCTGGACATTTATTAGGTTTTCTGGTGTTCTGGGCCTGATAAGCAGGGGACAAAGCATCGCTTTGAAAATAAGATTAATCCTTTCCCATCCCAGTTTCAACCAGCAGGTTTTCTGGATAAGAAACTATGTCTGATCTTTATGTGTCTGTAGCCTTTAGCAACAGTTCATGAACCTGTCACTGGACAGGTTTCTACACCTTGTGTTAGCATCCAAATCTATGAATTTCTATTGTGCATAACAGGCTGCTCTCTCTAGAAATAAGCTGGTTTATATAAATTTTCTTGGTCAGTTGTGTCATACGTGTGTATTGAATTTTAGCATTGAGAAAGCCAGAATAAATTCAGCCAGCAAACTTCCTGTGTAGCAAATGATGAGCAAATAGCTCTTTTTCTAATAGATTAGGATTTTACTTACATTTGGTGACTAGTTTAATGCCTTTTGATGTCATTCATAGTTAATGCATATAGACTACTTTGCTTTTAATGGACTGGATTACACAGACTAATAGCATTCTTAAAGATTATACAATAGCTGATTAGTATGTGTGAAAAAGGATTTTCATTGTTGGGAGGTTTAGTAGAACACTGAAAGTAGGGTTAAACACTAAATAATTCATCTGATACTTTATGAAGAGTGAAATAATTTCATAATTTTGTCACAGGTTTGACTATATACCAACAATGTTAAAAATTTTAGAGATGAGAGTAAAAAAACCTATAATGTAGCTGGGCAGTAAGATGCCTAAGAGAACACACATTGCTCTTGTGGAGAGCAAAATGGGGTTGCCCAGATTGATCTTCATGATACCATAAACCAAGGTGATTCTTTCCACTGAATCAAAAAAAAAATCTATGCCTCTGTTTTAATGAAAAAATTCTCCTTTGGGGTTTTCATTCTGTTTGACACCTCTGTGAAATCAGTCTGGATTTTTCAGTTTTCTGAAAATTATACTCATCTCTGCAGGATATAAAAAGTTGCTGTTCACTCCTGTAGGTGTACAACATAGGCTTTCTAATTTTCATAGCTCCATTAATTTTCCTAACACCTAGTAGTAAGTGTTAAGCCTGTTCTTGCGGGTTGGGAGAATATGTAGGGCAAATCAACATCTATCTTCATACAACTGTGGAGATATATAGAGGATGAGAATCTGATTACATGAATATTGTGGCAGGAGCCTTTTGGTGAAGAGCCAAAGGGTGAATTTTGTGCGAAAGTAATTGTTTTGTTGGTGAAAATGCAACAATGTTCACCTGGCCATGATCTGCTTCTATTTACATGGAAGAAAGGCTGTGCTGCAGCTTCAGTGGTGTAATGTCTGGATACTACATTTGTATCTGTTAAATATACAGGCATACTTGTTTAACCTTGAAAATCCTCAAGTTTTGAACAAGAAGAACAACAGATTAAGTTCATGACCTTTCCTTGGTTCTGTTTTACTTAAACCTGTTAAAATGGCAGTAAGTATTCTAATGTTTTTCAGTTTGCTTCAGGGTGTGAGCATGCCCCACACTGGATGTGACTGGCTTCTTTGTTTTAGGTTACAGGTGTGGTGTTAAGGTTTTCATAGCCTTTTACACGAGTTCTTGTTTTATATATGGCAGACAGAAGAAACAAAGCTGTGTCTCAGTATAGCATAAAGGAGATTTCTTTGGAGATACCTTTTAATGGCATGGAAACTTCCTGTGAAAATGGGTCATTCAATCAACGATGAAAGTAAATGTTACTATTTGCTTTGGAGATTTAACCTATAAGATTGAGAGTGCTTAATATCATCTTTAAAGAGCAGGACCTCACTGGGACAGATGTTTAATCATACATAGCAGATATGGAAGTCACCCCTCTCTCTAGTTTATAGCCTTCTTTCAATTACTTGTCCACTGTGTGAAAGGTGCTGAAGGACAGTCTCCAGGACTTAAATAATTTTCTAAGTCATGCTGTTACTGTTGTCATAGGATTTTTACACATCTAAGTTCTGGGGTGGGGGTGAAGGCAGTCAGATGAAACCATGCGTATTATTACCACAGCAAATTTCACACTTTAATGATTTTTTTCAATTAATTTTAGCAAAAACTTCTGCTCTTTTATTGCAAAATCAGCCATTTTATATTTCCAGGGATAGCATTTGACTTTTCTGGGACAAAGTTACTACAAATGGTGTATAAATATAGCAGCAGCTGAGGACTTACAGTTGGGTCTCAATTCTGCTTGTTTTTCTGTCAGACTGGGAATCTTTGAATGACAAATATTTAAAGCATTGACAAAGGCAGATAGACTCTCACTGAGAGCTTACAGGTACTCTATGTCCACCAGCTAGAGTGAGAGCCATCAGCTTCTTTCATTCAGATTTTCATTTCATCTCCAATCAAGAAATGTAACTGAGGAGAAAAGTACCCTTTCTTCTCTTTCTGACTTTCTGACATAAGCTAATTGTTCTGTGTAATTTGAATTGAGCAAGAAGACAGCTTTGAAACATGAAAAGACACAATTAGCTAAATGAGAAGGAGTGTACTCAGTGCTAACAGTTATTAAACATGTATGTGCTAAGAAAATTAGGGTCCCGGTTAATACGCAGGATCTGCTTTTTATTTTAAGCACATAAACATGTGATCTTTAATATTTATCCTCTTTTTGCTGATAGTTTTTAATTAATTCCCTTAGTTTTGTCTCTACCTCGTTATTTCTTTTTATGGATGGGGCTGATGCTTAGGTGCAAACTTTTTAAAAATGTACATAGAAAGAGTATGAGCTATAGGACAGTGAGTACTTTAAAAAATGAATAAATGTGAATGACTGACATACATTTTTGAAGGGAGAGTCCTAAAGATGGAGTTGTAATATAGATTTATACACATTGGTGATGTCATTTGGATGAGTCGTTTGTCATGAACAGGTTATACTGATGAAAAATTTAGACAGTATTCGAAAGAAGTATTTTCTTCACACATAATCAGATCATTTTCCTACTATGTCTTTATTGTGTATAGCACAGTAATTTTCAAAACATCTAAACAATAGGTTTGTCATAAGAATTTTATGTACTAGCTGTAAAAGTGGCATGGTTGCATAGCCTTACAAAAATAAAATGTGTACAATTGTCAGATGACTGCCAAAGTCAGCTCAGACCCTCTCACCTAGATGTGAAAGGGGGTTGTACAATGGTGTGCGGTTGTTTCTTTTTTATTTTCACTGTTTCACATCTGAAACTGCAGAAAATGTTTCTCCTTACTTTGGATGATTAAAATGTTTCCCCGTTCACATGTTGACTAGATACTTATAGTATAGTTGCTAGGGATACTGTTGACCCTCAAAAAGATTACGTACAAGAGGGAGAAGCATACAACTTCTAAATGGTTAGGGAATCAGTATTAATCAATCCTAAAATAAGACATGCAAAAATCTCTCCATCTGTTTCAATGATTGAAAGCAGACCCAAGAATCCTATGGTAAATACTTCCCTTTTCAGGTTCACCCTACCCACTCTCAAGTGTCTGGAAAACTTCTGGGAGTATAAAGTCCTGGGCTCCAAACCAGCATGGCTTAGGAAAACTGTAAAATCCTTAATTATGCCTAATGCAGGTGTAATACAGGATAAAGAGGATTAAGGGATCTGAGAGCCATAACAAGCAAAAGAGAATTCAGTTATGGCCATGGCAAGAAATGGAAAATAAAAACCTCAGTTTTATTCTGAGATCTTTTTCATTGTCCTTTTTGTTCAGCTTCCTCTTCTCTGAGACCACAACCGTGACCTGTGTCAGAAGCCTTTTGTAAGGCTTATTTCATTAGTTCTGTGAGCTACAGTGCAATAGCAACAACTGCCTCTAGGATAACAACACACAGAGCTGTAAAGAAGTCATCCCTGAAGTCTGTGTCTCGGCTTTCTTTATTTGTTTTTGTTAGTCCTCCGTTTGTGTTACTTACATGCAACATATTTTCGACAGGAATTTGAAAATATCTGAGAGTCAGAAGCCGCTGCCCTGTTAGTCCCAGTAGTATCATACTCAAGTTTCTGCAGGGAATGTTGCTAAGGAATGAGGTTCTAGGGACACCAATTTTCATACAAGAAGCAAAATAACAATTGACAGTTGCTCTGATGTGAAGTCAGAAAGATAACCTGTTCTTCTGCACTAGACAATTGAAGAGTGACTGGTATTTTGCTTGTGAAAATTTGAAAAGAAAGATTTGCTTGGCGGAAGTGGGTGTTTGGAGTGGCTCAACAACACAAGGCATAAAAATGTAGTGGTATGTTTGAGATCTGGGAAGCACTTTTATTCTGCATGGTTTAATTACCTCACAGTGGCAGGCTGGCAGGGGGGAATCTTCCAATATGCCACTCTAAAACCACCCAAAAATTATTTTAAAATTGAAAGAATTCCTATCACTAAAAATATGCTCAGCCATAATTTGGCATACATCATTATGATATGCTATTGAAAAACTAGATCAACTCTGATCTTATGAACTATTAATTTATAGGTAGTCTCATGACTTGCTCTGACCATGAATAGAACAGGGGTACTTACAGGTATTTCCTTAATATTTGTATTAAAACAAATGCCAAACTCCTGATTAGATATAGAACTTGATAATACTAAGCAATTTATTCAAAATACAACTAATCAGGAAGGTAGGGCTTAGGAACGTTTATTTTTGCTTAGAGTGAAAGAGAGTGTAATTAAAATGATAAGGTAGTCATGATTGGAATAAATTATTGAGGTTACAGAGATTACACCTTAAACCATTTGATTAATGTTGAGAGGCTGTGATTGTAAATATGTTCTAGGTCTTTAAACATTGAAAAAGTAGGTCCTAGAACATAATCCTTTCTTCAGTGGGGCTTTTGCAGGCTGAACAAAACTCTTATGCTAATTTTCTATTCCTCTCTTTCCATATCTTCTACAATTTTATCTGCATATTTTTATCTTTGTCTACAAGTATTTTTTACTTGTTGTTTACCTGCAACTTAAAATTATCAGAAAATGTGTGGAAATGTGTTTGCTAATCTGAGGCATGACTGGGAAAAGAGGCTCATGTATTCCTGAAGAAAATCCAGTTAGCAATTAAGATTTTCATTAAAATATTTGAGTCATAGTTAATTTGCATTAGGATTTATTATCTGAGCAAACCTGACCTATTAAACCTTCTAAATCTATTACTGTCAGTTAATGTCATGATTACAGGAAGAGCACATGGTGTGCCATGGAAACACAGCTGTTCCACCAAATTTTTAACTTGAAATCACCATTGTGCAGTTTATCACTGAATTATTAGACAAAATAAATTATTTTATGCTAGCCACTCTCATGTCTGTCTTGTTAATATTTTCCATGTCATTATAAGTGCCTTTAGCCTTACAGGGTAATGAAAGGTTCTCGTATCAAGTCTGATTACTACTCTAATGTTTTCCAGGCATTGGTGATGAGCTTGGCATATGAAACAATTTCCTACAGTAATAAAGCTAATTAAAGTGGGCAGTCATCCCCACATCACTCTTTAATGAATTATAATGAGCTCATTAATCTATCCGGTCTTGCTCACCACATCTATTGACTAAGCTTCTCTGGAAGCATAGGATAGAACACATGCCCAGGAAAAAAATGGACACTGAAATGCATCTATTTCCCCATTTTTGACATAAAACCAGGAGAAAGCAGAGGTATGCTGTAAGTGGAATATGCTTTTTAATAATCAGAATTGGAAAGGGTAAACAGCGAAGTCCATCTAATGGTGATGAAGGAATCATGCAGGAACTTAACGAGGTCTAGTATTGCGCTGCAAGTGATGGAATAATTAATGCTTCTGTGGCACACACATATCATGTAATATATGACTTACAAAAAATATTTTAGTAGCTGGCTCTCTGGGGAAACTGCCTAAAGAAAATAACATCAAGCTCATTTTTGGCTGAGTTTCTTGGCATTTTTCTTTGTTTGATCAAAATGAGCAAAGAAGAGCTTGCAAGGTTATTTCATAACCAATTTCATAATGCCAAATATTGGAGAATTAAGTGGTAAGATTTATGAGTGGAAAGAGATGATTCATGCAAATATACATCTAGAAAAACCACCTATTTTTCTTTGATTCTCAGCCAACTGCCCCCATCTGTAACAGATAAAGTCTAGTAATAGCAAATCACAGCTGACTGATAGAGTTTCCTGGTTCTTGTTAGCATTCCAATGCTCTTAAGTCAAATTGCACAGGTATATTTTTATATTATTTTATGCACAGAATTTTATCTGTATTTGGCTTAGTACATTGTTATAATTCTTTACATGGTAGCTCAGAAACGGGGACAGCAGTTCTGTATTAGCATGTTTATTTTGCTGGTGAGTGGTTTACTAATTAGACTGTACTGTTTTCTATACTGGCTCAACTACATAGGCATTTATAGTTAGTATTGTATTGTCTGAAGGGACTTAAATTTTGTAGTATCTTTGTAGTTATGCTGTCATAGGACAATTATCTTATGATAGCTGAATTTTGTTTGTCTCAGTTATCTGACAAAGCCTTGGCTTTGTTTTTTTTGTTTTGTTTTTTTTTTTTTTTTTTTCTCAAAAATCATAAAGATAAACAAGTCTTGTCTTTTGTAATGACCGTAATGTCAGTTCAGAAATTTGACTTTCTGTATGTATGCGAAGTGGAAGGTATTTAAAGATTGATATGCCTGCATAAACTTACAGCAAAATGGTTAGTTAGTTGAACAAAGGTTTATTCTCAACTGAAAAAAGTGTTTCCATTTGAGGTCAGTAAGTAATTGAATATGCAGTAATTGAATATGCAAGGAGGGAGTAATGCTGAATATATAGTCTAGTTAAGCTGGTTGACTTCACTGCAGTGAAGTACGTTCACTGTGATTCAGAATCTATTCTTGACTACTGATAAGAAGAGATAAAACCTCAGTGGTTCTAGAGAAGCACTGTGTATCAGAGCTCAGTGTACTAAATGGCTGTAGGCAAAAGAGGAGGTGCAGATTTTTTTATGTGGAGAAACAAATCCTACTGTGCTTGGCAAGTGTGATAAAGGCAGGAAACAATCTTCACGTTTTATATGTGTAATTTTACATAAAGTGTAGCAAGGTGTTCTGAAATATCAAAATGATTTACTGATTTGCTCACCAGCTGTGCACCATTTTGCTATTCACTGATATTTTCTTTAAAGCATCAGTAATACTGTATAGGATGTCTATGGGATAGTCTTTAAGCAGTTGTAAACTACAAGTATTAAGTATAGAGGATATCATGCTCTCTCAATACACCTTCATGATATAAATATAAAGAGTCAGTGGAACATCTGGGGTTTCATTTTATCTTAATATGAGGGTTTCTTCCTTTTCTGTGTCACCATGGGGGATCTAGGGAGCCTTTTGGAATAAATTAGTTAGGCTGGTGTACTCAAAGATTGTCAAAGAAAAGTTATTTGTTCTTTGCACACAATATCCATGCTTGCAAGCATTAGTATATTTGATCCTAAGGACTTTCTTGGAATGACACATCTTTTTCATAATCATAACTTTAAGCAGAGCTGGCTGGATCTCTTCTCCTTTCCTACTCTCTTGAGAGCATTTAATAAGATTACTTTTGTTAATTCTAATGTACTCTGAAGATCTAAAAACTTATTCATTGCTTGCTTCTCTGAATCATCCTCATCAATCTAAAATTATTTTTATATATTTTTATTCAAATCCTAAAGAAAAACTTTGCTTGGCTTTAAAAACAGTAATGGTAAAATAAAAATATGTGTTTTGTCCTTTTTGTGCACAAGATGTTTTGTCACATTTTTACTCACAACTGGAAGAGCCAAAGTGACTATTTCATAACACTCCCCTTTCCTCCTGTGTAAAATTGTCTTGTGATTCCAGGAGGCAGGACAAAGAATATTTTAAAGCTGATATATCAAATTCAGCATAAAATAATGAATATTGTGTCACATATACAAGCTGATAGTAGAAGACTACAGTGCATCCAGGGGAGATTTGAGCTTAGTGGCCTGTGCTGTGTTAGAGCGAGAAGAAACTTTTCTATTGATCTCCTCACAGGGCAGCCAGGATCCAATTCGGACTTGTCTCCTTCTGTTTAGACAAATGAGATTTTGTTTAGGACATTTTTCTCTGAATATGAAGAAATACATTTACTGATATGGCAGTAATGAAACTTCTACAAAAATGCTGCAAGTTGGCAGATATTTTTACTTTACTTTTTTGGCCTGAACGGTTTTTGTCATCTTGCTTGGCAGAAAGAAACTGACATACAAATGAAAAAGTGGCTGCATTTCAATTGTAAATTAAATTATATTTGCACAAAGTTATAGATTTTATGGGTATTCTTCTGTGTGACTCAGTCTATGTGTATTAACATGATTAATAAGGCTGTTTGCCTGTGAAAGTGTGAAAGGGTTTTGGTTGCTGATTTGGCATTAGGGAAAAAAAATTAGATATGAATATTTTATCCCTGATGATAATGAGAGTTAATAGGACAATATTAAACTGCTAAACATGGTTACAAACAAACAAAACCCCACCCTGATTACAGAAGACTTCTGGCAAATTAGTAAGTGCAGTGAGGTCATCTAGAGAATTCACACTGCTGAATGAAAAATGGTGGTTAAGGATGCACTCTTGTCAAGGAAGATTATTGTGAAGAAAAAGTATAATAAAAAAATTGGTGTTTGTTTCTACATCAGATGTACCAGCAGCATTGGGGGAACTAATCCGATGAATGAGTCTTGAGATGCCAGTTTGAGATATCTGAGAACAATAATGGAACAGCAGAGAATAGGAAATCTCTTGCACTAGCTACTCATTCTGAGACTGAGATGAGAAATTGTTGAACTGCTAACTCTTGCCTGTTATCTATTGCTCTGATCTTTGTGGCTGAACGTCAGATGGAAATGGACAACTGCTTTTTGATGGGTTTTCTTAAAAAGTTCTTTTAATTTGAGTTTGTTACTGGTTAAATTAGTAGAAACTGTTCTGGAAAATAGATTTACTTGAACCGTGAATGAATATCATAAAGGGGCAAGAGCAGAACTGACTTCCTGAGATTTTAATCAGACCTCAGAAGTCTGCTGGAAGAGTCATACATGTGAATAAGGATGATCTGTTTTGTGTAGTTAACTCAATTCCCAAAAACCTTTCAACAAAGCCGTTCATCAAAGGCTTTTTAAAAATAAGAAGATGAGTAGAAAAGTCTTCTCTTGGATTAATGGCAGATTAGGTGTACGGTATAGAAGACATAAGTAGTCATTTATTAAAGGAAGAGTTATACTTCTGGAAGGTCCAGAATAATCAGAATTAAAATGGAGGTTGAAATGTTGCAGAAAGATTTCATCATACTGAATGATGTAAAGATGAAAGGCAGTTGAGATTCCATGTCAGCAGACACAATGGAGTACGCAAGGGGAAGAACAATCCTATTTTTCCAAATGAGGAAAGACTACTTGCAGACGTGGTGCACGCCCTTGAAAAGACCTCCTTAGCACTTACTAAAATAAAGTTTAGGGAAAAAAGCGACTTAGAGTTGAGCATTTCTTCTTAGTAGAATCCTGATTTCCTGGTTCAAATGAACGACAGCTGGGAAGGGTGGAGGATAGGTTTTCATCAGAGATACAGGATGTTCTATGTAAGGAAAAATATATTTGCTAGCTTCAAACAGAGATGACAGTAGTTAGGCAATAAGCATGTGGATTTATAAAACAATGGAAGTCACGGAGGAGATGAATAGGAAACACACATTGAATAGGAAACATATCTGTCTTGTCTTAAGGAAACAGGAGTGATGACACTGTTCCACAGCAGGTTAAAAAACAGAGGAAGGTTAGGTTTTGTTTCAACTTGTTTTCTCTACATGAATGAGGAATTTATTTAGGGATATCACCAAAGGAGACATTGTACTGTGTATGTGAATTCTGGCCATAAAGGGAGAATAGGTGGATTGATGATATAGGGAAAAATGCATTCATATCTTTTGTTGCGGTCTTGGCTGCTATTCATGATTTCTGCAGGTTAGATATATCTTGGGCTTCACCTGGTATAATTACTCAGCTTTTATGTTCTGCGATTTGTTAATCAAGCTTCATTCTTTTAAACTTAATGCTTTTTATTATCACTCAGAAAGAGAGAAAATTTCAACTGGAGTAAAAAAAAAAAAATCCAAATTAATTTGCTCAATCTGTATTTCAGCGTTAATGGAATTTGGCTCACTATGAAGAAAACATTGTTAATTTAACTTTGTATTCATAAATGTCTGAAGTCAAAGTAGCATAGCCTATACACTCTTTGAGTGTTACCTTCACAGCAGGATATCAATTGAATTCTAGTATTTAAATGGATATAACTGCCCTAATTCACCCAGTAAAATATTTATTGGCATGTTCCAAGTAACTGAACTCAGAATATGTTACAGTATTGCATAGATCTTGTTTTAGGTTTAATCATTCTTACTTATCATTAGAAGATCAGATCTTGTGCTTCCCAAACTCCATTTTGATTTCCTGATCAAGAAAGTAAATAAAAAGTTGTTCCTTTAGAAATGTATTTGAATGCTGGAGCTGTGTGGAAAGAAGATGTACAAAATGATGCTTTTTCTGATATGATCGGGGTTTACAAAGTTGATTAAGGATTTTATTTGTGTTTTTCTTAATGGGAAGATAACTTGGAGTAAGACTCTGCATGTGCTGGGTCAAGGCAGTCATGAGAGATGGCTCTGAGCTGCTGTGTTATGCTTTAATGGGAATTTCTGAAGCATGGATTTGCTCTCACCCTCATTCTGGGCTTCAGCAACAGCTGGCAGGGCAGTGTGACATGAGAAGCAGGCGAGTTAAGTGTGACCATTGCCTGCAGTCAGCAGGGATGCTCTTTGGGAGCGTTGTTGGGACTCCAGCCAAGACTAACTGGTCTGGCAAGACACTAAACAGCAGATGAACCAAAGGAACAAAATCAATGTGCCTTGCACATGGGAAGAAATGCAGCCAGCCAGATAATTTCTCTCTTGGTGTGATTGAAAGGAATTGATACAACAGATACGAAGTGATGCTGTAGGTAGAGCTAGAGAGCACAGAAAGGGAAGTCACACTGTGTATGTGAGGTGCCATGGTGTACTTAGAGCAGGAACCAGACCAGTGACTTCATTTTGGCACAAATAATTATTTGTCATATAAGTACAGTTGAGTTCAGAAGGCAACTAATAATTGGCACAAATAATTATTTGAAACAAATAATACAGATTTGGTCTCTCTGCTAATGTTAGGGTCTTTAAGACTTTAATTAAAACAAGAGTAACAATAAACAATACAAGTACTCATGATCTGACTGAAAACTCATTTCTGAAAACACAGTCTGTAATATCTAGCAGTCTACTAGCGTAATCTCAAATAGGTAGATGCTCTTTCTTTTGTAAAACATGTTAATACAAGTGGTGTCTCAGTTTGGAGAAAGATAGTAGCTCTCCCCTGAAAATTTTGTGTAAGATCCGCAAAACTACTTGTTGCTTTTCAGATGTCAGAAGATATCCACAGTCCTGAGACTAGAGTCCTATGCTGTTCACAGAAAAATACTGTACATGTTAAACCTTGGGTTTTTTCTGAATGTTCTAGACAGTTATCCAGAAATGTATTAATTTTTCTTTGTAGATCTGCTACATAACTTCTACATAACAGGAAGCTTCAACTGTTGTGGCATTTGGGTACCTTTCTGGACCTGATACTCAGTCTTAAATTTCTTCGTTTTGTTTCTTCTAGGATTATTTTCTTAAGACACTATATCCTAAGTAATTGTTGATTTTTGCAGTGCCCTAAGTTGGTAAACAATCCATTTAGCATCTGAAATTCAGCACATTTATCAAATGTGTTTTATTATATTCTAATTTTATGGTATTTCTTTGGAAACGTATTCTGTTTAGTATCAGAGGAAAAGCAGTAAATTTATCTTCCAGAATACTTGGTTAGTTCTGTTTATAGCACTTTGATTACAGTAAGTGCGATACGCCTCTTTGTTCCAAAGTATGAAGAGGTATAAAGTAAGTTTTCAAAATTAAAATGATTATTCTTTTTGGCACTTATGCATAACCTGCTGCAGCTGTCTTCACACACAGCACAATTTTTCATCTTGTGACCTGATCTGAGGAGGAACAGATTTGCCGCTATGTTTAGCATTTTCCCAAATGAGCAGAATTAACCTAAAATAGGAAAATACTGGCACTGAGACGCAGTGATCGGCATCATAGGTAGCAACTGAAAATAAGTAAAAGGGTGATAATTTGAAGAATACTCTGACCATAAATGTATGCAATAATAACAGCAGATCCATAATGAACTTGCACCTAAATTGTGGGGGTTTTTTAAGTATCAGAGGATGTAAGTGAAGAAAATGATAGATAGCTTTTTGCACACAGCTCCTTTTACATTTTTATGGAATAGACTTGCAAGTTAGTCCGCAAAACTTCTTTTGATTATCTATATTTAAAAGAAAGTATTTTGAAGATGTACTGTTTACAGATTATGCTGTCTAACGGTTCTCTTTAACAATGAGGTGTTAATTGACTTTTTCTCAAGCATTTCCAGAGTCATGGACATGCACACTACAATTGAGAGCAGAATTCTTATCCTTTTTTTCATAGTAAAACAATGAACAGCATTCATAAAAAAAATGAGAATAATAATGGCAATATAATATGTAGTATATATAATTTAAGCTCTGCAAAATTGCCTCAAAGCTATAGTGTATACAGGTAGCTGATGAAAACATGGCTAGAGCATAGATGGTGTTATTTGGACTGATAGTTTCATAGCATTCATGTTCTTATTGGACTAGTAGCCTTGATAAAATATTGGCATAAATTCATTTTGCAGAAAGATAAGGAATCAAAGTGGCAAAGGATATTGGTTTAGTAAACAGAAAAAGTAAATGTCACCTAGCAGTCTTTTAAATCCGTGGACATTTAATTGATTTTAGTTGCCTTCGGAACTCAACTGTACTTATATGACAGTCTGTTCTTTTACACTCTATAAATATTGTAAGGGCTGAAAAAAGCAGGAGACATATTTTGCAAATGTGATCATGCCCACACTATAATTTGGCTTATTTTTCTAAACATAGGAATACATGGGTCACGTATCTACTGGAATGTGGAGATATCTCACCGCCCCAGAATATTCAAAGTGTATTTAAAAAGCCCTACTTTATGAGGGAAATGGGTTTTTTTCCAGCTTAGTAATTGCAGTGTAGATTTAGAATACATTGAGAGCGTGCTCTCCTAAAAGCAGACCATCCTTTTCAAGTTATTTCTTCTTTAATATCTGTTGCTGTAGCAATTCGTTAGGAGGCAATACTGGGTTTTTGGGAGGTTTGGGCTTTATTTTGTTGTTGGTTTTTGTACTATAAATCCAAATCAGACTGTGTCTGCTATTTCTCATTCACTTTGAGACACTTTTCTCAAAAAATTTTTTGGTCTTTCCACAGCAGCTTTGCCCTGTATTATAGTTTCTCAGCAGATAATGAAGCATTTCAGACCTCCTAAGGAGCAGAGATGATCCTTTCCTGAATTCATACCATCAGATATACATTGCTGTTTGCCCACAGACTAATGAATAACACAGCATTTCACCAGTTTTTGCTGCCCTCCACGCCTTTCAATAACATGCGTTTTCTTTAGTATCATTCACGCAATTCTTCACTGAAATATTTTGGTTCTGGCATGAGAAAAGGATTTTCTGAGCCTCTTCTGCCGTAGCTTTCAGTAGTTACGTTCTGGAGGGACTGTATTCAGTGTTTTGGCAACAGTTTTTTCCACAACATTTTTTATTCTGTTAGTGCTACATTCCGACACGTGTCTGGGATATTGAAATTGCCCAAACCTTTTTGCAGTCAACTGCTTGACAATGTGTTTTCTTTCTTTTATTCACGTTCTTGCATTTGAAGAAAGAGTGATGCCTCTGCAGATAGTGTGCAGCAAAATGAGATTATAAAATCATAATTCTACTCTGCATTCAACAACCAACAGCTGCCTGCTGCTCCAAGAAAGCAGGGTTCTATCATGTGTAGCGGTGACTTGGGAAGATGAACACCATCACTCCTTCCTCTGTGTTTCCCGTGCTTTGTATACCCAGCATGATGCCATATTTTATGGAATATTCCTTGGATCAGTTGGCTGTCTTGGCTGTGTCCCCTTCCAACTCCTTTGTGCCACCTCCCTCTCCTCACTGCAGCCGCAGTACTAGAAGCAGAAAAGGCCTTGACGCTGTCTAAGTGCTGCTTGGCAAAAACAAAATGATCTCTGTATTATCAACACTGCTTCCAGACCAAATCCAACCTGCAGCGCCGTACAAGCTGCTGTGAAGAAAGTTAACTCTACCTCAGCCAAAATCATCATCGAGTCCACACCTAGGAGTCTCAAGTATCCCAGAAATTGCAGGGTGCTCTTTACAAGGCCGCAGTGGCCTGCGCAGGAGCTGTTAACACGGGGCACTGATTTCCAAGCACCGTGTCCCACTGGAAGGGTTACTCAGAGTTTTGCTGAAATGAGGCAATGCGAGGGAAAAACCTTAGCCCTACATGCCTTTTTCGAAGCTCTAAGGATAGTTATGGTCTAAATTTCATGAGACAAATGGAACGTGGAAGTTAAGTGCCTGGAGAACTGTGCCGAGGAGGAGGGGTCCATTCCTTGCATGCGTGAGGAAGATCCAGCTGGGTGCTCGACTGCTTCTGCCAGGAGAGGTGCGCGGTGCGTTTTAAGTCTTTGGGAGCTCTGTGAGGCAGAATCGTTCTTCAAGCTCTCACTAGTCCAAGGGAGTTCTGCTTTGCCTCTTAGACAAAACCGAGTGCTGAAGCGCATCTCAAAAATCTTTCCTGCTGTGGTTGAGGCACGCTGTTACAGGCCTCATTGCTGTATTTCCCTGTGTATGTGTTCCAGAAGATATTTTTATAATATGGGACCTTGACCTTTTTCTTTTTTCACTGTTGTATTGTATTGCGTATTGTACTGTTTTATTCCAAGTTAAAAAGGAGAAATTCAAAAGGTAGCAACAGTATAAAACTGTGCTGGCAAAAGGAACTCAGAACAATGTAACAAAAATTTGAGGTACCATAGCTAATGCCATCTTACTTTTAAAACCATTTTGTTAAATAAAGACCTCACTTTGATAAAATAATAGTTGCTGATACTTAAAACCATATTTTTTAGAAGCAGATATTTTTGCTAACAGTAATGTTAAATATGTACTAATATCATATTCAGTGCTGCAGGCTGTATTCTAGGATGCACAAAAATTTTATTTTCAGCTAATGTGCCTAAACATCAATCTGCTAGTAGATAGTAAAATGCTTCAATGGCATATAATAAAGAAAACTTTGGTGAGTTTTTCCCTAACAGAGATAATGTGAGTTCTGGCTTTTTTATCAATTTGGATCTTTCAGAAGATCTATAGTAGTACTGAAGTAGTGTGTAAGCGGCCAGAAGTGGTGTAACTCTTTCTGTTGAAGTTGTTTTAAATATTTGCAATATTGATGTGTATGTGTCTTGTTTCATCTTCCAATTCTGTTAGAGCAGATGATGAGCAATATAATTACTTTGAAAGATAATAATTACAACCTTTTATGTGAGAAAAATGGGATAGCACTCTACTTTTTTTGTCCTGTATTTCTGTGTTTATTTGGATTTACAAAGTCCTGGCAGAGTGCAAGTTTATCACACTGGTTGTACCCTTTAGAACCTCTGAACTCTACACAATTGAAATAATTTCTGCACTCTTATACTGTTATTACCTGACAACTAGAGGTCCGTTTTTTTTTATTTTCAGAATAAGTGTTGTGAATATAGCACCAGATTTCCAGAAGTTTTTTATCATATGGCTTATGGTTTTTTGAGATTTTTTTTCCAATAATAGTACTTCAAATTAGTAAACTTCCCAAACCATGCTAGAAGGATGTAAAAACAGAGTTCTTCAGTTACAGTTGTATAACCAGCTAGTTGGCTGGTTAGTTTAGTTAGGTTTTTACTTTTCAACAGCTCGGTCTGTTAATTTGAATTTCTCCTCTGGGATGTTTATCAGAACAACACAAAACTACATGGTTGATAATTCTTCTTCAAATATGATGTTGAGACTTCCATAAACTCATGAGATTTCCCAGGGACAGCTTGCAGCCTGCCTTCTGGACATGGGTTTGGCTGCAGTTTTAGCTGTTAGGGTCACTTTTGTGCAGGTCAAATTGACTTAAGAGTGTTTATTTCACTAAGTGGTAACTGTATTCTTTCCTCCCCCAGTTAATACCAGAACTGCTGCTGTTTTAGCTGATGTGGGACAAAGATGTATGGATAGGGAGTGTGCTTTCCTTTTTCCTGTGGATGTCTGTTGTGCTTTCTTTTTCATCTCTCCAAGATCAAGAGCTCTGCAATAATGCTCTAAATTGATATTTCTCTGATGTTGTTTTGTATGATTAAAATTACAACATTTCATAGCTGTTTCTCAAATGAAAAGGAATGACCTGATACGATCTTCAGTAAAAAGAGTTAAAAGCTTCAGAAAACAATGAAATGGACTTCTGTGCAGGGAGCTATTCAAATTTCTATGCAATGTCTTTGGATACATTAATTTCTTTATGCAGCAACTTAGGAAATGTTATTGAAAATACCACACATGACAAAGGAAAATTGAGTTTCATTATTTGAATGTAATTATCTCACACTATGTGAAACAGCCTTTTCTTGTCATGAGCAAAGTAGAAGCGTTAAGCCTATTGTAACATCTCTTTTGATGTTTTTCTAGGATGGAATAAAAGATGAATGCTCAGTGCTGAAGCTGCAGCTGAAGGAGAGAGACGAACTCATAGCCCAGCTTCGTGAGGAGCTGGTAAGCAGGAGAAGCAATGGGGAATTTTTTGTGGGTGGTTTTGGGTTCATTTACCTGATAATGTCACTCCAAGAGCAGATATTAAAGAAATACAGTTTCACACCTGCTACAGAATTACTAGCCTAAGGCTATGTTAATCATTCAGATAAACACTGATAACACTGACTATACTTTCCTAGGGACTTGTCAGCCTCTGAAGTGGCTACTGTCTAGGTTCACTGCTTGTAAAAATTTCTTTTAAGAGATTGTGTTGACAGTTGTCTGATCAGAGGCAGATAAGCACAGTGCTGTATGCATATGCCAGAAATCTTGGGAGGGCCATGCACATGCCTGATAAATTGTCAGTACTTCTTCCATGAGCTGCTTTTCACATCTATGAGATTCTTCAGTAGAAAAGGAAATAAGTTTTTTTCTCCGTAATAGATGTCTTTGCATAAAATAATAAATAGTCTTACACTTGCTGAACCTTTACTTAGCATATGAGCTACTAATGCGTAGCTACTACTGCTTTAAGGATTGACAAAATATTTTCCAATGACTGAAGTAAAATATGTGATTCAGCAATTAAAAAAACTAAACACATGAAAATGCATTTTATTGTTTTGTTAAGACTGTGGTAACAGAATTTTAATATTCCTTTTTTGATGGAATGTGGTTAAAGCATGGATGTCTTCAGTATTTTTCAATAAAGGAGAGGGAGTTTCTACCTCCTCTCTCACAGCAGAGAACTTAAACACTGCAGAGAAATCCTGTAGGGTCACCACATTCAGGAGGACATTCAGCCCACACATTCCCTCCATGAAGGCTGCGGCTGTGCGTGCACCTAGGATTTTGTCTAAGCACCCTTTGGGACAAGGGATTGTTTCCCTAATTAGATCTTAATTTGCTGATCTACCTCGGGGGTTTCTTGTGCCTTTCTGTCTTGTGCCTCTTGTGCCTAGCTCAGAACTTGAACAGAATTAATTCAGATCTAGCTATTACTGCTTTTTTTATCCTCACTAAAAGCAGGAGTACACTTTTATGCCAAATAACTGAGTTTCAAGTTGCATGGGAAAAATGTAATCCTGCCCAAGAGTGAAAGATTTCTTTGCTCTATTAACATCTGCAAAATAAATACACATCATCAATATTCTTTGTTTTGTATTTGGCTACATTAAGAAATGATATATTGTGTAATTATTATCTAAAATTAAATGACAAAATGGGATACAGGGTGCATCAAGCTTCTCCACAGTCCTGGAGCATTAATTTTATATCAGTCTAGTTCAGAACATATGCTATTTAACTGGTGGACAATTTTGTCAGTGTAAAATTACCCTGTATTGATACAGGGAGCTGTAGCTCATTTGCTGTTAACTGTTGTCAAAATTCATCTGTGTTTACATCATTTGAAGAGAAAAAGACCCACAGGGAGCTGTCATAATAGACAAAAAGTACAACTTCCCAGGGCTGTGAAATAACTATTTCTGTATGATTGAAAGTATCATGGATTAAATCCATGATTAATTTACTTCAGTTTTGACACTCTAAGACTTGTAAAGGAGTGCAGGTGGGATTCTTGAGACCATGTTCAGTCATTTGAAATTAAGATTTGAAAGGACTTAATAGGTCTGATTTACTCCTAATTGAACTGAATAAAGCCAGGTTGGGAGGTGATCATGACAGAAACTATTTTAGTTCATGAAACCTAGAAAGAAACCTGGTGGGTACACTCATAGGAAAAATGTGGGGTTTTCTTTTGTGGTGTGGTTTGTTTTTTTTTTTTTTTTTTTGGTTGGGTTTTTTTGGTGTGTTGTTTTTTTTCTGAGTTGTCGAAGTACAGTCATAGATGTACATTTTAAATGTCTACTGCATCTTCTGCAATACTGCACATCCAGTGCCCTTTTTCTGGAGGTGCCTTGGGTCCAGCCACCATGGCACTTGATGAAGTTGGCTCCTGATTGTGTGAGATGCTCTTAGAAACTTTTTGCTGTGCGGTCTTGAGGGAAAGTAAGCTGTCTTTTCAGAGCTGTTAAAAATGAATTAAATTTGTAATGATTGCCAGGAAATTGTGATAATGTTTTCCTTGCTTGCATAAAATTTGCCAAAAATTGATGTGAAACATGCTTTAATATTCTGCAAATGCTACATTTACTTATGTGTTTGTGAGACTGTAAATATTCAGAAAGTGAACGTTTACAGAACTTAAGTAATTTTTGGCTAATGAAACTGCATGTATTTTCACATAGTTGCAATTTATTACACACATAGCACTTAATAGAAAACTAGAACTTTTGTTCTTGTGTCTTGGGACAGCCCATATTCCGTTTGTCACTCTGAATACGGAAATATAAAATTTGTAAATGCAACTTGGCTGTATTGAAATCATGGCATCATGATGCTAATTCAGAAAGAACATATAAAAATTGATTTGAGTAGGAGTCAGTTTTGTGCTTCTTGAGAAGTGCATGAAAATCTGTACTTTCCAGCATTCAAGTTGAATGTTTGCATTGTAGATGTAAAACCCTTTCTTAGTTGGTTTTACTGCAAAACTCTTCAACTAATCCAAAGTGAACTTCAGGTAAATTTTGGCCCTCTGGGAGCTTTTGCTTCTTGCTTTACTCTAGATTTGCTAGACTTTTCTAGTAGTTTTTCCCTCCGATTTTTTTTCCTAATTTTTAAATACTTTTGAAAAGCATTTCTACCTCATTTGAGTGCATTATGAAGGAAACCTTGAGCTGTGGAAAATGTCAATGGAGTGTGAGCTGGTGAAGCTTCAGAACTTGTAATTGTTACGTAGCTGTTTTAAGGGAGAAAAGGCTAAATACTAGAGAAATGAAAATAGGGGTTTAGATGCTCAGCTACAATACTCAGGTAGAAAACTTAAAATGCAAGAAGCCATCACCTACCTCCTGGTAAACAAAGAAGAACATAGAATAATCTCTTGTGGAGTTTTTGTTTGTTCTCTTTTTTAGTGATTATTTTGTATTGACTCCCTTTGTCACCAGAAGTGTATCTGTCTTTGGAGAAATAAATATATGTAGGTAGGGAAGTGGAATTAATTCCTCCATGCTTCCATTATCTCCTGAGGAATGCCTGCTTTGGAAATGTCAGGTACCCAAACCTGCTCTAAAGCTACCTGGAAAAGGTAAACCTCATCAGGAATTGAAAATCTGGGTTCAAACCATCACTTGTCTCAAAACTGTGCTCGTTTGTGAAACTATTATCCAGGAAATCAAATTAAGCATATCCATTCTGCAGGGAATGTGCTCTTCTTTTTTCTTCTTTTTTTCCCCCTAAAATAACCAAAATAAATAAGCATCTTTGTTTTCATGGGGCATGAAGATGTTTGAAACCTCAGCTGTCTTATACCCAGGTCTGCCTGCAACTACCTCTTTACATATATTTTCCCAAATCGATCTTTTTCCACTGCAGTGGGAGCACTTAGAATGACTTTAGGCAGAAAATATTTTCATGCTATATTGGCAAAAATAACTGACTTCTGTTTACAGTAACATTTATTCTATTGCTGTCATTGGTACAGCAACATTGACACTGAAAAATGAGAGTTAACACCATTATCCTTTCAAGCTTGATTCCCTGTGTGACTTAAGTCATGTGTTGTGCCACCAAAATGAAAAATGTAGTGAGGCAGTTTGAGTGGATTCTGAGTGGAACTGGAGGCCAAGTTAGGTCAGGAAATTATTCCCCCTTATAGCCCAGCTGTTGGGAATATTTTTCTACTGTGAAGGTGGCTCTCTATCAAGTGTTAGACTTTCTACATTTATGGAATAGTGAAGTACAGTGCTACTTTAGTGAGCTTTACCTCAAGCTGTAGAAGTTACTGCTTTAGGGCTAGATACTCTGGAGTTAGCTCAACAAAACATAGCTGCCCTATTTTTACTTTTTAAACTTTTTTTCTCATCCTTTCAAATCATAAATAAGCTCTGCCTCCCTGCCCAAAACTTACATTAAATGATTTGAGAGGGCATGGGGCTTGTGCTTTGGTTTGGGGGGAGGGGGTTGGTGAGTGATTGTTTTTGGTGAGGAGCAGTTTTTTGTATTTGTTCATTTAGTTGCTGTATCCTAAATACAGTGTATTCCTGGAGGGCAGGCTAGCTGTTTTCTGTAGGTTGATTTCAATAATGGGCAATTAGCCAATTGCTCAGTTTTTGAAGTATGGTGAAGATGAGTACTTATCACTCAGCTTTGAAGTGTAACAGAAAACCTTAGATGCATTTAGAAACCTACTGATGAACTATTTATGAAAGACACTTAGGTTAAGTGTAAAAGTCACCTCAAAATGTAGTTATGCCAGATCAGATCCCTTGAATTTTACAGTCTTAACATCACAACTTGTTTTGACAGGCAAAGAGTAAGATTCGGATGAAAATGTCATGAACATGTGGGGAAAATAATTTTTGGAATTGTTGTGAAAAAGAGAAATTTTCATTAGTCCAGGCTACTTTCAAAATTTTAAAAACAGTTGTCCTTGAAATTTTAAACAAATTAGATAGTTCCAATTTGAAAAGGATAATAGTCCTTATTTTTGGAAAAAGAAATCTAGATTAATCTTTACACTGACTACCCATTTGCTTTACATTCTGTTGGTTTGCAGTAATATTTCATGTTGGCTGTTTTTATGAGAGGGTATTAAAGACCCATGGATAATTTGCTGTAGTGGTTTAGGTTCGCCAATTTGAAATTTCCCAGCTAATGCATCAAATAGTGTAGTAGTTTTTGTGCTGGCCAATCACAGGTGCACTCACTAGGGTGTACTTACTCATTTCTTGCTGTGAGATGGGATTAGGAGAAAGGCAAAACAGGCTCAAAACTTAAGTGTGTATAAAGAGAGGTTTATTGACAGTAACTAAAGGAAGAAAAAAAAAAAGAGAAAACAAACAAACAAAACAAAACCCTTCAGAACTTTCCCCTCCCCAGAACTTTTTTCTTCCCCACTGTCAATGTAAAGAAACAAAAGTCAATATTTTCAGTCAGTTTACCACCCTTTAAAGTAGTCTTTCATTAGTTTGCTTGGGGAGAGAAGTCCTTCTTGCAAATTGTCATGGAGACTTTCCACAAGAAAAAAACCCTAGTTTTCTTGTGGTTTTCAACTCTCATGAATAGCAGCCACCTGGGGAAACCTGCAATTGTAGAGGTCCCTCTCATTTTCACACAGCCTTCCCACAGCTGTGTGTATGGGCCATGTCACCTTATGAGGTACCAGTTTAAAGGTGAACTATTCCAAAGCAAAAATTCTCTGCATCTATTTTTAAGCTCATCTTCATCACTGGGAGCAGGAGTCATCTCTTTTGTCTCTGGGAGCACAGAATCCTCATCACTCTTCTCTTTCACTCTCTCCC